>CM040240.1:106756542-107298147 GCA_022545495.1 Chrysanthemum lavandulifolium
ATCCTAAAGTTTATTCAAAAACGATCAAATGACAATTTGACTTTTTATAAAAACTAGTTAAGTTGACTAAAATGAAATTTAAACTGATTCTATTAACTGATTATGTTGTTATAAGGTGATATAAGACTGATTTGATCAACACTAACAACTTACTAACACAAAATCATGATCCTCGAACTTAAAATTCCAACAGTTAACAAGAGAAATGGATTAAAGAGATTTTTGACTTTTGATGAACCAAGACTGGTTTTCTTGATGAAACTGAACTATTATGACCAAGTTAAACAGATTCCAAACAAGTACAATGACTAGAGCTCTTTCAAACACAGTGAACCAAACACCTCTTTATATGACTGTTTTGAAGATTTTTAAAGCTAAACACAAATTTAAACCATGAAATTGATTATAGACCTTATAATATCATTACATGAGACTAATGAAGCATAAAACAACAATGTTAACAACAAGAAACTCGAAATATGATTATGCACTTTTGGTATTAAAACCGAATTTTATAAACTACAAATTAAGAAGAACAAGTGGTCGATATTAATGATTAATTTCACTTAACTATGACTAATGAACATAAAGAACCGAGATTACAACTACTCATCAACTAAAACGTTGAAATAAAAAATTGAACAAAGAGGCTTACAAAGGCTATCCAAGCGCAATCACAGTAACCAATGATCAAGACCAATCCTAAAGGCTTACCACTAAGCCACTAACCCAAGGCCATCCAAGATTTACCCCGATCCATTTGTGAACACCATTTCCATATGATTTTTATTTTCAACTAATTAATTTGTACTAAGCTTTACTAAACTGAATTTAAGTGTTTCTAAAAGCTTTACTAAGCTTTCTGGGAGCTTATGTGTCTTATTCAGTCCATAAAAACATCTACAAACAACATTTGATCATTCATGAGCAACTTTGAATATGGAAATTTTGCATAAAATGAAAACAAGTCTTATAACTGAAATTGATGTTTACAAAAGAGTTATTACACAAGGAAAACTTGAAATACAAAGCTTTTAAGTTAAAACATACACTGAAAATTTAGTTTAAGCTAAAACAACATTAAAGAAACTAAGTTATGCTAGATATTTTCATACAATGCCTCTCTTCCTTCTTTTATAGACTTTTTGGACTCTTTTGATATCTCTGAATCTTTCCCACTAATTTCCAGCCATTGGATTGCTCTAAATCATCTTAACCATCCAAGTGGATTTTGGCGCCAAATTCTTCTCGAAAGGTGTTTTAGTATTAATGGGGTTGGTTTCAATCAATTAAGAGTTTTTGGTGTTAGTGGAGGTGGAGGGACAAGGTATGGTGAGGATGTTGAAAAGATGAAATACCATCACCGGTTTTGTGATTCAGAGGTTGAGAGGAGATGAGCAATGATGGCGGTATTTTGCCCGTTTGACTTTCGTTGACCGTTGGGTATTAATAAAGCGGGGTCCAAAATGGATTGTGACAGGATCAAAATGTATTTTGACCTAGCTGGTCAAGCCAAAGGGTCAAGGGTCATGTGGTTGGGCTTGGATATGGGCAGCGGGTTTTAGTGGATTGGATTTGGGCTTGGTATATTAAAAGAGGATCCGTTTGGTTTGATAGTATCAAGGACTAAAATTGCAAATTCTCCAAACTTGAGGGACTGATCATGACACTTTTCCAAACTTATCACAAGGACTAAACTTGACAAACTTTGATAGTACAAGGACCCTTTTGCATAAAATTCTATTTTAGAAATCCAAGGACTATTTTGCAATTTTTCAAAGTTTAAGGACCTTTTCCGCCATTTGACCAAAGAATCATTCAAGGACCTAATTTTAACAACTTAGAATATTTCTGGGACCTTGAATGACAAAACTTCACATTTTGAATTCAGAGGACTAGATTTGACAACTTTTAAAACTTGGGGACTAAAGCGCCAATTTTGCAAACTTGAATCATTTTTCATCGATTTTGATATTTTGCATTTAAAACACATAAAACACCGATTTGCGATATTTTCATCATTTTGATGCATTTTTAGTGTTTTGGATGATTTTCGATTAAGATTGTACAAAATGATGAGTATTTAGACACTCATCAATCCCCTATCGAGATATTGCTAGTCCCTAGCAATGATTTAGATCTTTAATGGATTTTAAAACTCTTTACCAAAAGCCATCACTTGGAGTAGCCAATTGTTTCAGTTCAAGTAAGAACCTTGGTACAACGATAACCAAATGATTTTGAGCAAATCATAAGTCAGTAACGGATTTGATTTGTCTTCACCGAGAAGCCGTTTACTCTGGACTAGCCAACTCTTAGATAAATTATCGAATTATCTTTGGTGAGCTAAATACCAATTATGGATTTTCCAACGCCTTTAGCACAAGCCATAAACTTATGGGCTAGCCAACTCTTCACTTTTTAGGATATGGTGAGTTGAATACCATACAATTTTGGGCAAATTGCAAGCCATAAACGGATTTGATATATCTTTACCAAGAGCCGTTTGCTCTCGGATTAGCCAATCCTTTTGTTTTTAGACATGGCGGATGATTGCCATCGATGAATAAGTGAAAACACTTATTCCAAAAAAATTTGGCCAAAACGGGAATTTAATTTGGTGGAATAATTACATGATAAAATTCGTGAGAATTCCCCACACTTAGAAATGAATATTGCCTCAATATTCAAAGTACCGCGTGTTATCTGAAACATAGAACATAAAGGGAAATACTATGGCCATTATTTTATTTTGATATATACATTTTTTTTTTTTTTTTTTTGAATTATATACAACATGCAGGGCAACTCCCACACTAGGGTGGTAGAAAGAGGAAGAAGATGAAATATGGGTGAAAACCCATATGGTGTGTGCTAATGTTTTGATTCCCAGTCATTAGCTTGACTCGATCCCGCATTCATTGGTTCATGGGGAAAGTTTGTAGATCCGGACAACCACAGGAGGAATGTCCTCCAAAGTAATGCTTCACCGATGACCATTCACTTTAAAATTAGGACCATCGGGTTGAGATAACTCGATGGTGCCATAAGGATAAACCTTAGCGATAGTAAATGGACGAGACCGGTGGGACTTGAGCTTTCCCAGAAAATCTTCAATCTTGAATTGAAAAGAAGGACTCGATCACCAACGTTGAAAACGCGGTTCTTGATTTTGAGTCATGAATCTTCTTTGTCTTTTGTTTATAGATCAAAGAGTTCTCGTAAGCTTGATCACGAAGTACATTTAATTCATTCATTTGAACTTTTCTATGATCACCACCGTATCGAATATCGAAATTGGCATGTTTTAAGGCCCAAGATGCCTTGTGCTCTAACTCAATCGGAAGATGACATGCCTTTCCGTACACTAGCTTGTATGGAGTACACCGATGGGTGTTTTGTAAACTGTCTGGAAGGCCAGAGCGTCATCAAGTTTATCCGACCGGGATGCACGATTTTCGCCTCTCGTCCTTTCAAGAATTCTTTTAATACCACGGTTGGAAACTTCCACCGCCCACTTGTTTCGGGGTGGTATGCGAGAGGCGGTGGGTAACACCATACTTTTGCATGACACGATCAAATTGGTCATTGCAAAATGTGTACCACGATCATCGATTATAGCTCTCGAGTTCCAAACACGGTAAAAGAGATTTTAAAATTTCACAACTACTCGGGCATCATTGGTAGGCAAAGCTTTTGCTTCAACCCATTTTGACAAATAGTCAATGACCACAGTATGTATTTGTTACCATGAGGCGAAGGAAATGGCCCCGTAAAGTCAATACCCCATATGTCAAAGATCTCACAAACTTGAATGGCATTTTGCGGCATTTCATTTCTTTGAGATATATTTCGTGGCGTTGACAAGCGTCGCTGTGCTTTGACAAATTGTGGGCATCCTTATAGATTGTGGGCCAATAAAACCCGAATCAAACACCTTTTGGCGGTGTAGTTTGGACTATGATGGCCCCTGTAGGTCCAAATGGCAAGTCGTGAGAATGTCAATAGCTTCACGTCCATAAACACGCGTCGGATGACTTGATCCTGATTTTGAATAAGAAGGGTCGTCCGAAATAATGTTTAACATCTTTGAAGAATTTGTTCTTCCGTTGGGTCGACATCCCTTTCACAATGAAGTTACCCGCATGGTAATTTGCGGTCGACAAACCATGGGGTGGTAGAATTTGCACGAAAAGAAACCGCATTGAGTGTCTCGAGAGGAAATGTTTCATTTATTTCCTTTTCTCGAAAACATCTTGGTGAGGGTTTTCTAATCAGACGGATGATCGCAGCCTAGATTTTCAGCTCCTTTTTATCACGATGATGATATCAAATTCACGGAGGAGGAGAATCCAACGAAGCAATCTCGGCTTTGCATCTTGTTTTGCAAAGAGATATTTGAGAGCCGAGTGATCCGTATATACCACGCATTTGGTCAAGATCAAGTATGGCGAAACTTCTCAAATGCATACACCACAGCCTAATAGCTCTTTTACGTGGTGGTGTAATGGGTTTGAGCTTCATCATAGTCTTACTTGCGTGAGTGGATAGGTGAAAATGCTTGTTTCTGCGTTGCCCTAGGACCCGCACCGATAGCAAAATCACTTGCATCGCACATGAGCTCAAAGGGTAAATCCCGATCGAGCAACGAGAATGGGTGCTTGATAGTTTTTCTTCAATGTTTCAAAAGCTTTGATGCACTCGGGTGAAAAGATAAAAGGAGCATCCTTTTCAAGAAGATGGGTCATAGGCGGGCGATTTTAGAAAATCTTGTATGAATCTACGATTGAAACCGGCATGACCTAAAAACCCTAATACCATTGACGGTAGTAGGATGAGGTAATTTAGCAATAACATCGACTTTTGCTCTATCTACCTCAATCCCATTTTTTGAAATTTTATGGCCAAGGACTATGCCTTCTTTGACCATAAAGTGGCTTTTCTCCCAATTTAGACAAAGATTGGTGTCTTCACACCTTTGAAGCATTTTTCTAAATGGGAGACATGTTGAAAAGAATCCCCAATGACCGAGAAGTCATCCATAAACACCTCCATTGTTTCCCCGATCATGTCGTGGAATATGGCCATCATACATCGTTGGAACGTGCCGGAGCATTACATAAGCCAAAAGGCATACGTTTGTAGGCAAAAGTTCCGTATGGACAGTGAATGTGGTCTTCTCTTGATCCCGTGGATCAATGGGAATCTGAAAATAACCCGAGAAACCATTAAGGAAACAATAGTATTCATTCCTCGCTAATCTCTCAAGCATTTGGTCCATGAAGGGTAGAGGAAAATGGTCTTTACGGGTGGCGTCATTCAACTTACGATAGTCAATGCACACACGCCATCCGTAACCAATCGAGTTGGAATTAACTCGTTTTCTTCATTGTGACAATGATTATGCCACCCTTTTAGGAACACGGTGAATTGGGCTAACCCAAGGACTATATCGAGATCGGGTAAATCAATCACTGCATCAAGAAGTTTGATAACCTCTGTTTGATAACATCATGGATTTTTGGATTTACTCTTCTCGATGTTGAGCTCTTGGTTTAAAGTCATCCTCCATTAAGATTTTGTGAGTACAAAACTGTGGTTGATACTTTAATGTCGGAGAGTTTCCAAGCAATTGCTTGCTTGTGTGACTTCAAGACCTTTATGAGCAGCTTTTTTCATCTTTACTCAAATCTCGAGCAATAATGACGGGTAATTTATCATCACCTCAAGAAATGCATACTCTAGATGAGGAGGTAAGTCCTAAGCTCAACCTCGGAAATTCTTGCTTTCTCAACCGACTTGACTTCCTTGTTATGAAGCTTGCGGAAGGAGAGGAGGAGAAGTGTTCGATTTAACAACTTCTTTAGAAGAATATCTCCTCAGCATTAATCTCATTTTGATTAATCTCATCAGAATTGAATCACTAGTGTGAGGGGTTGATGATGGATCATCATTAAGCAACTTCTCAATGAGAAGTATGTCCCCTCAATGTCAATTGGAGCGTGATCAATTTCCCATGGAATGAATCACTAGCCAAGTATGCTTCAATCTCTTCCAAGATGAAGTCTCTTCCCTCAAAAGGAGTGATAGAAGGATTAGAATTGGCTATGATAGGTTGAGAAGATGGTGGGATCCCACCTGCACTATGAGAATAACCTAGAACTTCGAGAGTACTCTTGAAGCAACATCAATGATATCTATTCGTTAACCGACTCGTAATCATAGTTTGCGGAGTACCTCAAAGTTTGATCAAGGTTAAAGGTGGCGACTTCATTACCAACACGTAATGTGATTTCTTGCTCAAATACATCAATGAGAGCACGGCCCGTTCTCGGGAATCCTCGACCAACAATGAGAGGAACC
The DNA here is from genome assembly GCA_022545495.1 of Chrysanthemum lavandulifolium. Lineage (NCBI taxonomy): Eukaryota > Viridiplantae > Streptophyta > Magnoliopsida > Asterales > Asteraceae > Chrysanthemum > Chrysanthemum lavandulifolium. The sequence goes on from CM040240.1 coordinate 106,762,906, forward strand.
CGATGATCGACATCAAAATCAACAACCACGAAGTCGGTGGAAAATGGAACTTTCCTACTTTCCTAAATACGTCCTCGGCAATGCCGGAGGACGGGATATGGAACGATCGCAAGCTCGAGAGTCATGCATGTAGGAGTAAGTTCCGGAGAAAGTTTCTTCCATCTTGAATAAGGCATAAGATTGATGCTTGCACCAAGATCCGCTAGGGCAAAGCATTCAACCATTCACCGAAATACACAAGGTAATAGAAATTTCCGGGATCTCCAAGCTTTCTCGAAGCTTTTTCGTGATAACCGCAGAGCGAGTTCTCGTTAAGAGGAGTTTAGCCATTTCAAACAGCCTTTTCCTTATTGCTTAACATGTGTTTGAGAGTTGATGCAAACTTGGGCATCGACATGATAGCATCCATAAAGCTTATGTCAAAATGTAACTCTTGGAAAATTTGGAAAAATTTATCCATTTGATGGTAGCTTTCGCGGAGCTTTGCTCATTCAAACGTGATGGGTAAGGAATAGAAGATTTAGTTTGTTTCTCATCAGAGCTCTGTGGAGGTTCAAAAACAACTCCGGATTTGACTTGGGTTTCTCGGACAACTTGAGGTTGGACTCATCAAGGTAGGACGTGTGCGGTACCGTGGGCTTGAATAATGCACCTTGTCCATTGTATCCTTGGTAACTTGACTCATTGCCACAGTGGAGGAGGCATTGAGTCGAGGTCCATTGTGTGTCGGAGGTTCACTTTCCACTACCTTTGGGAGAGAAGAAGAAGAGTAGTAGGAACAGTGGGTCCAAAGATATGAAACACCACTTACGGTTGTGATCGCTTTGTACGCCCCTCGGGTTAGCGATCGTGTTGCTCGGAAGTTTTCCCGAGCCCGAGGGTTGATCATTTAAAGACTTCTTAAGATCGACAATCTGACCAACAACCTGCTCATTTCATCTTGGGATTTCATGAATTGCTTCAATAACTCATCGATGATGGTCTTGGAGGATGTGGAGTGAAATTCGAGGTCGGATGTTTTGATTAGGACCTTGTTGTTGAAAATTCCTTGATTAGGATTCACATTCCCATGAAATTGATTCCTCGATTGAAATTGTTTTGATTAAGGTTTCCTTGATGTTGGAAACCTTGATTGGGTCCAGATAGAAATTACCTTGGTTTTGAAAACCTTGGTTCATTCTAGGTTGATTCGATTCAGTTAGGATTACGGTTAAACCGGGTGGTGCACGATAAGTGTTAGCACGGTAGTTTGGTTCATTTTGAGGACGGTATTGATTACCTCCCGATTTGAAGTACCGACTATAGCATTGGCTTCAAACGGACTACCATCGGTGGCGGACAATTGTAGTATGCATGCGGACCACCACAAGTAACGAACTCTCGACTTTCTTCACTTCACCATGTGTTGGTGTCGAGTGAAGGTCACTTTCTTCCGTTAGCAAGAACTAAAGCCTAAACAATATCTCGTGAGTTTGTCAATCTTAGCATCGGTGCTAGATGTACTCACGGAAGATGAAGAAGAAGAAGGTCCACGATGATCTTGATATGTTTTGCTCGGAAAGTATGGACACGAGATTTGTTCTCAATGATTTGCAAGGCCTCTTTGGTGGTCTTGCTCAGAAATTACCTCGCGGAGGCATTCAAAGAGTCTTGATTGGTGCGGTTCGGACCATTGTAGAAAGTATCCATTTGCATTAACTCGGTAAAACCATGATGCGGACACTTCAAGCAACTCTTTGTAACGATCACATGCCTCCCGAATGATTCATCAAATCTCGAGAAAATTTCATTATCTCATTCTTAAGACTTGTAGTTCGGGATGGAGGATAGAACTGGTTAACGAACTTGGTGACTAGATCCTCCCATGTCTCAATAGAGCGAGGGGTTGTTTCTCGAAGCCATTCCGGGCTTGTCCTACAGAAAATGGGAATGAAGAAGCTTGATAGCTTCATGTGGGACATTCTTGTACTTGATGGTAGATGCAATCTTGTTAAACCATCGAATGTGTGCATGAGGATCATCCCGCCAAAACCATAGAATTGGCTTTGGGTTACTAGATTAAGTAACCCGGTTTGAGCTCGAAAGTGTCACCACGATGGTGGGACAACAATAGCATCTCCGTAACCCTCGATGGGTGCTTGGAGAAGCTCATTCATCGGCTTATCTTACGCCATTACGACGGTGGTGGTGGTGGTAGGCGCCTCGATCACTACCAAGGAGCAGAACGCCTCCACGCTCACGAGGAATGTTTCCAAGCTCGAAAGTAGACTTGTAGAGGCGGAAGAACGCAGTGCGCATGCACTAAGTATAAAATCAATTTTCAAAACAAATGAGGCAAAACGACAAGTGAACTTAACCAATAATCACAAATGAAATGGCTTCTTTGAAAAAGGTACACCAAATCAAAAGGACACAATGGCAAGTTTTAAATCGATGTTCGGAACTTATTATGGTCACACCCCAGTTAGTAGGTGTCTTGCCTTGATTTGCGGTGGTTGATTTTATGTATATATTAAGTACCACCGAAAAGACGTAGGTAATGATTTGTCTTGATGGGTTTAAAACTTTGGATAATATTTTTGGATCGTATCGTTTAACCAAATCGTATTTCTTTAAGAATCACCTCAAAGGAAATACAAGATGAAAACGCCCAATTGTTTTGTTGTTTTATATTGTTTTTGGTGTTTTTAACACTTTAGGAAAAGTGCTAATGAACTTTTGATATTTTATATAACTTTACAAAAAAACTTTTTTACAAATGGTGGTATATGTGCAAGAATGGGTGCGAAAATGGCTTAACACACGCTAAAGCCTCCCGTGCGCTAAAATTTGATCTGTCTTGAAAGGTCAAGCTACCTCACACAAGCTAGCCACTTGTGAATGGCTAACCTAAGAAGCTTTAAACCGCTTAAAACACAAATGCAATGAAGATCGAGAATATAATGAATTCGGGTCGTTAAGTCCCACGAGACTCGATGGTGTGTCAAAAATTATTCAGATGATAGAATGATCACTAAGGATAGTGATCGAAGGATTTAGATTGAATTATTACACCACCGAATGATTGGAATGTATTTGGACACGTAATTGAAAAGCACAACAATCGATAAAAGAAACGCAAAATGTACGTTTAAAACTACGTATCGTACAAAATAAAAAGTGAATCTAAGAAATAAAAGACCTAAAATATAAAAATGACATTTTGAAATCCTAAAATAAAAGAAAATTATTAGAAAAAGAAAATTATTTTTATAACTATTTAATTAATTATTATTAATTAAAAACTATTTTAACTATTTAAAAATAACCTAAAATAGAAGAAAATACAAAATAAGGCTAGAAAAATAAAATTATGATTGAGAAAAATCTAAAATATTATAAAACTAATTTTAAAATTAAAAATATATTTTACACACTTTATATCTAATTATTACTAATTAATTATTATTTAAAATACACTTAAATACTAGAAAATATAAAATAAACTTGGAAAAATGAAATTTTAACTTGGAAAAATCTAAAATATGATAAAACTAATTTTAAAACTGAAAAGATATTTTTATGCTTTTAATTATTTATTACTAATTAATTACTATTTTAAATATTTAAAATTATAATAAATACTAAAAAGATTAGGAAAATTATGAAATTTTTTCTAAAAATAACTTAAGGTGACGAAAACTAAGAAAATATAAAAACAAGATTTGCTTAATAATAAGTTGAAAAGAAAAATCAAAAAGCTAAAACCTATTAAATAAATGCTATCACTAAATTTAAATTGATGTTTTCTGGTTTTTCTTTTGAAAACTACTTAATTATCGATATTATGAAACTTTTACAAAGACAAAATTTTACAAATCACAAATAAGCAGTTATACAAGCTTATAATCCCAACAGTGGGCTAAATAGCTTATTTGGTGTGAATAAGCTCAAACAAACTTACAAATTGGAAACAAAGGTGGAGTAAGATGTAAAGAAGCTAGATGAACTGAAATAAAGCTAAAAAGAACAAAATACACACTGATAAGCTACTAAAAGAAGAATAAGCACTTGGCTTTTGCTTTCTAAGACAGAAATGGGACAATGATTAGGCTTAGCTAAATTTCTACCAAACAAGCTTCAAAATGAAAAACCAAGCTTGAAACCTCTAGATGGCTAGGTCACTATCCAAAGAACCAAAGATCACAAGATTTGAGCAACTAATAAGCTCTATGTGAGCTTATCAATTTGGACCACTTAGCTGTGCAGGCGCTTTTCGGTCAAGGTATCAAAAGAAACCGGAAAATAAGCACTTAATAAGTCGATTCAAAGAAAACTAGCATTTTCTAATTTTGTTTAGCAATCGAACTTTAATAATCCAAAAGCTTATATCCCTAATCTCAATATTAAACACACGTTGAAATCCTAAAGTTTATTCAAAACGACCAAATGACAATTTGACTTTTATAAAAACTAGTTAAGTTGGCTAAAATGAAATTTAAACTGATCCTATTAATCGATTATGTTGTTATAAGGTGATATAAGACTGATTTGATCAACACTAACAACTTACTAACACAAAATCATGATCCTCGAACTTAAAATTCCAACATTAACAAGAGAAATGGATTAAAGAGATTTTGACTTTTGATGAACCAAGACGGTTTTCTTGATGAAAGCGAACTATTATGACCAAGTTAAACAGATTCCAAACAAGTACAATGACTAGAGCTCTTTCAAACACAAATGAACCAAACACCTCTTTATATGACCTGCTTTGAAGATTTTTAAAGCTAAACACAAATTTAAACCCCGAAATTGATTATAGACCTTATAATATCATTACATGAGACTAATGAAGCATAAAACAACAATGTTAACAACAAGAAACTCGAAATGACAGTTATGCACTTTTGATCGTTAAAAGCGAATTTTTATAAACTACAAATTAAGAAGAACAAGGATCGATATTAATGATTAATTTCACTTAACTATGACTAATGAACATAAAGAACCGAGATTACAACTACTCATCAACTAAAACAATTGAAATAAAAAATTGAACAAAGAGGCTTACAAAGGCTATCCAAGCGCAATCACGAACCAATGATCAAGACCAATCCTAAAGGCTTACCACTAAGCCACTAACCCAAGGCCATCCAAGATTTACCTGCTCCAATGTGAACACCATTTCCATATGATTTTTATTTTTCAACTAATTAATTTGTACTAAGCTTTACTAAACTGAATTTAAGTGTTTCTAAAAGCTTTACTAAGCTTTCGAGAGCTTATGTGTCTTATTAGGTCCATAAAAACATCTACAAACAACATTTGATCATTCATGAGCAACTTTGAATATGGAAATTTTGCATAAAATGAAAACAAGTCTTATAAGCGAAATTGATGTTTACAAAGAGTTATTACACAAGGAAAACTTGAAATACAAAGATTTTAAGTTAAAACATACACTCGAAAATTTAGTTTAAGCTAAACGACATTAAAGAAACTAAGTTATGCTAGATATTTTCATACAATGCCTCTTCCTTCTTTTATAGACTTTTGGACTCCTTTGATATCTCCGAATCTTTCCCACTAATTTCCACCATTGGATTGCTCTAAATCATCTTAACCATCCAAGTGGATTTTGGCGCCAATTCTTCTTGAGCGAGTTTTAGTATTAATGGGGTTGGTTTCAATCAATTAAGAGTTTTGGTGTTAGTGGAGGTGGTGGGGACAAGGTATGGTGAGGGATGTTGAAAAAGATGAAATACCATCACTTGGTTTTGTGATTCGAGAGGTTGAGAGGAGATGAGCAAGATGGGCGGTATTTTGCCCGTTTGACTTTCGTTGACCGTTGGGTATTAATAGAAAACGGGGGTCCAAAATGGATTGTGACAGGGATCAAAATGTATTTTGACCTAGCTCAAGGGTCAAGCCAAAGGGTCAAGGGTCATGTGGTTGGGCTTGGATATGGGCCAGCAGGTTTTAGTGGATTGGATTTGGGCTTGGTATATTAAAAGAGGATCCGTTTGGTTTGATAGTATACAAGGACTAAAATTGCAAATTCTCCAAACTTGAGGGACTGATCATGACACTTTTCCAAACTTATCACAAGGACTAAACTTGACAAACTTTGATAGTACAAGGACCCTTTTTGCATAAAATTCTATTTTAGAAATCCAAGGACTATTTTGCAATTTTTCAAAGTTTAAGGACCTTTCCCGCCATTTGACCAAAGAATCATTCAAGGACCTAATTTTAACAACTTAGAATATTTGTGGACCTTGAATGACAAAACTTCACATTTTGAATTCGAGGACTAGATTTGACAACTTTTTAAAACTTGGGGACTAAAGCGCCAATTTTGCAAACTTGAATCATTTTCATCCGATTTTGATATTTTGCATTTAAAACACATAAAACATCGATTTGTGATATTTTCATCATTTTGATGCATTTTGAGTGTTTTCGAGATGATTTTGCGGTTTAGATTGTACAAAAATGATGAGTATTTAGACACTCATCGAGTCATCGGCGACTAAGCTTCGGTTTCTTCCCGTAATCGATTATAATTCCATTATTTAGCATGTGCTAAAGCGTAATTCGAGCGTTATCGGTTGTTATTGATAGACACGTTTATAAGCGATTTTAGGATTGTGTAGGATTTGGTTGGCTTCATTTTAGGGTGTGTGTTCCCAAGTAGTTGAAGCCATTCATGAGATGGAATGTAAACTACTTGGTATAGCCCCTATCACGGAAGTGTATGGTTCATCTTGGTGCATTAAAGGTGTTTTTGTGATGGTTTTGTCTTTGGTTGTCATCGTCCATGGTTGTATGATATGGGCGGTTTGTTTTTGTTATCAGACTTATAAAACGGATATATCATATATTGAATAGAGTTGCCTAGTATGCAACTTGATATGGGACTTGTCCATATCGATGTGTGTTGATTTTTTCATTTTACAAAGTTTCCTTGATTAATACAAGTTCATCTTTGCACCAAAAAATATATATATATTTTGTGTTGTGGTATACTTATAAGCGAAAACTTTAGTGGTTAAAGCTTCGATTACAAAGTTAAGTCGGTAGGTTAGTTTTAGTGGTTAAAATGCCGATTACAAGGTTAAGTCCGCGAAATAAGATAAGTCATTTAGTATTCGTAGTTAGTTACGTTTATGAAAACATAATAGTTTTTGTGTGACTATTGATAATCCAATGGCACATCAAATTTCTTTTTTGTGGCCATTTCTAACATTTAGTCACACAAAGCATGTTTCTTTGGTTATTTAGTCACATACAATTAAGCATAAAGTGGCAAAAAGTGTTAATAAGTGTGACCATATGGTGTTTAAGGTGAAGAAATATGTCTTTTGTGTGACTATTGATCATCCAATGGCCACTTGGATTTTATGTTTGTGTGGCCTTTTGTAACATTTAGTCACACAAAGCATGTTTGTTTTGGGTATTTAGTCACGTACAATTAATCATAAAGTGGCTAAAAGTGTTAATAAGTGTGACCATATGGTGTTTCAAGTGAAGAAGGTGTCTTTTGTGTGACTATTGATCATCCAGTAGCCACGTGAATTTTATGTTTGTGTGGCCTTTTCTAACATTTAGTCACACAAAGCATGTTTGTTTTGGGTATTTAGTCACATACAATTAACCATAAAGTGGCTAAAAGTTTTAATAAGTGTGACCATATGGTGTTTAAAGTGAGGAAGCGTGTATTTTGATTGACTATTCATCCTCCAATGGCCACATATTAAGTTACGTGACCATATGTACTTGATTTTGGCTACACTTGAATAATATGTGTGACAAAGCGTTTAGTGTGACCATATATGGCATTTGGTCACGGTGTTAGTAGCAAATGTGACTTTATAGATTAGCTTTCGACAAGCTAACACAAACTAAACTTTAAACACACATATTAACATACGTGAACATATGTCTTGGATTTTGGCTACACTTAAGCGAATGTGTGACAAAACATTTAGTGTGACCGTATATGGCTTTTGGTCCACGGTGTTCAAGTGTGTGACATATATTTGTCCTTTGTTTATATGTATATCGTGACTAATGCTTCAACCTTACTTTTCATTTGTCACTTGTTCCAATTTCGGATGTGGCTAAAGAGTTGGCAAAACATATCAGGTCACCCTTAAATAATGTGTGACAAAACTTGACTCTATGATTTAGACACACAAAAATTACTTCATGTGACTAACGCATCAAGGTTACTTGTATTTGTCACGCGTTCCAAATTCATATGTGGCTAAATGATCGAAACAAAATCACGAGATACCTTTAGCCACACAACGTTCAATTGTGTGGCGTCTAGTTCTAATGGTCACACAATCAAAATTTTCATGTGTGACTAATTAGTACATGTTGTCAATTTTCGTACCTTTAGCCACACAAATATGCGAATGTGTGGCTGTTCCATTTCGACCATGCGTGACCAAATCCCGTTTTTGTACTAGTGGTGGATAAGATGTAACTATATGGTTACATGTTGGGTTTTGAATTCAATGATCACTGAGTTGTCTGATGCTTTTCTGTACACTCAATCTGCATGTGAATTGTGGAAAGAGATAATTGAAAGATATGGTCAAAGTAATGGACCACTTATCTACCAACTGGAAAGAGAATTAAGTCACATCTCTCAAGGTAATCTCAGTATTGCTTCTTATTTTAATAAGTTGAAAAGATGTTGGGATGAGTTGCAGAATCTTAATGGTTTGCCCACTTGTAATTGTGGTAAGATAAGAGAGTGTTCTTGTGGAATTTTGGATAAGGTCTTAGAAATGGATAGTAGATCCAAATTGATGCGATTCTTGATGAAGCGGAGTGATGAATATGAGGCGATTAGAGTCGATTTTGGGAATGGATCCACTGCCTAATGTCAATAAGGCTTATTACATTGTGCGACATATTGAAAAACGAAACAAGTGACGATACGCTTGCGTAGCGTTCGGGGTCAAAGGAACTTCCTTTTAAATCGAGCAAGTTTTGACAACACCTAGGCGGTGAACCTAATCGTTGTAGTGTAGTATTAGGGTAAGCCACGGAATTGATATCGTTCTCTAGGGAATAGGAATGCTAGTGAGAGGTTACTACGCTAAGGTTGGGGTTGAGGAAGATTATTTTTATCTTTTTATATTTTTAGGAAATGGAAAGGTGCAGATCTCGGGGTTTGGATTTGGGGGTTGGTATTTCTCTGATTACTTCTATTATCTAATTATCTAATTAACTAAGGTGAGGGTAGTCTATGTCTAATTATTGTGTGCTCGTATGGTGGTTTAAAGATGTGTTTACTTAGGTTTTATTACTCCTTAATTATCTCCTATTGATGGTTGAATTGTCACGTCCTTATTCTTAATCGCGTTGTATGTCTAAGGTCGTAGGGTATGCGTTTGTCCCTACTCTTTGAAACAACCAAAGGTTATCGCCTAAAAAGTCTCTAGGATTTATAAACTTTAACTCTAAGGTACTCTTCGGATGGTTTAGCCTACAACAACTCTAGGTGCTATAAACTAAGGTTCACAAAGATTAATCAAGCATTAACTACACAACAGATGACCTATCGCATTACTAGATCATTAACAATTAAGATAAGAGACAACCAATCAATATTCAATAATTAAGTTTCATATACCTAAGCAAACACACAAGTAAATTAATGGGACATGGAGAACATGCAAGCATACACACAAGTAATTGAAGACATAATTAAATTAATGAAGTAAAACACTTATCACGATGTAAGATAGGGTTTGAAACCCTAAAATCTTGTACAAAGACGACCTTGGTTGGTTTAGGTTTTTACTCCAAAAGACTACACTTGAAAACTAAAAATTCGGATTCTATATATAAGATTACATTCGCGACGGCGTCACCTTTTAATTTGTGGCGCTTGGTCGGGTAGATATTAAATTTAGTCTTGGCCACGTTAGTCTTGACGGCGTCACCTTATGCTTGTGTGACGTCCCTTCGATCTCGGCCGTGCGGATCAAATCTAGGCCGCCCGAGTTTCGACGACATACTCTTTTAAAGCCCGACACCGCACTTGTAAATAAGCAATTTGGCTCTTGGTAGTCACAAAAGTGATGCGACGGCGTCGCGAATAACACGACACCGTCCCTTGATTCAATGATCAGTGGCTCGATTCTTGACTTTGGCCATTTTCTTGATATATTCGCGCCTTTTCGTCCAAATAAGTGTCATTCCAAAGATTTTGCCTTCAAGATACCTAAAAGTGAAAAGGAGCGATATTAAGTAATAACGGATACAAAAGTGATCAAATAAGGGCTTAAACGACCCTCAAAAGGTACATTTAAAACCTTATCAAATATCCCTACACTTGGTATTTGCTTGTCCTCAAGCAAATGTGCTTTTAGCCAATTAATTTATAAGTTAGGGGTCATGAAGCATTGGTTTAAAACAATCCTCAACACATATAAGCCCCGCAAAAGTCATAACAAGCACGGAAATTATATACTAGCACCTCACATGGGGTGTTTGGATACTCACATCTCTCGGGTGTATATGAAATATAACAAGTTGGAAATGGAAGATAAACACTCATTAACCGGTCCTAGTACATAGATTACCATAGGCTTGAGACTAGAACAAACCTCCATCGCTTTGGTAAGCACCTAGGAAAGACTATCCAAGAGGACTTTTAAAGGGTTGTAATGTTAGGCTTACGGTAGGGAAACAAAGGGTTTGGTAGGATAGGCTATTTAGTGGTGGCAAGTCAAAATCTTTTTGTTACAAGCATGCGAAGAATGGCGTTGCTAAGCCAAGACTCGACACTCTAGACTCTAGATAAGCTGAAACAAACAAACATAAATTAAAGATAGATGTAGGATGGTAGATCGTATGTTGTTTTTTTTTTTTTTCTTTTTTTTTAAACTATTTTTTTTCTTTTTCTCTTTTTTCTATTTTTTTCGATTTTTTTTTTTCATACACTTTTACTCTACCATCCTCTATAGTAACATCAAAATGATAGGGATTTATAGGCACATCCCTACACTTGAGTTTTTATTACTCTAACACTAATTTGACCCGAATTGAAAAGATCAAAACACTTGGAGTACATTATTACGCAAATAAAGGGAATTTGAATTTAACGTTCCCTTCCCGTCATTTCATAAACTTTAACTTTTCCCATGAGTCACAATCGTCCCAAAGCGTGTACAAAGGATATGACTCAACTTAGCAACTTATGCAAGCAACTAGATAATTGAACTAAGGGTTTTAGGGTGATAACAATAATGCACTAAAGTGAATGCATATAAGGTAGGCTAAGGCGATTTGGGTGTACATTTGGGGTGGGTTGTAAACAATTCTCTTCATTGATATTCGGAGAAAGCGAAACATCACGAGAACCGCGAAAGGATAGGCTCGAGGGTTAACTAGGGTTATCGTGCACTAAAGATGAGTACAACGCAAAGGTGTGGGGAATTACTCACCGATGTGGAAGAAGTAATTATATTACGGGTATCAAACAAGGGTTATCCTAATGCCTCTTATCATTTAGTTATTCTAACTACACAAGTGTAGTCTTACTAGCGATCTCGGGATGCATCACAAAACAAGTTCTAGAATCTAATATACTACCGGTTCACACACAAAGCATTAAAGATGAATGCTTTAATTCCTACTAATCTAAGGGCGATCCTCACATTTTGGGTGGAATTTAAGTGGTAAAGGGTTTTTGTGCTAGTCATATAACTTCCTATCCATGAGATGCTTTTGTTAAGACTAATGGCCCACTCCTATATGTCATTAAAAATTTTAAATTTGGTGCCAAAATTACCCTAACCGACATTTTCTCATGGTTTATTACAAATGCAATTGGACAAAGCAAATAATCAAGTATAAGCATAGTTTCAAAGTTCCGTTTTATTTTCCCTCCCTACACTTAAAGCGAACATTGTCCCAGTGTTCCCGAAAGTATCAAAGTTATGATAATGGAAGGTAATAAAAGATGAAAGAAACTAGTACTCCCACGATTAGCTTGGTAGGATCCGTGTAAAGTGGTGGTTATATTTTCTTCAAGAAGAACGTTTGCGTGAAAAGCTCCTTCTCATCTTATGTATCTCCTTCTTGATAAATTAAACCGCACACTTGAAGAAAACAAAGCGAAACCTTCGCGTAAAATCGGTGGTAATAATATATATAAGACTCTACTAAACTAGGATATAATGCTTGTGGAATGGATGTTTGAATTTACGGAAAATTAAGACCGGAAAATTCCAAAAAATTATAAGTGGCTCGAAAAACGAAAAAGTAATCATTTATTTTTGCTCCTTCCTAACGTCGAGTTGCGATCTCGACACCGTCAGTTATCCCGACAAAAGCGGTCTGCGATTTTACGGAAAAATTCGGAAAATTTACATCTTTAGAATCGGAAAATTTCCGCAAAACATCCATTATGACTCGATACAAGCATTTGACTCGAACAAACACACATGTATATATTGTAATCAATTGAAATTCTCATGTTTACGTTTCTTTTGAAAACGTGTGTAATCCTCCCTACACTTATCCTTTATGTAAAATATCTTTATATGTAATTAAGACGAGGTTAAAAACAAAATAAAGCATTTTTACAAATTTAAACATGAGATTAAGCAATTAATAAAAGATATATGACACAAACAACAAGATAATCCAATCACACATGTTATAGAGGAACCACGCCACATGCAAATTCATATATACATCGAATTGTTCAAAGTTCAACAAAAGTTAAGATATCCTAAATTCTTACATGCCCAAATAAAAATTGTTCCAACAACCAACCATACTTAGCCATAAACAATCCATGAACAAATACATGAGTCATCGGGAGGGGTCCATAACGATAGTCATAACCGGGGAAGATGGCCCAAATACCCATAGGGTGGATAATCCTCCTCCCCTAGGAACGGATCGATCCGGAGATGTGGCTCAAGGCGATCACGCATGGACAGATGTTGCATCACGCTCGACAAGATGGTCATAGGTCCGGCTAGCTCTCGGTCTCTTTGTACCATCCATGTGTCCATGCGGCCCATCCATGCTCCCCGGTAGGCATGACAATCCCCACTGGACATCAAGTCGGTGGCGTCGGTGAACCTCTGCTTCACCCCCGCCGGTGTCTTTGGTATCTATGGCTCCTCATCATCGTCGTCATCACCACCCCCGAATGTTGGACTAAGCATGGAACCACACGTATCCTCTACCATAATCCATGAGGACATCCATAGCTTTCAGAGACTTAGCTTTGACGACCCTTCGTGTCGCCACCGCATTAAGGTACGTGGTACCTCCCGCCTTGTACGCCCAAGGATCGGGCTAACCGGGTGATAAGCATGCCTTCATATACCCTATCCTCCAACCTTAGTCCACTAGCAGGTCCTCAAGTAGTCGGCCAACCGAGAATGGGATGTTGCGGTCACACCCGGCCAATATGAGAAAGATAGAATAGGCCGTGCAAGGTGACACGATGACCCGTGGCATGGCGCCTGTGATAGAGAAGGTGAGGCGTGATTGCACGAGCCTAACCCTGGATCCCGGATCGTGAGGCGGTACTCGATGGCGTACTCCCATCGCTATCGTGTTCAATCAATACCCAACATTTCGTCCCTATGGTAACCCCAGTGCCAATTGAGCCCTAAAACATCACTCAAGATTCTATATGCATATAATCCCAACCTCCATCCAAACTCAAGTATCGACATAGCCCTCCATTCCTCCTAACCTAAATCGGATCCCAAAATCAATGTTATCCAGGCATGAACTAATATCCATCGGATAAGATCGTGAAATTCATGCACCAACTCGCCATACGAGGCTCTCATATCTTAAACAGACCTCTCCCACTGGGATTAGTGAACTTGTCCCTCCTAAAGCTGCTCGAAAACTCCCTAGCCAAATCATTCTTCTCGAAATGCCCGGTCAAAATAGCCCTGAATCAATAGTCGATGAAGTAAATCGATGTAAGCGGCTTGACATCCTTCCTCGACAAATACCCCCATTCCAACAAATATGTTCTGGGAACAAGCGGGAGTGTTGATACAGGAATTAAGACAAGGATGTGATTCCTTGGGGAGTTTTGTCCCGCACAGAGTCGGAGAGGGTCTGGGTGTCATCCCAACGTTTTCCGGTATCGCATATACCTTTTCTACCTTTTTAGGTGTATTGTTCCTTGCGATTTTGATTTCTTCATGGATTTTCAGCATGAAGTTGTCAGCTAGACCCAAGAAAGTGTCATGAGTCTTTCGTATCTGGGCTTCGAGGCGTCTTATTTCCTTTTCTTGCTTGTGGACAAATGTCAACATTATGTCCTCGAATTCATCTTGTCGGGACTTTCTTGGGAGCAGAAATTCCTTGACCGTTTTCACATGCTTATCAGCATGGGCGGTTATTTCCATTAACGCATTCACTTGGGCATCCTTACTCATAATTGCTTGTGCTTGGGACGTTGACCCGTTCTCTTGGACAACTGGAATTTCCCAACCTTCCTCTTCATATTGAGCTAGGTCCTCAATAACCTCCCCAAGATGCTTCAAAGATTGAGGTTATAGCCTTCCACCGGTGACATAATCAATGGTTCGTTGGAGGAGAGTGACATGATCATAGAAGAGTTGGACTTGAAGCCAAAGATCAATGCCGTGATGAAGGACTTTATGAAGTAAGTCCTTGAATCGAGTCCATGCTTCGAGAGATTCATCTTGGCGTTGTTGGAACATCAAGATGTCATTCCTAAACTTAGTGGTTCTCCCGGTGGGAAAAATTGAGCAAGGAAGCGAAGTGAGATCATCCCAACTTGAGATGGAGCCGGCGGAAGTCGCTCGAGCCAATTACTAGCTTGGTCCCGTAGAGAGGTGGAAGAGACGCAGCGTGGTCTCCCGAGTAGTAGCATCGAGGTCGATGGAATCGACAATTTTAAGGAAATCCTTAAGATCTTTGATTAGGATCTTGAACGAAGTCCATGGAATACACATCCGTTTTGCACCAACCGGATGGTGTCGGATCGCAGGGCCGTATTTTGGGCTTGATCGGGAAGCTCAATGGTATTCCTATAGCCTAGGTGGCTTGGTCCCGAGTATTCACCAAGAGTACGGCCTCTTGGCGGGTTATTTGGTGGTAGGTTGATGAATGGTGGTTGGTTATCACCTTCCATGATGAAAAGTGCTGGGGTTTTACGAACAAAGGTCACGAAGAAGGGGGATAGACTACGAGGAAGCTAAAAATTAGAAAAACTTTTACTTGATAGGAATCAAGCAAAGAAACCTAAGCGAGGTGGACTCTAACTAGCTATTCTATTCCCGACAGTGGCCTAAAACTTGATACGCTTACAGTAGCGTTCGGGGTCAAAGGAACTTCCTTTTTGTCGAGTAAGTTTTCAACACCTAGGCGGTGAACCTAATCGTTGTAGTGTAGTATTAGGGTAAGCCACGGAATTGATATCGTTCTCTGGGGAATAGGAATGCTAGTGAGAGGTTACTACGCTAAGGTTGGGGTTGAGGAAGATTATTTTTATCTTTTTATATTTTTATGAAATGGAAAGGTACGAATCTCGAGGTTTGGATTTGGGCGTTGGTATTTCTCCGATACTTCTATTATCTAATTATCTAATTAAATAAGGTGAGGGTAGTCTATGTCTAATTATTGTGTGCTCGTATGGTGGTTTAAAGATGTGTTTACTTAGGTTTTATTACTCCTTAATTATCTCCTATTGATGGTTGAATTGTCACGTCCTTATTCTTAATCGCGTTGTATGTCTAAGGTCGTAGGGTATGCGTTGTCCTACTCTTTGAAACTACCAAGGTTATCGCCTACAAAGTCTCTAGGATTTATAAACTTTAACTCTAAGGTACTCTTGGTTGGTTTAGCCTACAACAACTCTAGGTGCTATAAACTAAGGTTCACAAAGATTAATCAAGTATTAACTACACAACGGATGACCTATTGCATTACTAGATCATTAACAATTAAAATAAGAGACAACCAATCAATATTCAATAATTAAGTTTCATATACCCTAAGCAAACACACAAGTAAATTATGGGACATGGAGAACATGCAAGCATACACACAAGTAATTGAAGACATAATTAAATTAATGAAGTAAAACACTTATCTTGATGTAAGATAGGGTTTGAAACCCTAAAATCTTGTACAAAACGACCTTGGTTCGGTTTAGGTTTTACTCCAAAAGACTACACACCGAAAACTAAAAATTCGGATTCTATATAAGATTACATTCATGACGGCGTCACCTTTTAATTTGTGACGCCGTCGGTCGCTCATATTAGAGTTTCGTCTTGCCACGTTAGTCTTGCGACGGCGTCATCTTATGCTTGTGACGCCGTCCCTTCGATCTCGACGCCGTCGGATCAAATCTAGGCCGTCCGAGTTGCGACGACCTACTCTTTTAAAGCGACACCGTCACTTGTAAATAAGCAATTTGCTCTTGGTAGTCACAAAGTGATGTGACGGCGTCGCAGATAACACTTGACGCCGTCCCTCTGGTTCAATGAGACTGAAAGTGGCTCGATTCTTGACTTTGGCCATTTTCTTCGTATATTCGCGCCTTTTCGTCCGAATAAGTGTCATTCCAAACATTTGCCTTCAAGATACCTAAAAGTGAAAAGGAGCGATATTAAGTAATAACGGATACAAAAGTGATCAAATAAGGGCTTAGCGACCCCTCAAAAGGTACATTTAAAACCTTATCATGACCCATCCCTTTTGAACCAAGCGCTTTCTTTGCAAATTTGAATGGTAATAAGATGGTTATCAAGGAAGAAAGATTTTAAAAGTGGTTCAAATAGGAATGAGTTCAAGAATGTATGTACATGGTGTGTCGGAAGGTCATTTGGTTGAGCAATGTTTTGAGAAAATTGGTTATCTGATTGGTACAAAGGAAAGAAGGGCAAAAGGGTACAAGAATTGTTGCTCAAGTGAATTCAAGTTTGGAAGAACACATGGTGGAGATACTCCTTTTGATTTATGATATGAGAATGGTGTTGGTGTGGGATGACGAATGGCATGTTTGATCAAAAGCTTGTGGCTGCAGTATGTTCAAAGGTGATGAAGATGTTTAAAGGGAAAGGGATTGCTGATAGCACTGCAAATGCAAATCATGCTAGTTCTTCTATGCATTATGCAGGTATACTTTCATGCTTCACTTCAGCTTTTTCTCTATTCTGTCATCCTGATATGAATGTTACAATAGACTGGATTAGTGATACAGGAGCCTCAGATCATATGTCCCCTCATTTGCATTCATTCATTTCCATCAATACCTTGAAACATCCAATCATTGTTCACTTACCTGATGTTAGAACAAAATCAGTAACTCTTGTTGGTCAAGTCAAAATCACACCCTTTCTAACATTGGATAATTTATTCTATGTACCTGATTTCCAACTCAATTTACTATCTGTGAGTAGATTGATTAAGGATAATGGTTTAGATGTTCAATTTTATCTCAATGATTTTGCCTTTCAGTACCCTTCAACTAATCAGATTGTTGCTGTTGGTAAAGGGGCAAAATGTCTCTACATTTGCAAGCCAATGCTTGATCCTGCAACATTTTCTCACAATGTATCTGTTTTCTGTCAATCTCATACAAAATCTACTTTTCCTATGTCTATGAATCAGTCTGTATGTAACTTTGTCTTTCCTACACAAAAGGTAGACATTCATACTTTTCATTCCAGAATTGGTCATACTTCTCTTTCAAAGTTGTCGCATATTCATGAATGTAAACACTTCAATGCAATTGATTTTTCTTGTGAAATTTTTTCTCTTGCTAAACATCATAAACTGTCCTTTCCTAAGAGCAATACTTTTAGTTCTTTTGCATTTGAGTTGGTACATATGGATCTTTGGGGGCCTTATAAGAAGCATGCACTATAGTGGATGATTTTACAAGAGCAACATGGACTTATCTAGTTCATAGTAAGGATCAGATATTAAGTGTTTTATCTCAGTTTGTGGCATATGTTCAGAATCACTATTCATCAACCATTAAAACAATAAGAACAGATAATGGTACTGAGATTGTTAATGGGAAATGTTTAGCTTTCTTAAGGTCCAAAGGAATTATTCATCAGAAGTCCATGCCTTATACACCTCAACAAAATGGGGTGGTAGAAATAAAACATAGACATCTCTTAGAGACTGCTAGAGCTATTAGAATTCAAGCTAATTTTCCAATAAAGTTTTGGGGGCATTGTGTACTAGCAGCTACTTATCTCATTAACATAATGCCAATGAAGAATCTAGATTGGAAGACTCCTTTTGAGAAATTACATGGTAAAGCTCCTTCCTACAGTCATTTGAGAGTCATTGGATGTTTATGTTATGCCACTATTACTTTACCACATAGAGATAAACTTGAACCAAGAGGCTTGAAGTGTGTACTTCTAGGATATCCTCCCAATTCAAAATGGTATTCTTTGTATGATCTCACTAATAAACAGGTCTTTCATAGTAGAGATGTCACCTTTGAAGAAAGCATCTTTCCTTTCAAAACACAATCAATATCACATGTATGGCATGGAGGTGATTTTCCTTCTTTTTGCTCTCTTAATGAACAAACTCAACCTTTCTATACCTATTGTTGATGTTCAAGAAAATGAGATTTCAGCAGCTGACAACACAATCAATACAACCAATGAATCTTCTTCTGGACCCTGTCCATCAGCCTCTACTGAATCTGTTCCCACAAGAAGATCAACCAAAAATACAAATAAACTAGCTTGGCTAAAGGATTTAGTTGTCTCAAAGCATCATGTAGCTTCTTTAAACATTGTCACAAGTACTGCTACTCATCCCAAGTATCCTTTGTTCACTACAGCAGATTTTGTTGGCATACCTAAACATCATATAGCTTTTCTAGCTAATGTTTTTACAGCTACAGAACCTTCATCCTACAAACAAGCCAGTCAACATCCAAAATGGGTCAAGGCAATGGAGCTTGAACTCAATGCTTTAGAAGCAAATGACACATGGGAAGTGACTGTTTTGCCTGTTGGGCACAAAGCTATTTCTTCAAAATGGGTTTTTAAGATCAAATACAAGGCTGATGGGACAATTGACAAGTATAAGGCCAAACTAGTTATTAGAGGTTTTGATCAAAAGGAAGGAAGGGATTACAAACACACTTTTTCCCCTATTGAAAAACTAGCGACAGTGAGAGTTCTGATTGCTTTAGCTACTGCAAAAGGTTGGCCACTCCATCAATTAGATGTTAACAATGCATTTTTGCATGGTTTTGTTGAGGAGGAATTGTATATGGAACCACTAGTTGGATACACTGGAGCTTCTACAGGACAAGTTTGTAGATTAAGGAAATCCCTATATGGTCTTAAACAAGCCTCAAGGCAATGGAATCATGAGTTGTCAAAATTCTTACAGTCTTTAGGTTTTGTTCAATCCAAAAATGACTATTCTCTTTTTGTCAAGAAGAATAAGGAAGAATTTACAGTTGTGTTGGTCTATGTTGATGACATGCTCATCACAGGTAATTGTGAAAAGTAGATATTGTCTACCAAGCTTGCTCTTGATCAGAAATTTACAATAAAGGATCTAGGACTGGCAAAATATTTTACGGTGTTAGCCTTAATAGTTTTTATTAGAAGTGATGGTCATTCACATTTAGGAACTTTGTAGCGTGTGTTAGATATCGTATTAGAATAGTCAGCGGGCTCGTGGATTGGACTAAGCTAAATGGCTAGAAGTTATGTTAAGCTAGCCTTGTATAAGTTGTCATCAATCCATGTCCAACCCATATCCACGAAGCCCATGGCCAAGCCCATTAGGGCGTTTTTACTTGTACTATAAATACCCTCAAAGTCTCATTTGAGGGTGTGTGAAAGTGTGTGTGTGTGTGTTTTCTTTGGAATATACAACATCTTGTGTTTTCATCTACATTCACTCACTTATCGCATAACATATGGAACATCAAGTCACCATCTTTCATCTTTGTTTCTTTCTTCTTATTTCTCGCATAGTTTGTGTTTGTGTTTAACGTGTTCTGGCGTAGCTTGTTCACGCGTAAAGTGGTAAGCGTGGTATTTGTGTATAAGGTTGATATATTTAAGGTCCTACAATTGGTATCAATCGCCTAACAATGGTTTAGGAGTGTTTGTGTTCGTTTTGGTTAAAGCTTTACAAGAAAAGTTGCGTTTTATCTATAAGCGTGGGCTTTTGCATAAAGTTTTGATTTTTACGTGGTTTTAAGGTTAAAGTTGTAGACTTTATTGATCTTTAAGTGTTTTGGAAGAAGTTTGTGCAAAAGAAATCGTTTGGAAGCGTGTTTTTGGTGAAAAATTCGTGTTTTGCAAAAGCGGGCGGTTTTCTGGCGTAAGCATCTTTTGGTCAAAACCCTCTTTTACGCGTAAGAAAAGTCAAAACCCTAGTTTTCTCGCGTAAGGTTTCGCGTAAGATTTGAATTTTACGCATAAGATTTTGGTGAACCATCTTGTGCAACAACGGTTACTCGGTGCTTCCTCACTTGGATAAGTTTGTGGAACACTTCGACTTGTGGATATCTTTTACCTTTGTGATAGTGTAAAGGATTTTTGGTTTTAAACCTAAGTTTACGCATAAGCATAAGCGCTTACGAGTAACACTCTCGCATAAGCTAACACTTACGCGTAAGGTTTTACGACTAAGCATTTTGTTTACGCATAAGCTTACGCTTAAGCCTTAAGGTTCTGGCGTGAATTGGGTTTTACGCATAAGGAATCCTCGCCTAAGCTTTCGCAAGAATCCTCGCATAAGCAATCCTACGCATAAGCACCAATTTCTACGCTTAATAACGGGTTTCTGAGTAAGATTTTGAGCAAAACTTCAAGCGGCTATAACTTTTGAACCGTAACTCCGTTTCAGCGTTCTACCCATCAAAGCGACCGTGAGCGAGGAGAATAGACGCCGAATCAAATAAAGTTTATTGGGTCAACCTTCAAGTCCTAAAAGCGCTCGAAAAGAAGTTATTGAGGTTTTAAGTTTTAGACCAAATTTTCACTACAACAACCGAGCTTAATCTTCATCAAACACAACTCCTTTATCGTTGAATCGATCCTACATCAACTTTATCATATCATACCTTCATCAATGGCAACTCAACAAGACATTCATGCGGCCGGTGCGAAAACCGTCCTCTATGTTGGAAAAAGGTGGTTATCTTCAATGGACAAGTCGTATGCTTCGTTACATTAAGACCAAACCTAATGGAAAATTGATGATTCAATCCATTACGAATGGACCCTTCATACCTCGACAAGTCCAAGACCACAAATCTTGATGCAACACCTCCGTCCCACCATCTTTTCGTGTTCAAAAGGAATCGGAATACTTGAAGAGGATCGAAACAAGTCGAAGCGGATGACATGGCAATTCATATTGTCCAGCTGGGTTTACCAAGAGACATCTTTCTTCTTTGTGAGCGGTTGTGAAAGCGCTTTCGATATGTGGGAGCGTGTTAGGCGGCTTTGTCATGGAGCGAAATTGGTCAACAAGATACGGAGAACAAGCGCTAGCGCATGGGAGAAGTTTACATCTACTCGGGAGAATCCATTGAATCCTACTATGGAAGGTTACGCACTTTAATGAATGAGTGATCGAAACAAGTTGACACCCGAACTATCGTGAGCAACATCAAGTTCTGAACAATCTACGGAAGAATGGGGCGATATGTCACTATTGTCAACCAAACAAAGACTTACATCAAGTGAACTTTGATCAACTCAACGATTTTACGAAACAAAACCAAAATGAAGTGAATGAAGTCGGGAAAGAAAGATTAGCAAAGAATCATGATCCATTGGCACTCATTGCAAAGACTCAAACTCCGGTGAATACACAACAACAAGCTTCATCATCTTCCACTAACAACAACTTGCGACAATACATTCCACAACAACAATTGTTATCCTCAACAACAAACCTATCCACGAACAACAACATTACCGGGAACAAGGAATCGCGATCTTGAAATTGAACAAGAACAAGCTTTGCTACATGCATTTGCATTTTGGGTAAAGCATTGATCGCTATTCCACACCAACTAACAACAACCAAAGTTTCATCAAACACTACATAGCAGGCAAATTGCACGGTAGGGTGTGAACATGGGTCATCAAGGACAAATGGTTGGAGTTATTGCGAACCCGAGGATATGCTCTTGGATTTCGGATGGGTGTCGGTGGTTCGAATCGGGAGTGTCAGTTGGGTCGAATGTTGGAAATCGGATGGGTCGAATGTTGGGAATAAGCGATGGGTGTCGAATGGGAATGTTGCGACTCGATCGTTGGGAATTATGGAAATGTGAATCGAGGTGTCGGGTTAAGTGTTATAAGCTGTCAAGGATTGGGTCACATGGCAAGGAATTGTCCTACTAAGCGAAAAAGAAGGATCTTGAGTATCTTGAAAGCTATCATGTTGGTACAAAAGAAAAAGCGGGACTTCAATTGAGTCTTGAGGAAAATGACTTTTGGCTATTATGGATGATTTGGAAGACCTCGAGGAAATCAATGCAAGCGCATCTTCATGGCAAATCTTGAGGAGACTAAGTCGACAACGATTACGGCGCACCTCTGTCTATGGCGCCAATGCGATGTCGAGGTACCAATCAGCGATCCATGCTATAACAATGTCATATTTGATGTGTTTACTCATGACGAACAACATTACGTGACATCGGCACCTACTTATGATACATACGGACAATCCGGGTTGTAGCAATACTAACTCGAGACTCGGATGTGGATCCTAGTGGAGCGTGTGGCACAAAATCTTGAGGCGATGAGGAAACACGTGCTTATTTTGAATCATTAATCAATAAGCGTGGCATTGAAATCGAGAAAGTTAGAGCGGTCAATCGCGAAGTTAAGGCGCGAATGCTAAATTGACCGGCGAGCTTGAGAGTTACAAGGAGAATGCAAAAGCCTTTGAATTTCATAAAACAAAGAATCGAAATTAGAAATTGGTTATCGAAATTTGGTTTCTAAAGAACAACTATTGCAAATCAAGTATAACACACTTGATGTGAATTTGAACTTGAAAATTAAATCTTTAAACAAGGAAATTTTCGATTTAAATGACCAACTTTCTAAACAAAAGAAATGTTTTCGATCTTGAAAAAAGAAGAAGCGAGTTGATTCTTGATTTTCAAAGCGAGAAGATTCTCTTCTTGATGAAATTCTTGATAAAATGAAAAAATCCAAACTTTGGAAAATTTGCTTCTTAAAGCGGGTCATTACGCTCAAACAAACAAGATGCTTTCTAATCAAGTAAATCCGCGTTTTCATACTAATCATAGAATGGCACTTGGTAACGACCCTTCTTCGTTCCTCAAGAAAGCTCGAAACCTCGAATGTGTTAAACAATGGAAATGTTTTACATGAACCCATTATTGTTCGTGATTCTCTTGAAGCGTTAGAACTATCTAAGGAGAGTAGATCAAGAATGAAACAAAAAATCCGAAATCAAACCAATTGATTATAACAAATGGAACAAAATTAACGGAATTACTTTTGTTAATCAAAAGAAAAGTCAAAGTTTTCCATCACACCAAGTGTTTCAAACAAAGAGTCAACACTGTTTCAAAATCTGTTTCAAAACCGGTTGTTGTCTCAAATTCTCTTCGAACATTGAACAAATGTCTTCAAACAATCCTTTTAACACAAGTGATGCGAGAAGTATTTTAGAAAATGTGAAAACTAAATTGCGGATCTTCAAGACCTTTATTAAAACTAAAACCAATATTACAACAAACATACGGTTTAATAGTTTTGATAATGAAAATAAAAAGTATTTTGAAACTCAAATTGCCCTCAATTTGAATAACATCAACTCAAGGGTAATTCATTTTGAACAAGCGTTTTTGAAAAAAGCAGTGACTTTGTCAAGGACCATAAATCCTGGTAAAGCAAGCTAATGGTATGTCGAACACATCAAATTTTGGAAAATTTAAATGACTCTCTCTTGAAGATGTTACGACTACCGATATTATGTCCATTATTTTACAAACATATTACATTGAAGATCATGAAAGACTCGATCTGAGACCTCCAAAATTGTTTCAAAATATGAAAAAGCACTTGAGAAACTTGAAAAGAAAATGTCTCATATTTTAAACAACTTGATCGAAAAAGCGAGGAATGCAAGTATGACAAATTGTCGTATGGCGTGCCTACAATGACATGAAAGCGAAAAATGATCTTTTGAGGGCTCATTTGGAATGTCAAAAGGAAAAGCGATGGATACTAAGATTACAAAACCATTGGTGAGGAGAAAGCAAATGTTCCCAAACCGGTTTTAAAACCAAAATGTACATTTCAATGCCTCCTCCAAAAGTCAATGAGAAAAATGATTTATCAAAACCGGTCACTCCACACCTTGCCTAAACAAAATGTTGATAAAGGAAAAGCGGTTATCGAGAAACCAAAAGTTTTAGCTCTGGCCTTTTTAAGATGAGTACCACTAATCGTGCGCCTCCACATCTAAAACATATGGAACAAAGCGACATAAGTTTAGAAAAGCACTCTAAAGAGACTAGGAAAGTGAAACCACTTCTCTAGATAAAAATGTGAATCCTAATGAGTGTGCCTTACCTTCTACGGGACTAGGAAGCACCTCTAGGAGCAGCGAGACTAAAGCCTAAGAGCAATACAAGGAACAATAGAGTCTCGCTTGCCTCTAAGAGTAGTCGCTTGAATAAAGAGAAGAA
The DNA here is from genome assembly GCA_022545495.1 of Chrysanthemum lavandulifolium. Taxonomy (NCBI): domain Eukaryota; kingdom Viridiplantae; phylum Streptophyta; class Magnoliopsida; order Asterales; family Asteraceae; genus Chrysanthemum; species Chrysanthemum lavandulifolium. The sequence continues at coordinate 106,787,627 of CM040240.1, forward strand.
AGTAGAAGAACACCCTAGGGTTTACCGCTTTGTAATAAGAAAGACATTTCATCTGAATGTAATGAACCTATGAAACTTGCTAAGTCTAATGAATGTGTTGAATCTCTTTGTTTAACTTGCAAGAAATCTTTAACTAATGTTCATGATGATTGTGTTTCTAAGAATGAGATTGTTAAGCTGTTAAGAAGAATGTTCCCAAAAGAACTTATGCTAAGCGAATAGGAAGACTAGTTGCGAGACTTAGGCTTTACACTCTCGATAGGGAGCATAATGTTTACTTTAGGGATGACATTTGAAACCCACGGGTAGAACTTTCACACTCGAGAATGGTAGAATGAGTGATGAACTGTCTTACCAATAGATAACTTCTATGAGTGTGATCGAGATTTTACCTCTAACCCAAAGGAACCAAAATCAAAGCGGTTTCCAAAATCTTCTTCTTACATTATTGGCGGGTTATCGAAATATGTCTTTGGATCGTCGACTCGGGTTGCTCCAAGCACATGACCGGGAATCTGAAAGCTGGCGATCAATTTCGTTTGGAAATTCATGGGAACCGTACGTTTGGAAATGATCATGTAGCGACTATCATGGGTTATGGAGATCTACCTTTTGGAAATTATTTGATCACTCGGGTTTACTATGTCGAAGGGTTGGGACACAATTTGTTTCGATCAGGCGATTACGTGATGCGATTTAGAGGTTGCTTTTAGGAAAAATGCTTGCTTCGTTAGAAACTTGAATGGCACTGATCTCTTAAGCGGGAATCGTGATACAAACTTGTATGCTATCGACATTAACCAAATGGCCTCTTCATCACCAATATGTCTTATGACACGAGCATACGGAACAAAGTCACGGTTGTGGCATGAGCGATTATCCATCTCAATTTCGACACCATCAACAAAGCGGCCAAAGACAACATCGTCAATGGACTTCCAAAGTTCAAATACACCAAGGATCACTTATGTCCATCATGCGAACAAGGAAAAAGCAAAAGAGCATCATATAAACCCAAATCCGTACCTAGTTCGGAAGCAAGGTTGCATATGTTGCACATGGACTTATGTGGCCCAATGAGAGTTGAAAGCATTAATGGGAAAAAGTATATTCTTGTTATCGTCGATGATTATTCAAGATATACATGGGTTAGGTTTACGAGATCAAAAGGCGAAGCACCGGGCATCATCATCACCTTCACGAAGCGTATTCAAGTACTTCTTCAAGCTCCGGTAAGAGTTGTAAAGCAGACAACGACACTTGAATTCACAAATCGGGAGTTAAGAGCTTATTTTGAAGATGTTGGAATAACTCATCGGACATCGGTTGTTAGAACTCCACGTGAGAATGGGGTAGTTGAAAGAAGAAATCGTACTCTTGTGGGCTGCTCGCACAATGCTAATTTATTCTAGTGCACCGTTATTTCTATGGGTGATGTTGTTGCCTTTGCTTGTTTCACTCGAACCGATCCTAATCCATCCAAGATTCAATAAAACCCCATATGAAATAGTGAACAACGAAAACACGATATCTCTTACTTTCACGTGTTTGGCGCTTTGTGCTATCCGACAAAGCGACGAGAGAAGATCTAGGAAGCGAAAGCTAAAGGTGATATTGGAATCTTCATTGGATATTCGAGATAGCTCGAGGGCATTCGGGGTGTATAACGGAAGAACTAGGAGGATCATGGAGCGATGAATGTGAATTTTGATGAACTTTCACAAATGGCTTACGAGAGACTCGCTCTAGAACCCGCACCAAACCATGAGACTTACGGACACATCGATTCGGGACTCGTACATCAAAGAGCTCCATCAACTTTTTCTTGACACACCTCATGAACAAGAATGGGAGAATTTCTTTGAGTTAATGTTCGATGAATACTATGGTGGAACTTGACAAATGCATCAAACCATCATTCCATTGCACCGCTCAACATCATCTACCACCACCAACGGAAGATGCATCTACAGCGGTCGAAACCAATGCACCAACTCCATCAACATCATCTACATCTACTCCGGCAACTCCAATTCTTCAAGCAGTTTTACGGCGGTTGATGAGCAAAACCAAAACATATCATTTCAAGAAGAACCTACTCAAAACCGAGCGATGCAACGTTAGATGAAGACTTATTTGAAAACCCGTTTGCTACGGAATCGGTGAATCATCTTCAAGCTTACGAGAACCATCTAACTCGCTTTTCGTATAATCTACGGTATCCTTACACTACGAAGTGGACAAAAGACCATCCAATTGAACAAGTTATTGGTGAACCTTCAAGGCCAATTCAGACGAGGCGCCAACTTGCCACCGATTGCGACTTGTGCATTTACCTTTGCTCAATTAGCAATATTGAGCCGAAGAACATTCGGGAGGCAATGGCGAAACCGCATGGATAGAAGCGATGCGGGAGGAACTTCTCAATACCGTCTACATGACTCTTGGGATATGGTTCCAAGACCAATTGACATTCGCGTCATTGATCTCAAATGGTTATGGAAGAACAAAAGGGATGAAGAGATGAGCGTAATTCGCAACAAAGCTCGTCTTGTGGCCAAAGGATACGAGACGGGAAGAAGGATAGACTTTGAAGAGTCATTCGCGCGGTAGCTAGACTTGAGGCGATCGGGATTTTCTTAGCCTATCGACTCACAAAAACATCACGGTTTATCGGATGGACATTAAGACCGCGTTCTTGAATGGAACTACGAAAGAAGAAGTGTCGTGAGTCGACCGAAGGCTTCATAGACATGGAACATCCGGACTCGTCTACAAACTCAAAAGGCAATCTATGGTTTAAAGCAAGCTCAGAGGCGTGGTATAATGACATCCTCTTTCCTTATCCTAAACAATTTCACCAAAGGCGGTTGATCCTACCTTGTTTACACAAAAATGCAAAAGCGACATTTTGATTGTTGATTTACGTGGGCGACATCATTTTGGGTCCACTAATCCGAATCTTTCAAAACATTTTGAAAATCTCATGAAAAGCAAATTTGAAATGTCCATGATGGGGAACTAAAGTTTTTCTTGGTTTACAAATACATCAATCCCCGTGGAATTTTTATTAATCAAGCAAAATATACAAGCGAGATTTTGAAAAATCATGGTATGGATAATTGTGACTCGGTTGGAACACCAATGGTAACTTCACCAAAAATTGGAGCCGATTTGTTTGGGAAACCTATCGATCGAAGAAATATCGGACATGATTGGTTCTCTCATGTACCTTCTTGCTAGTCGACCCGATATTCATTTCTTTGTTTGCTTATTAGCACGGTTTCGAGCAAAGCCTACGAGCTGCACCTCAAAGAGGTTAAAAGGATCTTCGGTGCACGAAGACATCCATTCACAAGGGTCTTTGGTATCCGAAGGAATCGGTTGATCTAATTGCCTTTTCGGATCACGGACCACGCGGTGATCAAGTTCTGACAAAAAGTACATCGGAGGAGCACAATTTTGGGTGAAAAGTTAGTAAGGTGGTCTTCAAAGAAACAAGATTGCCTTGCACTTTCAACCGCTGAAGGCGAGTATGTGTCTCTATCTGCGTGTTGTGCTCAAGTTCTATGGATGAGAACACAACTCACAGATTATGGCTTTACTTTCGATAAAATACCTATGTATTGTGACTCGAAAAGTGCCATAGCCATATCATGCAATCTGTTCATCACTCAAAGACTAAGCATATCGAGTCCGCTATCACTTCATAAAAGAACATGTGGAAGAAGGTCTTGTTGAATTATTTTTCGTGAAGACAGATTACCAACTCGCCGATATATTTACTAAAGCCCTTCCAAAAGAAAGGTTTGACGATTTAGTTCGACGAATTGGAATCGAAGCCTAACCCACGAGGAGTTAGAGCGTCTTCTCGAATCTTCTTGAAAATGATTTTCCAAAAGCTTATTGTAAATATTTTTGAAAAACAAAATACAAAATTTGAAAAACCAACAAAAGCAAAATATAAAAATATAAAACTTTCAAAAATACAAAAACAATAGAAAATCAAAAATCCAAAATATTCTTCTCACGACATGTCTCTTGTATAATCGATATTACATGCGTTTCTAGAAATGTCATTCAACAATGATACGGGCATGTACGGATGCTTGAGCGAGAGTTCTTTAAATGTTTTCTAAAACATGTCGTTTCTCAAAATTTCTTCAAAAATGGCTTTCGTATACTTGATGCGAAACCGGACTAAAATGATGACTTTTGATTATTTCAAATCAAAACTCGTGTTTTTAAAGAAAAATCAAGTGTGCGCTTGATGCACTACATTTAAAAGCGGTGAGAAATCATCATCATCTTGAGCACCTTTTCAAGATTGTTCAAAAGATTTTCAAAATCTTTCAAAATATTTTGTGCTCAAGATAACTCCTCTAAAACCCTTTAATTGATTATGCTTTATTAAAGGGGAGTATAAAACAAAAATGTTCCAAATTCATGCTTAAATCAAATCCGTTTGTCTCCCAAAGATTCTAAAATGTTGTTTAATCCGTTGATATAAAAATATCACGAATATGCTATTTTGAGGGAGGAGGCGTGATTAAAATGTGATCAAAAGTTTAATGATCGTTGTTTGATTCTCAAAAGAGCTCGACTCGGTTGAAACCATTGAATTGACGAGGAATCATGTACCATCTCGAGAAACTTTCTATGGACTTGACCGGGACGGGTAATAATTTCAAGCTAGTTCTCTAGTGATGTAAGCGTGTCTCGAATCGGTCTAGTTCATTTAAAGTCGATCAATTCAAAAGTGCGAACTCTACCCTCTATATGCGATTTACATCAAAACTTATAAGCACATGTGAAGGGGAGTGTTTACGAAAATATAAAACTCTCGAGTGTTTCAAACATGTTTTCTATCATAAACACTTTGAGAGATTTTCAAGAAAAATGGTTTTATGGCAACAATAGGACGGTCATGGAGTTATAAGGTGACTAAGGATAGGAAATCCGTCCTATGATCCGCTTGAGCGGAGGATCTACCCAAGGACATCACAAATAGTTAGTATTAGAAGTCCTTAGGAATGATTGAAAAAAGGAGTAATGTGAGAAAGGAGAAAGAAGGGTTGAAGAATTAAAAGAAAAGTAAAGAAAAGGGTGAAAAGAAATAGCCCTCCATAATCAACCTTAGAGGCGAAACCGGGTTCAATTCATACACTCTTGGTTGTCACTAGATGACTTGGTATTGAAGACAAAGGCGTCATGGACCCGGTGGCGCTTTGCACTAAACCTTCTAGCCACTCAATTCCTCTTAAAAGTTTGTTTCATTCTCACTGGGAACCCTACATAATCTATCGACTTTCTCTTAGAGATCGTTGGTATTGAAGAAGGAGACCCTCTCCTAGTCTCCGCTTAGGAAAACCAAAATGCACTAATTGAGTCTAGAGCCACGAGATTCATCAAAAGATCTCATAGGAACACTTGACATGACATCGCTTGTTGTTCATCAATAAGGACACAAGTGATATATTCTAGAGTCCTCGAGATCTTAGCAATCTGCCGAACATTTATGAGAAGTTTCACATCTGTGATCTTCAATGATTGAATGGAAACTCTGCCGGGGTCAACATCAGCGACCACGACGGCAGTCGCCGGTAACTCCCGTGGATTACGCTTAGTGTGTCTCAAGCGGTCTCTGATCGTGGGGTGATGCTTGGTGTACCTCGGCGACTCATCGAATTGTAGGTGTACCTCGGTACATCGCGTTATCTCACTTGTGGGACTCGGTTCGAGAGCGGCCTTTGTAAGAATTAGAGATGTGTTTTCACACTATCTTGTTAACACCCTCGAAATTCAAACTTGTAAGTGCGGAATCCGCTTATTACTAACTTTGTTTTATGTTTTCTTCTTATGGAAGCTCGGGGCGGATTGATCGTGCAGATTCTCCACATGCTCATACCAACAACACATGAAAGTTCTCATCAAAATCAAAGGCAACACAAAGTTAAAGATGATTCTTCGTCAATGTCAAAGAATCTACAAAGTTTAAAGACTCGAGAACTACATCATTGGTAACCAAAAGACAAATAGAAGTGTGAGCATGGTGGAGAAAGGCGTGGAGACACCTAACCAACGAAGTTGACAATGGAAGAACAACCACATTAGCGATCACAAAGCATGAAGGAACAATGAAACAAGACTATTCTATATCTACACACAAAGTTCAAGCTCGAGAAAAGTAAAGACCTAATCAAGTGGAGCATCTTTTGAATGACCACCCCTTAGGGAGATTGTTAGTATAATAGTTTTTATTAGAAGTGATGGTCATTCACATTTAGGAACTTTGTAGCGTGTGTTAGATATCGTATTAGAATAGTCAGCGGGCTCGTGGATTGGACTAAGCTAAATGGCTAGAAGTTATGTTAAGCTAGCCTTGTATAAGTTGTCATCCAATCCATGTCCAACCCATATCCACGAAGCCCATGGAAAGCCCATTAGGGCGTTTGTACCTTGTACTATAAATACCCTCAAAGTCTCATTTGAGGGTGTGTGAAAGTGTGTGTGTGTGTGTGTTTTCTTTGGAATATACAACATCTTGTTTTCATCTTTTCTCTCTACACATACAACTTTTATATACATCAAGTCACCATCTTTCTCATCTTTCTTCTTTATTTCTTCGCATAGTTTGTGTTTGTGTTTAACGTGTTCTCTGGCGTAAGCGTGGTATTTGTGTATAAGGTTGATATATTTAAGATCGGTTGGATAATCGGTGTTGGGGAAAGAAAACTAGCCGGTGGGCAAGTTTTTGTACCGTTGGGGGACCTGGTTTAAGCTATTAAAAAAAATTGAAAACACACTTTTTATTTTATAAATACTACATTTTTTACCCATTTTTTCACTTTCTCTTCTATACAAAGTTTTAACTTCCCAACTCAAATAAATGAATATCGATCATTTTTTTACGGATACAGATGAAGAAGACGAGGTTAATAGGTTCACCTTAAAGTTTATACAAGATGCCAATTTGCTTATCCAGACTTGCACTTCTTTATCAACAGCAAAAATCCCAAGAACTATGGTAGAGAGAGATCGTTACGGTGCACATGATCGTCTTGTTGCGGCTTACTTCGGTGAAAACCCAATGTATGATGAACATACATTCCGTAAGCAGCTTTGAATGAGGCGATCACTTTTCACTAGCATCGTTCGGGATTTAACTGATAATGTGCCGTTTCATCAACACAGTGTTGACACTACGGGAAAAATTGGCGTTTCCCCGTTGATGAAGGCTAGCTCTGCAATTCGTCAATTAGCATACGACACCGTTCCTGATGCTTTTGACGAATTTCTGTAAATGGGTGATAAAACTTCTTGTGATTCTCTCGATGCTTTCTGTACAGGGGTTATGGACTTATATGGAAAGGAGTTTTTGCGAAGGCCTACAACAACCGATGTCGAAAAACTCTACGCTTTTCACGAGGATAAACATGGGTTTCATGGGATGATAGGTAGCGTTTTCTGGTACGCAATGATCGTGCGCTCAATGCCCAACTTATCTTTGTGGTCAATTTTGTAGGGTGATTCCGGGTCAAATCCGTTCATACTTTTAGAAGTGGTTGCCTCCCAATACTTATGGATTTGGCATGCGTTCATTGGTGTTGTTGGGTCGAACAACGATATCAACGTTATAATGTGGTCACCTCTTTTGAACGATCTCAAACAGGAGAAATTCGAAGAGGTTTCATTTGTGGCTAATGACGTGATTTATAATGGGGATATTATCTCACTGACGAGATATATCTGGAATGGTCTGTTCTTGTTAAGTATATTTCATATCCAGGCACGGATGGTCACAAGCGAATAAGATATAAGCAAGCGCATGAAGCAACAAGAAAAGATATAGAACAAGCATTTGATGTGTTAAAGAAAAAGTGGGCTATAATAAAAATTTCCACAAGGTTGCAAAGTTTGGATAGAATTACGGGATTGATGTACACTTGCATCATATTGCATAATATGATCTTAAAAGACAAAGAGAAGGCAATCTCCCGTCTTTTATCCGGAGGAGCAAATCGTGAAGATGATTCCGTACGACGAGAAGAAGAGTTGTTCGAAGTTATTCGAGATATACACAGCCAGAAAAGGCATCTAAGTATTAAAGCCGATTTAGTGAAACGCATTTGGCGTCGAACAAATGAACACTAATTTTATTGTAGTGTTTTTATTTTTACTTTAACTATTATGGGATTTTTTTAATTATTAATAAAATTTTAATTTAAAAATAAAAATAAAAAATAGTAATGTTGGGTCACCGATTAGATCGTCATAACGTGTGTTTGGTCTAGAGAGAAAATTTGATATGACACTAATGTGATGAGTATTTTGATCACCGATCGATCACCATCAATGTTTTCAAACCGGGTCGACCCGCCGGTTCAACCGTCGGACGGCACCGACCACTAAACGGGTCAAAAACCCGGTTTTTAAACCGGTCAACCGTTAGACCAGCGGGTTTTGAGTTACAGGTCAACCGGGTCATGAAACCCGGCGGGTTTGGTTTTCAAAATTTTTATGAAACCGGGTTGACCGGTTGGACCAGCGGTCGAACCGGTTGACCGGTGATCAAACCGGTTGACGGTCGGAAAAATAAAATAATAAAAATGAAAACCGGGTTAACCGTGGTCGAACCGATGCCCGATGACTCAACCGGGTCGATTAAAAACACGGTTTTAAAACATTGATCACCATAACTAATGATCTTACATAAAAAAAAATGAAAGCTATCATACACTATCATTAAAATGCAATAAACTGGTTAAAGGACTAAATTCATGGGACCAAAATGAAAGTCATGTTCTGGCAGCATTAGGTATAAGATGAAAAGTGAGTTCTGCAAAAAAGAGAAATTGATCAGTATTGATCTGACCCCTCTTTCATTTCAAAAACCCTAGCTAGCAAGCCGGAAGCAAGGGAAGAGGGGAGCCCCCACAAATTTAGGGCACAAGCCAATGAAGTGTTGACAGACAAGGTATTTGAATAATAACACTCAATTAAAACACACACAACAAGAATACCAGAGGTAAGTCAGGAAGTAAATTTAAAAAAGAATCAGTGAGACAGTGAAGTTAAGCCAATCCAGTGATTTATTAGTATAGCCTACAAGATCTTTGATCACCCTTTAATTCTTGTCCACATCAAATTACCTAACTCCCAAAAACTCTTGTAAGATCTATGTTTAAGTTTAAAAAATTAATGCATATATATTTATTCCTCCTTATCAAAATGATAAAAGTAATTAAGTACTAAATATAATTCGCCATATATTCTTGCTATGTTTAAAAACAGGTATAGAATGTTCAAATTTAGCAACTTATTTACTGGTAAAAAAAATAGATACCACCAAGTATATTTACTGCATTTCAACCTTCAACAGTGAGCTAAATGGGAGCAGATTTGATAAACCATAATACAAGAATGGTCCTAATCCAAGGGTGATTAACGAGGATAAAACCTGAAGGAATACAACCCTAAAAAATGACACATTTTTACTCGATAAGCAAAGATAAAAAGAAAATCATTACAATCTATGTATACCTTATCTAAACAAACTATTCAAAGTACAAAAATAACCCAAAAAATTTGAAAACTGTAAAAATGTAGTGAGATAATTTGTGCCAAACACAAATTTGCTTTTCGTCACCCATGTGCCTACTGAATGGTTTGTGGGGTGCACAATCGTGTTTTCCGTTTTTCTTTTTTTGCATCAACGAGCTTGTTTATAAATTTCTTCTGATGTTAACTTACACCAATCAACTACCATTGCTAGCTATATATCTTTTCTGGCTCTTTGTTGGCTTGTTCCTTGTTGATTAATATAAATAAACAAAATTTGTGGTCAAACTTAGCATGCATTAATGCCCACCAAAATCATTTTTCTTGCCTGCAATGAAATGTCTATAGAATTTATCATCACATCTTTTCGTTGGAGAATAAAAATGACGTTCAATAGGTTAGATGTTGTTGATTGGTATCTAACTTGTAACTGGTATATGTATAATATAAAATCTTTATAAGGTATTGATTTGTATACAGATTCAAAGAAGGAACAATATTATTTTGCATGATAAACTTCTGATCAACACATATTTGCTATTACACTTACTATTCTAACTTAAACTTAAGAAAAAAACATATCAGTTATAGATCTCCATAAGTTAATAAAATTAGGGATTAAGTCGTATAATAAGAATGTCTTTTCAAAGTGTATCGTTTTGGTACATGTAATTTTTAAAGTTGTAGAATAACAGAGTCTTTTAAAGTGTGTCGTTTTGGTACGTGTAATTTTTAAAGTTGTAGAATAACACGTCTTTCATAAGTGTTCGATTTGAGTGCGTGGCGATGGCGTGTCACGCCATAAATGGTGTCGCGTGTCGAATTTCGGGTGACACGCCGTCGTGCGTCGCGTCAAATTGAACACTTACGAAAGACGTGATATTCTACAACTTTAAAAAAGACAATACCAAAAGATACACTTTAAAAAAATAATATTTTACGACTCAATCCTTAAAAATTAATTAATGCACGCATAAGTTAATTATGTGCTCAACATTACCCAATAGTCGTAGACTATGAGCTTAAAAAGTTTAGTTTTTAATCTCCAAGACTAAACGCAATTGGACGATGCTTCACGCGTGGTTCTTAACTTCCATGCGCGGTTTCTCATTACACACTACCATTACCATGCGTTTTGGAATCAGAAAAGGGAGCAATTGATGGCCTTCGTTACCAGTGAGCGGGCGTTTTGTGTTTTTGTGTGTTTAGTGAATATTGTTAAACGGTGTCGGGTGAGCAAGTGTTACGGTGTAAAGGTGGTGAGAAGTGGAGGAAAGGGAAGATGATGTATCGTTTCCTCAACACTAAATATGAAATGTCTCAAGTATAACTTATGTTACATGTAAATTGTCTGAAGTAACTAATCCGTCAAAATGTTGAAAAAGTGTTAAACAAAACTAGAAAGGTTTCAACGGACTTAAGATTAACATTTAATTAGCATTAGTTTATAATCAAATCCGGTGGCCCCAACCTATGACTACCTAACAGTTATTTTGATTAAAATATGAAATAAAGTAATATACTAGTGTGTTGGAGCCAGAAATTATCGGCCATATATATCAAAGTTATATTCCATACAAACAAACTTTATGCCATTAGAAAACACTTTTTTATTGATTGTAATTATATCAAACAAATGGCCATGGGCCTCTAAATTTTATATATTTCTTTGAAGAATGGCTTTTTCAATAATTAAATCAAAGTAAGTTAGACTCTTGACCCTATCCACTAACTTTTATGGAAGTACATTAAAGAGAATCCAATTCAACAAGTTCCAATACCTAAAATATAAACTTAGATGATGAGACTGCTCTAGGGTTTTTAGAAATAAATATATACCCTAGGCTTTTGAAAAATTTGCAACTAATATGTAGAGCCTCTTTTTCTTGCATTAAAGTTATTGTAAGACGACCGCGAGTACTAAAAGTCTAAAAGTGAAAATTTTATTATAAGTTTGTTTATATACTTTGAGTGACTGATGGACAATATAGAAATAGGAATAACATATTTGAACTTGTAACTTTCTTTTTACTATAGTACATTTATCTTTTGTAGTTTATATTGTTTAATAAATCTTAGTATGGTGTCACAAATATTTAATTATACTCTTCATCCATGTGTTCAAATTACTGAACTGAAAAGTGCCTTTTCTTTTAACGACCAACTTTTATAACCACTCTAGCATGGAGAAAGCTAGAGATAAACATAAAAAATTACTTTATCGTGTTACCCTTTTAGGATGGAATTAAAGATACATTCGGTCTAAACATGATGTTATTTACTTCTCCTATAAAGACAAAGACAATCCAAGTAAAAGAGAAAATATATTTTATGCCATCCACAAGCATGTCTATCCTAAGGGACCTAAGGGGTTTAATTTAATTAATTTAAGGTCGAAGGCTCGAAGCAACAACTATTCTGTAGCGCCAAATAATCAAGGCTGTAATTTGAACGACTGCGTTGAAACATGGCTTGAATGAGGATGTCAGATTTGTGTGTTAGAATATTATATATACTAGCTAGCATGTTACCCGTCAGGGTTTAAAGTCGAATGTTGTTTAACCATTTTTTGATTTTACGTGTTTATGACGAATATTGTTTTAACGTTTTTTATAATGGATTTTTTAGAAATTGCGTGTTTGTGTTGTGAGACTGTAAAGTATTATATCCCATATTATTATATACAAATTTAAAAAGTTATCTTAGACAAAAGTTTTGATACGATCACTTTTTCTTTAAATATCAAATCTTTTAATATTCACCATTCATCATCTTATATCATTAATTTAAATTAATTAATTAGCTAAAAAAAACTCACTTTCACAATTTATTTATTTTTAATTAAAATATCTCGCAAACCGTTAATTATTACGCGAAATTATTTATACCATCGTGACAAGAATAAATTATATTTCTATAGATAGGCATCTCTACACACTTTTAACGAATTTGGTTTTTCAAAATTGTCGTACGAGAAAAATTACGTATGATTTATTACTTTCGTGAATTGTGAAATCACATGTGATTTTTAAATATGTGATTTTGTGATATCAAGCATGATTTTTAAATTAACAAATCACAAGTGATTTTACAAATCACGTGTGATTTTCTTTGCACTAATATTTATCACTAAAAATTGTCAAGTATATCAAAATGTCGTTTCTTTGAAAGATAAAAATATTATCGTCACGATTGTGTAGTTTTCGTAGCTTGAATTTACCGTTTGCTTGATGAAAAATAGATTGCTATGATTCACCCATTTTAATCTTTAGAAGAAAAAAAATGATTATTGTTGATCTCACCTCATTCATCTTAACTATAGATATATTAAATTCATTATATTAGTTATACTTTATCATTGTAACATTCAATTTAGTGTCATAATTTAATGAACAATTAGTGTATTTTAACTTTTATTTTAGAATTATAATAATAAAAGGTGTATTAACTTGACCTATGAAACTTTAAAGATACTCATATCAAATGCTACATTATAAGTAAATTTGGCTCATTGTTTTTTGTGGTGGTGCGAAATTATGAATGAGGTCCAGTAAATCATGAAAAACTTAATTATTATGCAAAATTCAAAAGATAATATATTTAATGTATAAATATTAATGGACATATAATAAATCGAGAACTCCTCACATAATATTTAAAATGGCTAAAAAATCAAGTTAAACATGTATAAATACTAATGAACATATACCAAATTGAAAACCCGTCACAAATGATGACATTTGTGTAATTATTACATTTGCATCTGTCTAATCACTAAAGTAGAGATCATATTGTGTATGGCTTAAGAGAATAGAAAATTTTGATTTATACAGCGCTTAATTAATGCCGCAATTAGCATTATAAACCGGGAATGTTCAGTGAATTATCTTGTCAAATGATATGTGCTGTCACCTTTTCTTCCCGCAATCATTTCGTAAAAAGCTCTTTATTAAAGCCTTTAACGTTAATAATTTAAGGTTTGTGTCATCATTGCATATATATATTCTAATTTCCTCATAAAAAATCGATACATTAACTTTCATGGTTACTTCATAAGAAATATTGCATTTAAGGTTTATGACACCGAAGTACTAATAATTAACATAGAACTAGAACTAGAACTAAAAGATGAGCAAAACAATAAAGTGTTGTTCATTAGTTGTCGAATAAACATGCATTCAACCAAAAAAACATATTGACTAGTCACCAGTTTATTAGTGATCCTTTGGATTTCATAAAAATACATACATGATTACAAATAATCAACGTCATGATTAGCATGTTTTTCTTTTTCATGACGGTGCGAAAGAAAAAAGTACGAGAACATACCGCTTCACCTATTTGCTTAATACGTTAACAAAAACGTGTTCGTGTTTGAGTATAGTTTGTCTCGTTTGACAATTTGGCCGGTTATACGGATCTCCAAAAACAAAAAAGTAGAAACCACTTTAGTTCATCAAAAGTACATATAATAACTATTTTTGACATTAACCAAAAAGTTGAATTACTAAATGGTCCATTCATGGACATATGCATGTAGTAAGTATTGGGGGTCGGTACCTTTTATTGCTATCTGAAAAAGTTGAGATTTTTAGTGTAATTTTTTTTAATATTGACATACAAAAGTGTCCTTACCCAAAACTCAAATTGCTCTCACTCGTATACTAAAACTCAACATTCAACACTCTGAAGCTTTACAAATTTTTCATTTCTAAGTAAAAATACTCGATTTATCATTACGATCATAATTTTTTTTTCTGCATTTTGTTGCTATTGGCAAAAAAATAAATAAATAACAAATAAAAAATAATAATAAAATTGGCCCCCACATCCTATTTTCTTGGTTCCGCAATTGAGTCCATTCGCAATTAATAGTACATATATTATGACAAGCCAGAATTAAGGGTGTTTTTACGCATACACTCGTCCATCTTTTACCTTTTTTTGCCCATTTTTTACTCTCTCTATTAACGGTATGAGACATTTTTTTATGCGCTTTTGTTTCGTATTTTTTATTTTTTATCAGTTTATGTTTCGTATTTTTATCAAACTTTATATTTTTTGTACCATGCTTTCTGTTTCATGAAATAAAAACAAAATTAAAAAACTTTAAAAAATTTAAAATAAATAAAATAAAAAATTAGAGGGTATTGGAGTCACATTAGGAGGGGTATGGATATCCTAACCCCATATTTAAACGTTAACAAGGATTCTCAACAAAACAAAAATACCAGTCAACAACACACATAGCAATATCATTAAGAGAATAACGCGTTATAAATATAATACAGTCTATGATATAACATAAGAGCGTAATGGTGACGTTTGATGTTATAAGGCTTGTTATATACACTTAAGTCTCACAATCTTTTCTATTTTTTTGATTTTATAAATGAAAAATACATTTAAATAAAACATTGCATACATTTAAAGTCAAATAAAATATTACACTTACAATCAAATTTTATATATTTGAGGACTATTAATACAAAATAAATAAAACAAAATCTAAAAGGCTAACATTGCAAACCCAACTGAAAATACCACTAGAGACTAAATATAAAAAGATAAAACCTAAAAGGTTAAAAATAAACAAAATAAACATCTTATCTTAAAAAAATTAAGAAAAATAAAAGATACACACAAAACACAAAAATCACATATAAACACGCAAATACGCTTTACATTGAAATTACGGTTGTTGCGACCCAAACGGTGTGGTGGTGTGCACTGTAAGTTGGTTTTTTTTTTATAACACCACCGTACCTCGTGTTCTAAGTAGGGGTGGTGATTACCGACGCGACGCGATAAGCGAGCCGAGCCGACACGCGATTAAGCGGGTTTGGGTTGAGGATAAACGAGTTTGGGTCAAACGGGTCAACCATCTAACCCGTTTAATAAGCGGGTCGTGTTTGGTTGAGTAATATTAAATGGTCAACCCGTGAACCCGTTTAAGTATATAAGATCTTAAAAATAAAATATATAACCTAGTTTTTATATTGGATGTGGATTAAATGTATTTTGTTATTTACTTAGTGTGAGTGAATTATAATTTTATACCTTAGATATCATGAAAATTGACGCTTATAATTCAGAAAATTGTCACCTAGTCATTTGTATATTATTCTTATCATATTTTAGATCCTTATATCATTATTTGCATTTAAACTAGTTAAATCGATAAACCACCAGCTTTATTCACACTTGACCTATTTACTTAAATGGGTTAAACGGGTCACAAATGGGTTACACGTGTTATGCAGGTGCGGGTTAGGGTTGAGTTTGTTGTGCGATTAATAAATGGGTCGTGTTTGGGTAATGGCAATAGTAACCCGCCAACACGCGAACCCGAATAGGTTAACACGAACACGACTCGATTGCCACCCCTAGTTCTAAGAAAGATGAATTATCATAACGGGAAAAAAAATAAAATAAAAGTAAAGCTCAATGATTAAAATTGCAAACTAAGAACTTTATTGTTATTTTACTATATTAATCCTGTAACATGTCATATAAAACCTTAAATGTCAAATCAAGTTTCGTAATATTCTATTCTATTATTTTATCAGTAGTAGTAGTATTTTATTTTTGCTGTAGTAATGGAACTTATCTTGCTTTATGCTCCAATAGTGGATCACTAAAGTAGAGTTGATACCTTAAAATTACCTTAATGGGATTCTTAATCAAGTTTAAGTTCCACCATATCCCTAATGGACAAAATTATACTATCCTACTCACCCTTCACTACAAGAAAAAGAAAAAAGGGCTTTAGTGTCTGACAAGAATCGTAACTAATAGTGTAAAATTCGCCAGTAAACCGGTTTAGTGACGAAAATCAAGGTCATCATTATAGGTGTTTTTTCTTGTAGTTCCTCTTTCAGGGATATATGCCCAAAACAATTTTTAACCCAACTTCTGTAAATTTATATAAACATCAAAGCTCAGATAGCAAGTTTACTACAATTCCATGATTCGTCGCACCCTTGTTCATGAAATGAGCGGTACATCAAGAGAGAAACACCAAACCAAAAGTTTCTCCATGTTTTGGTGTGATTTTCCCATAAACTAGTTCCTTCAAGTACCATCATACAGGTAGTGTCCACCTTGAATTACATTCCCATCACCTTAATAGAACTATAAAAAATATACAAATATCAGAAGTTGTGGATATTACACTTTACATAATCCTGTCACGTCGAAATATAATATAATGTACTTCAAAATCTACACCTGTAACATAAATCTTTGAAGGCGGCAGAAACAAATTTACGTATAAAAGGTTTTGAGGATGGCAATTTAAGGATGATATTACTAAACACATACATATTAATATATTATACACTATCTCCAGCCTATTTAACGTATAATTGAGATGAAAACTGTTCATCTAGAGGTATAATTCTTTCCTGATGTTAAACATAGTTGCAGCACCAAAAATGTCGGCAATTTGTAATATTGTTGCAATAGACGAAGGTGTCGTTGGTAATAAAGCATCGGGAGAGGAGGTGAACATTCAGGAAGATATTCTTTTTGCCAGAAGTAGGAGCATATAATGCGAGCACTGCGCGACAGAATATAAACCTGGAAGATCAAAAGATGATTCACCTTTAAACTTTGGATCCAAAACTGACATATACAAAGAGTCTGAAGAACTTGACACACTGTATTTTTATAAGCGGGCAAGAACAAAGCATTTATGATTCCTTCCGTTAGTATAAAGTTTGATCAGGGATGTCAATTAGTCTCTGGCGAAAATACACCATTTGTAAACGAGTTTTTTGTTATTTATGGAAAATTTTACACCCAATTAACTTATCAGCGATATTCATTTTAAACCAAATGATGTGTTGATTAATACATCTACAATTCCACCAGGAGAATACTATAATGGTTTATATTGATATAAGAAAGACAACAAAGTAACTTCAGGAATTTCATATTAAGTAATGATGTGTGCAACTGATTAGTGCCCTGGCTTTAAGGAATCGACTTTTAATGTTTGAATTGCTGTTTTCAACAGACCAATGGATTCCCAAGCTATTCAGAGTTCACTACTAAAAGTATGAGAATGGTTTTAGAAAGTACCGTAAAAGCAGCCGTCTTAAGAATGGATCTTCTAAAACTTGAGCCCAAACAGGATGAAGTGTGTCTAAAGGCGCCAACATTTCTCCCATTTATCTAAAGGCGAGGAAAGGACTGTCTGCGCCTTGTTGAGCTTCTCCTGAATATATAATATCAGTTTTAGTCTTGACATAATGCCAAAGCACTGCAAAGGTCAAAAAAGTATATTGACTCGACAGTAAAGACAAACCATTTCGATGTCGGAGCCTAAAAAGCCAAGTAGGACGATCAAGGACTGCAAAGGCACAGTGAGAAAACTCGTGAACTGGCTTCCACTTGGTTGGCGAGGATCTATTGCACCGTGCATAGGGCAGGAAGAGTTTGGAGATAGGAGAAGTGCAACTGGCTCTCCTTTTTCTGCCCTGTTTATGGCCTGTCCAGATATCCCAAATAATGTAACAAACAGCTACGTACACAAAATTATTATTATCATCAAACAACATATGATTCCCATGACAGGGTGAGAACATTGTATTGCCATATGTATATGAACATCAGATTGTGATATGTATACGAACATCGTAACCAGGGACGGAGCTAGGGGGTTCCCGGGCACCGATTTTTTCGATATAGTGTTAATTTTTGAAAAAAACAACGATTTTTCCTAAATGCATCTTAGCACCCGGTCCTTCGAAATGTGTTCCCAGTATTACGGTTCAAAAGATTTTGTGCACCCGGTCATATTTGGTCCTCGCTCCGTCCCTGATCGTAACTGAAAAGCGTATGCATTCACATTAAATTATTACCTGAAAAGCTTTACTGTTGTCACTGTCGACAACAAGGAAAAGTGGCCTTCTTGTAAATGGAAGCAAGTCATAAGGATCGATCGCATTAAACCCTGAAACTAAAGTTATTAGACACAGATCTTTGAAGTAGAAACATCATGCAACATCATAATTCCATGAAATAACTAACCGAATACTATCAAGTCACAATCTTGCAAACATTAGCAAGCGTTTGTATCTGCCTAGGACACCCTTAAAAATTTCGAATTTGAATCGAGTCCCATTCATGCACTAGTATTTAAGTCAAATCAATTGACACTGTTATCTACAGAAAAAAGTGCACACCTACATATATCATCGGGGGCGGAGCCAGATATTTTTTCTCGAGGGGGCACACTTTGATAATTTTTAGAAACTACACTACAAATTGGTACTTGGGGGGCAAAATTACAAAAAAATTCGGATATTTTAGAAAATTTACACTACAATTTTTTTCGCAAGGGGGGGCACATGACCCTTGTGACTCCCCCTTAAATCCACCCATGTATATCATTATGTATTTGTTTTGTGAGCTCATCTATAAATTAAGGAAAAAGACAAGCACTAAAACTTGGTGCAACTTACAGCAATAAGGATAACATTTTCGCATCATTACATGCTTTCATGCCTGTCACGCCTTGATCACATCGACATACATAGCAGGACTCTTTTCTCTTGAGTTCACCACAATGACCCTACCTTCTTTCTAGGTCAATGAACATCATATGCAGATATTTTTTTAGGTTCGCTCTATTCATTTACTATCTGATTAAGAGAATAGCCACTATTGTTTTCCCGATATAAAGCTAAAAGTTTTCACCATGGTCTTTTTAATTTCTTTTGTCGTAAGTGTTAACTTTAAAAACACACTCAAAAAGCCACCTTATGAATGATAAGCTTAAACTTTTGACAAATTGTAATATATAGACCGATGTGCTAACGTATTCTTTATCTTTTTTATTCAACATCATTTAACATAAGACATGCATTAAATAATCTAGACAAAAATATTGTGCATATTAGCATATACCTCTGGAAGGACTCCCCACAGATTTATAACTATTCTATTTTGGCCCTACTTAACATGCTTTTAATTGTTTTGGTGTTCCTTTCCCACTGGACACTCTGATACTATACAAGTCCCTCCATTATTTCCATTTAACAGCTTACCAAAACAAACCCTCCAGCATTCTCTAACCTCAACATTTATGACCAGACGATTTCGGTCCTCGTAGTAGATGCAATTGATGTCACTTTTTTCCTAATTCATGTCTCTTGTCTAAGTGAACTTACATCAATCTAGGTATAGTGCGTTCATAATTCCTTGTAGATTTATGAGAAAGGTAAAACGGACGTGGTTCGTATTCAAAAGCAAAATGAATAAGTGTAAGGGGGAAAAAAAGTAGCTGTTACAGTGGGTAAGAACCTAGGTAATGTCATTGATGGTTCAAACAGGACCTCTAGACAGAAGTCCTTTGATGAGTTTATACATAATTTGAAAACTAGTATAATGTTAGGATCAGGGGAGAATAATCAGGAATAATCAGTAGCAAAACAAATGGAGATGAGACAAAAGTTTCTTGTATTACAAATCAAAGGATACAAGATGAGTAGTGTGTTTCCAAAATAGATGATTACAAATGGGGGGATAAGCCCTTATTTATACTAGGGCTTATTGGATTCTAGAAGATTCTAATACAAATATCTTAGATTTTCCTATAAGCTAATATCTAGCTTATTCTAGATTATTCCACCAAAGTATCTAGCTTATTTCTAGATTCTTCCAAAATACCCTTTAGACCAAAATTACTAAACTACCCTTAGGAGGTGAAGTCACAATATCTAACAATCTCCACCTTGAGTTCAACTCCTAAGTAACACCATATCTAATTCCAAGTTCCAAAGGCTAGAGATACTAGCTAATTTCAAATCAAGCGATCGATTCCCAAAAGCTATCCGAAACCAAAATCGATCCGAACAAATGCCGATAACTTCAAAGCGAACAATCAAATGTTAGCCGACAAATCCAAAGCGGCCAACCGAACAAACAAATCGGCTCAAGCGATCTTCACTAGTGACAATCAAACTCGGGCAACAAACTTCAAAAGCCCGACAAAGCGAAGATCAAATTTCCAAATTGACAAATTCAAATGATTGAACAAAATTCAAGCGACACGATTATAGCCAAGTCTTCAAACACCAAATCGATCTTCAAATGCAATTACCAAATTCAAATTCTAATGACCCACTTATTGGTAAGTATTATGGTCCACTTCAAACTTATTATCCAGTATCAAACAAATTCAAGTTAATAAATAACTTGACGAGCGACCTCGATAATTCAAACGCCCAAATATGATACGGATAATAATACCAACGACCCACTTATCCAATAAAATTACGATCATCAAATAGCTCCACATAAGCGATTATTCCAAAACTCAAAACAAAATCAACGAGCAAACCCGAAATCCAAAATTCACCGCCAACTACCAAATGAAATCAAAGAACTAACAAATATTGGCACAATTCCAAAATCCCATTTTCGATTCAAAGCCCTCTTAGCCAAAGCCCCAATTCTAACCCAATAACTAATGGATCCACAAAGATGAGATTTTTAAAATACATCCCTACGAAATTGATCCAACACAAGTTCTAACTATCCCTAATCCCAATCAACAAACACCTTCAACATATCAAACTAGCGAAGCAACAAAGATTGAAACAAACACGATGTTTTCAAAAGCGACCGACAACAACCACCGAACACCAAACAAATTCAAACTTGGTGTCTTGACTAATCGAATCGTGACCACCAAACACAAACGAAAAACAATCAAATGGTTTCAAGAAATTAATTCTTGAAATCAACCAAAAGTCGATGTCGATCGAAACCCAAAACAATTGTAGCTTGCTTCAAATTGATCGAACCCGCTCGATACCAATTTGTTAGGATCGGGAGAATAATCGAGAATAATCATTAGCAAAACAAATGGAGATGAGACAAAAGTTTCTTGTATTACAAATCAAAGGATACAAGATGAGTAGTGTGTTTCAAAATAGATGATTACAAATGGGGATAAGCCCTTATTTATACTAGGGCTTATTGGATTCTAGAAGATTCTAATACAAATATCTTAGATTTTCCTATAAGCTAATATCTAGCTTATTCTAGATTATTCCACCAAAGTATCTAGCTTATTTCTAGATTCTTCCAAAATACCCTTTAGACCAAAATTACTAAACTACCCTTAGGAGGTGAAGTCACAATATCTAACATATAACAATAAGACTATTAGTTTCGAGTTTTGGGTTGGCTGACATCTTTCTCGAATGGTTGTTAAGAGTTTCGTTCTACTGTTTTTAGTCAACATTTTTGAAGCCTTGAAGGTTAAATCAATCAGTTCAAATATGCTTCTTTAGAAAGGCCAATCAATTCAAATATGTTCTGCAAAATAGATAACATTCGCACAAATGCAACCTAAATGCCAAAAGTACCACTGATTAGTAATGTACCTCCATTTCCAGAAAAACCAAGATTTAAGCCTCCAGAATGAGATCCCTTATCATCACCAACATTCTGCTCTACCGAAGATGCTATACTATCACATGCAGAGCAAAATGGCAAAGTAGAGACAGCCTCAGGTTGAATCATATTGCGTTGTAGGTTACTGACAACGTTCTCTGCATCGCCAACATAATTTCCCATGTGGGCTGGAGACATTGAAGTATGTCCAGCACTACCTAAAACAAATTGAATGTTGGTATCATGACCAATTTGACTTATAAAAGGCAAAAGGATTAGGGAAAGTTATGTCACCTGAAGCAGATATATAAATCAAGAGAACCCCGTCAGCAGGCAGTTCTTCGCACATCGTGGCCAGAACCTGTTATCAGAACAGGATCAGCATGCCTTCCAACCTTTCGAATAATAAAATCTATCAATACAAATATCAAACTAGTATACTTCCCCTTAAATACGACAATTTTTGGGTGAACATCATAAGACTGAGCTGCAACCAGTCTACTAGTCAATTTATTTTGGTGCAATTATTGATATATTAGAGCATAGAATGGCTGAGCTGGAACAGTCAAGGCAGGGGACCCTTGACATTCACAAAATAATCTCATCAAAACTAAAAACTTATCCAATGGGGCTTCTGAATCTTTGAAAAGAAAGGAACCCAAGTTCGTGGAACAATCAAAACCGTCCACATCTACCCCTTATAATATTACATCTTATTCAAATATAAGTATTGGCCTTATTTGTAGCCAACAAACTACAACTCATAAGTAGAAGTTCTATATTGGCAGATTTGAAGCTTTTGGCGGACATGGATCAGTTAGCAGTCGAATGGAGTGATATTAGTAAAGAGTTTGCAGCAGCAGTTTACTTCTTATGGCAAGAAAGGAACCTAAGATTGTTCCAGTATTTGAAACGACCCAGTAGATAATTGTATAATCTCATTGTGACACATTAAGACTCAAGATGAAGTTAAAGACTCTTTTAGTCTTCATAAAATGATAAAACAAGCACACATAGTTTAATCGTTTCTACTCATGTAGCTCCTATTAAACATGGGCAATTTTGAGCGTGAAACTGGGTGTGCAGGAGATTGAAAAGGCATTGTAATGCATCTGCCATTTGCTTCACCTGTAAGAATCAAGTATCTATACAGTTTGAATAAAAACAGTAGAAGTTCTATATTATGAGTGTTAATGTACATTAGTTATTTTATTTGGGTAGAAGGTACTAAAAAGAACCTAGGACTGCCGTAATGGGTATGGGTAATTTGAATGGAAGAGCAACATGATCATTGTTTTCCTGCAAGCATCAGAAAACAGGACTAGCCCCAAGTGTACAAAGTCCTCCAAATTTTCTTTGAGTATCCGTCACTGAATAGTTGCATCGAGTACAATTTCCAGTGATATTTTATTGGCAAGATTCTAAAAAGGTACAAAATGAAGTGATTCCATAACTTCATAAGGAGCAGCAGATCGTGTTCTGCATCAGTGGTTGTTTGAGCGTTTTTATCTAATTTTATGGTAGAAAATGTTTTAGGTATTTATCCAGCAGCTCCTCTATATAAACAAATCCCTAAGTCGTAGATAGTGGATTTGAAGAATATCAATTCATCGGAGAGAGTTTTCAAAATCTTTCTAAATACTTTGTGCGCCTAAGGGTGCTCCTTATTCTAGGGCCATTTTGGTTTGCGGTGATGGACTAAAAAAACAAAGTGCTATCTAGTACTGTATTCACAGCGTGTTTATGCTTCAGTTATATTAGAATAGCTTGAAGCAAAAATGTGTGATTCATTGATGTTTACCCCCTTCATAGAACCCCCACGTGTTTTACAAACACTATATAAGTTATATTAAACAGAAGATGTTCCTATGTTAGACACTCACAGCGATGACGTGCGTGGTTGATGGGTGATACAAGACTGCTTTGCGAGGATTTGGTGGCAATGTAGGATCAGTCATTTCCTGAGAATAGTTAACACGATTAGACCCTAGAAGGCCTCCATGTTGACCAACGTTAGTCCCAGCACCAGTAGAAGGGACTCCGCTTGATTGGTAAAATGAGCCGCTCGGTTCCCACTCCAAAAATTGAAGCATTCTGAAATTATCAATAGTGAGCTCTGAAAACTTAACCTGAATGAGAAATGCAAAGAACATAAACATAATGCACAGAACTCAAAAAAAAAAAAAAAAAAAAAAAAAAAAGAAAAAAAAAAGAAAGAAGAACAACACGTTAAGAAAAGATTACATTGTCGCTACTAAGTACAGGCAGCAAGATGTGCAGTTTGGGTAACGGTCAAAACCGGTTCAGGTGGTCGAGTAGGGTTGGGTTGACCAGCGCAACCACTTTTTTGTCCATCTTTAGAACTTCTTGTAAAGATATTAATTTATTCATTATGATTACACAAACAATGTATTTACAATAATAATCTAAATCTTTGAATAAAAAGTAAAAACAAACTAGGTGGGGGACAATCATAACCACTCATTTGACCCATTCCCCTTTTATGACAAAAGATAATCTACATCGATAGATTTTCCACCTGTGATACTAAACATAAAAGTGAATGATGACTAACCTCATTGGGGTGGTAGCTACAAAGTATTGCATCTTTCAATCTTAGCTTTCTTTTAATGCACGCAACACGTGGCAAACGATCTGGATCAGCATCCAACACAATGCTGTACCTCAGAGGCCTAAAATTCATAAAAGCTGTGTCAACTTTAAGAAATTTAGTCACATCCCGAATCACCCGCTTCCATTCTTTGAAGTCAGTTTCCTGAAATCAGGCCCATTCAATTTATCAAGTTAATCCACTAGAACTTGCATTTATCGAAAAAGTGTGCCTCATTCTGCAATTGAAGGTAGATTGATTACCGGAAAGTCCTTTTGCACTCAGCAACCAACATTTAAGATGATTAACCAACTGATGAACCATTTCGTCGATTAAAAACCAGACACACAGTTAAGAATCGTGCAAGGAACCTCAGTTGTTTGTTGGCGAGGTTGAGATCATGGGATAGTCCATCTTTGAAATACTCACGTGTTAGCACTGCTTCGTAGAATATATACGCCTCTGATAGATATTTGGCTTGACTTGTTCTCATATATTGACCAAAATAAAGTTGGCCAATTCTGGATGCAATATCGCCAATTTCCCATCTCTTAAGACCTGCATCCATCAGCTTCTGCCGATTCTCTTGTTGGAACTTCCATAATTGTGTATAAACTTTGAATACCTTGTGGAAGTGTGTATCATACCTGATGCAAGACCACTTTCATCATACATTTCAGACTCGATTATTTGATATTGGAATGTAACAGTATAAGGTTAATTTTTTTAGGATATCTTATCATGTATTTTGGTAACTCCTTTCAGCGTCCCACAATTTTGTGTTGATGACTTTTGTTATCATGGTTACTTAGACACTTAGACATTGTTGTTACCACTACTTTACTGAATCCCTGGATAAAAAACTGTTTCCTACTCCACTGACTCTAAAATTTAAATACAACAACAGAGTCCCATGTACAATGTTGAATAGATTTTCGTTAGCTCGTCAATGCATAAAGTAACCATATTTATGTTTTAATATAATCTTAAAATGATTTGCTATAGCTTTTAACCCAAAATAGCGCTTTTATTGACTTGTTTTATCACAGATATTTGAGATTCCAACTCCACCTAACAAGTGAATGTAGCTCAGCGTCATTTACATTTTTAGCAAAATTTGTAGTCCATATCAGTCTAATCACATCACCACACACCCCTCACGGGCTCATTGTTCTGTGCCATAGCCCCTCTTTATCTAAGTAGTCCAATGTCAATATTTGAAAGTGTTAATAGATAGTTTACACGTGTTGCCAATGATAGTAACAGACTAGAAACATATTAAAAAAAGGTGGAGTACTCGAAACTTTCTCAACAATAGCAGAACGTTGAAGTGTTCCATGAACGATAAAAAATGAACGTATATAGCTACTATTGGTAACAAATATGTTAGGTCAAACAGGTTAAATATCATGCTATCCGAAGCCATTGACTGTTTGGATAAAACAAACACCTAGTCTGCTTATGTTGGGGTAAAATAAGCACATCTCAGTGACAAGCTTATTTCAAAGTGCTTATCATACCTAACCTCAAAACCTTTGACTAGATTGGATGTAACTCACACTTAAACCAAAATTATTACTATCCATGTCTAATAACATTTTATCGAACAACGGCAATTTCCAACCTTTTGGCCGACTAAGCCACGGGGATTCCTCAAACCCGGTAAAGCCCTCCCCAAATGTAACCTAAAACCTTTAATTAAAACTAACCAGATTGTATTTTTAACACCATAAGCAAGTTCAAACAATATCTCCTACTCTAAAACAAACATACACTTGAATGATGAATATTATAAAAGCAAAGAGGACCTGTGATGTTGGTAATAAGGCAAGTCTCTAATCTTGGAGAATTCCTTATCAGCTTTAGCAACTAAAGACCAATAATACACTTGTTGGCTCACTTCACCATCATTTTCTGACATTGTTTTCTTTTTCTTGTTTATGTCAAGTGTGTTTGGTTTTTTGATGATCGGAGGATCAGTTTAGAACATCATGTTGTTTGGTTCCCGACCGAAATGTTTCTGACAACAAGATTCGTTATTGTTGTAAGTAATAAAATTGATTCTACAAAACATAATAAAAGTCAACATTTGTATCTTCGCATGTAGAGCACAAGGTTACAAGACACTCATCAGCTTTCTCTTACCTTTTATTTTCACTCATTTTTGTGAGGACACGCATTCACTTTTACTTATCTTAACTTTCTTCCTTTTTTTTTTTTTTTTTTATTTTACAAAATATATAAACGTAACTAATGAAAATAAAAGCGAATGTATTGAAATTAAAACATTACATAATCTTAGAAATTAAAAAGTACATAAACTACAATTATTAAAACACAAATATACAAAAGTTAAACATTACATAAACTTGAAATGAAAACTAAAACTCAAACCCCACTTGCTTTGATCCCCTCTAGCCTCTTCCATGGCTCTGCGTCTTCCCGGTCAGTGGTCATATGATTGCAAATAGAACATCATGTCTTTTGTCTCGCTTTATACTCCCGCACTTCCGCCTCCTTTTATTATTGCCATAAATTTAGCTGTTCTTTCATCTTGATTCTATGACACGTTCATTCGATGTGCCAACTCCGATATCATCATCTTTGCCAATGTCTCGTCATTCATAGTTCCGACGATGCCATTGAGCGCACACCTTTCTTCTTTGCAGCTTTTGCTTTGTCTCTGTCCGGTGGTCGTCGAACTTCTTGCACATCATCCTTCTCGTTTTCTTGAGCTTCAGCATTCAAATTAATATTAGCATCCCCAGCTTTCGTGTTGAATGAACTAGACCCAGATGACTTGTATCTCTTGGACCTTTCGCTTGATTCCTTTGCTAAAAACTTTGGAGCTTCAACTTCATTCCATTTGTCACAGCTTCTTAACACCTCCCAACAATGTTTGAGTGTGAACTTGTAACCGTATTCAGCTTCAAAGTTTAGCAGTGCCGTATTGTAGTAATCATCGTCTCCTGCTCCACTTATCGGATTCATACGCTTAACGTTATTGAACACTCCACAAAACCGAGCCACGTTCGGGCGCACCGTCTTCCATTTCCCACAAACCATATCGTACGTTCGGCGATCCATCTTTGTTTTGCTCTCTATGTACGCCTTTACGTCAGTCCAAAATCCATCGGCTTTCTCGCGTTACCTTTGGTACTATCTTGAAACATGAATCCAACCTTCGCACAACGA
The DNA here is from genome assembly GCA_022545495.1 of Chrysanthemum lavandulifolium. Lineage (NCBI taxonomy): Eukaryota > Viridiplantae > Streptophyta > Magnoliopsida > Asterales > Asteraceae > Chrysanthemum > Chrysanthemum lavandulifolium. The sequence goes on from CM040240.1 coordinate 106,815,405, forward strand.
TTTCTTCATCTTGGGTCCATGGAATCATTCGGGATGGCTCCTCGGTTTGAGAAGTCCTAGCCTTGCGTCTTCCGACACCTTTTGGCGGTGCACATTGCGAGGCCAATTCATCAGTGAGATTCTTCACGAGGCCGGTTTTGATAAAATTCATCTCCAAAAAAAGGGGAGTACATTTCTTCATTTGCAAATGAAGAAATAGGAGACATGGTTTGTTGTGTATGAGGTTGTGATGACGAACCACCCCTTTGTGTTTGTGACAAGTAGTTTGGGTTATCAAATGGGAAGCGTTTTGTTGTGAAAACTGACTAAACGCATTTTGTTTTTGTTGTTGTTGTTGGAATTGGCTAAAAGCTTGTTGTTGTTGATGTTGTTGTGGATATGGGTTACGGTATGGTTCGTTTTGGTATGCTTGGTTATAGAATGATTGTTCTCGAAAGTTGATTTTGAGGAAAACTAGAAGGGGGGTTGAATAGTTTTGCCAATTAAAACTTGGTTTTAAAATATTTAGATCGACTTATGTCAATCTATTTAAACGTGTGTGTTGGATATTGATAGATAAGTTTATGAATAAATAATACTAAGATAAAGAGTAAGAAGCACAAAACCACAACGCGAGTATTTATAGTGGTTCGGCTACAAGGACACCTTCCTTGCCCTACTCCACTCCCCGAGTCACCTACTCGAGAGTTCGTAATCACTACACAACACAAACTCCTTGTGGTGGAGAAGCCTTCACAACGTCACCTACTCTTTATCCGGTACAAGGCTAGACATCGGGTTCTTCCACGAGGTAGAACCAAACCTATCACAACGTCTCCTACACTTTATCCGGTACAAGGCTAGATACCGAGTTCCATTACAAAGGATGAACTACTACCCAACACTACACAAATCATATCCCAAAGGAGATCCACTCCTTATGACAATATCAACAAGGATATCAATATCCTTTGACCCATTACTAATCTATCTTGTACATCGATACACCATATCGAATGTACACCTTAGGCACCTTTCACTAATGCCTTTGACTCGACTTCTAGGCACCCTTCACTAATGCCTTTTGACTTGACTTCTAGGCACCCTTCACTAATGCCTTCAACACGGATCTTTGACACCTTTCACTAATGCCTTCAATATGACTCTTCGACACTTTTCGCTAATGTCTTCGTCTTGACCCTTTGGACAACTTTCACCTATGTCTTCGACACAACACTTCTAATAAGAGAGGAAAGAACTATCAACAAGATACAATCGGTAGTCTTGATGATGACAAAGCTTGGCAACCCATGGACTTGAGCTTACTCGACTTCAAGATGTGGTGATCTCGCCATTAAAAGGAACCTAGAGAATCACACAAACACAAAACTACATAGAAAGATCACTTGGATCTGAGGTTAGAGAGTTTACAACACTAAGAGAAAATGTGTGTGAAAGGGGGTGAGTTACAATGAAGAAATGGCTCACTATTTATAGACAAAATATGCTACTGTTCCACGGATCCCTTACTTGAGGGATCCGTCCAATGTAAGCTGGGGGAACCGTGGGACGCTCCTCTTTGCCCATGGATTATGGGTCATGGGTCATGGGTCATGGGTCATGGGTCATGGGTTATGGGACATGGGTCCTAGACTTTGGACCATGGGTATCCAAGTAGATACAATGTATCTAGAAGATGCAATGCATCTAGTCCATGGGTTATGGGTTAGCTCCATGGGTCATGGATAATACCCATTATGACTTATGCATGATGTCATGCAATGGGTTATGGGTTATGCTCCATAGGTATGGGTCATGGACTTTGGGTTTTACCCAACTATATTCAATGTATTAAGTCAATGGGTTAAATACTTAAACTTCTACCCATTCTATTTACCCATTATAATACATACTAAGTATGTATATATCTACCAAATATGTAAACACTAGTTGTTGTACATATGCATTACTAAATCAAGAAAGCACTTTTACTTGTTTAGTGTTTTATGTGAAAACGTAAGTGTGTTAGTAAACTATTCGCTCAAACTATTTACGTATTTTATTTGTTTCGTTAAAATGATTTTACGTTTGTTATCGACAAAACATTAGAAGATCGTAAAATATAAATAAACGTTTTACAACTTATTTGTATTAATAGATTTGTTGGTTTGGCGAAGGAGTATTTCCTAAATTGAAGGTTCCTTGGTGTCGGTGGATTGCTTGAGTTTCTTCCTCGGAAGCGATTGGTGTTTGGTGGTGTTTTTCTTGAGGCGTGGTTTTAAAGAAATATGTAGTTATAAATGTAGTGCGTGTTTTAGAAAATATATTTGATGGGTATTTATAAGGAGAAAATGGGGTAGTGGGATTTTTTTTTTTATAATAAAGCATGAAACGGTCGGCACATAAATCAACAATGTGAGTAAGTCACCTTAATGTGTCTTGGTTTGTGAACCTCACTCGTGACCTTCTACCCTATGCATGGTACTCACTCGTGAGTGGACCACTTACTTTGCTACTCACTGATCCTTGCCGAGTAGTCTAAGGTAGTGTTCTTTTTTTCATATAGGGAAGGAATAGTAGGATCCATATCTATATTAGCATCTTAATGGGGAGAGGTTAGTATTTTTTGGCTTGTGTATATAGAGGAAGTAAGAGAAAATTAGTGGGTCCTACTTAAAAGAAATATTATTAAATGTTATGTGGACCTCTTGTCTTAGCTAAGGGAAAACACAACCTAAATCTTACTATACATTTGGATTTTTTCCTTTACTTTCTACTATTCACCTTTATTATATCTAATAGATGAGATTAATTTCAATAATTTTAAAAGAAAAGTACAAAAGGGGCCAAAATCTTTTGGAGTCCCCATTGTGGTCATTTTAAACTCAATCTCCAAAATGGTCATGTGAACCACCGACTCCATTTTTCTACTCAAAAGTTGTCATGTGTTCAAATGCATGTACACTTTTTACTTTTCATTCTACCAAAATAACCACCCATATTGCGCAACCGACGGCTACTCAACCTCCTTTTACTCGACTTACATTTATCCACGTGCAAAAGTACCTCGGGAAAGAAAAAAGTACAAAAAGTACACATTAAAAAAAGGTACAAAAAAGATTTTTACCAAAAGTACATAAAATAGGACCGAGTACTGTTTCAAAATGCATGGAAACCCGATCAATAACAAAAACCATCGGATCCAAAATGCATCGATACATGTTCTTCAATCCCAATCTGATCCAATTAAATTTCATTCACAAACACAAACACAAAACATATACTATCACCGATTGAGTAACGCTTATTAACACGATTCAGTAGATTGGATTTTTTTATTATGTCCAATGGATTCACCCTTTCATCGCGTTGATATAAGTATTATTTTTAGATGTAATAAATGTTTAATCTTGTAGTTAGTATCATGTATTATTTTTAGCTTTGGGGTTGTTCTGGATCGATTGCACATTAATTCGAGTCCTCTTGGGTATATTATTTTTTTGGTGGAAAAAGTTAGTCAGTTGTAAAAACCAAATCTGTTTTGTGGCTTCTAGATGTAATAAATGTTTAATCCTGTAGTTAATATCATGTATTTCTTGTTCCAGTAACACAATATACCCATGAAGACTCAATAATCCTGTAGTTAGTATCATGTATAAATTAGTATTATTTTTAATATTTGTTTTTGTTAACCTAGGTTTATGATTCGAATGTTAGTTTGAGAACTAAGTTACACCTTCTAAAAACCATAGCAAAGAAGTTGGTAGCTAAAAGGAGCAGTATAACAAGTTTAAAATGAGTGTTTTTGGTCCGAGGTTAGATATAAGAAGCGGAGGACCATGATAATCATGTCTGAACTTTTGCTTCAACACCAAAGGATTATCAAAGACGCTAATCTTGATATGCCTTTTTATTTCGATATTGGACACAATACGTTAGAGTTTGGTAGGAGGGAATTTTGTTTATTGCTTGGTTTCAAATTTGGAAATCCTTTTTAAAGCATTTGAGTATGATGTTTCAAATTTCCATAACCGTGTATTTCCACTCTACCTAGATTAAAGGGTAACAATCTTAAAGGACTTCTTGAAACGGATCATGATTTTAAAAAGCTATCGATGATGATTCAATCCGTGTTTGTCTTTTCTTGGCTTTAGAGTGTGTATTCATGGGTATGAGCTTAGGCGTTATACGAGGCGAGATTATGGCGTTAGTGGATGATTTTTTGCTTTTGATGCTTTCCTTTGGGGACAATATATTTGGTACGAGCTTAGCTTAGGGTGTATAATGTTGATTCAACACAACCGTAAGGATATTTTGAAAAAATTGCAACCTCGAGAAAAAAATACAAGCCTCAATATTCTTTGAGCGGATTTGTTTTCGTCTTTAAGGTTAGCAAGCTTTCATTTTGTCATTGTTATAAGGAGCGAGTTGGTTTACGGTTACATGTATTGCTTGTTTTTGTGTGAGTTAATTCTAGTTACTAGTTATATCGTTTGTGCCATTTGTCTAACAAAGTCGCCTCACGAGCTAACGCAATATAGTTCTTCTTGGGCGAACACTATGAAACAGACCTCTCTAGGTTAATTGCATATATGCTTATCTAATATGTTTTGTTTCTTGGGTGAACACTATGAAACAGACCTCTCTATGAAACAGACCTCTCATTTTTGTCATTGCACTTATTTTGTTAAAAAGTGATAGTTTTCGTAAATTGGTATTCCAATTAAATAGGCAGTGTAGATTGTTTACATTGGTTGTGTGACAATGCAGTATGATCACAATACTTTGGTTTGATATCAGATTTCAACACTCTAAATGCTATGTTTGCCTCCCAAATCTACTTTTGACTGCCGCTGCGTGGATAAGTGTGGTTTTAATCAAATTTTGAGTGCAACTGTATTGTTATCAGAATATGTGGTCATACGCAATAGAATCCCTCATTTATTGTGACGCTTATATCAATCTAATAACATAATGTAGTGACTTAATTTTGAGTGACTTTTGAAGTAGATAGATTTGGGATGTTTTCTCATCTGAAACTGTTAGATTAGAAACTGATGAAATATGTTGATAGACTGTAAACATGGTTATATGAATGAAAATGCTTGACTAATTGTTGCTGAAACACAACATGTTCATATTAAGCGCAAACTTGTAGCAGAAATCTGAAGTATCATATATCTTTGTTACATTGGCATAGAAAATCTGATGGGATGTTGGCCTTTATGCTACAATCCACAGTAACAAAGAACTAAAAGAAATCCCCATAATTTGGTCAGGGCTAAGGTTCTATTTAGACTCATGTTCACTATATGATTCTTGTTGCTTAAACATATTTTATTGGCTTTTAGATATGAGATATTATGGGGAAGATATGTTTTGGAAAAGCTCATTTAAGCTTTTCTAAAATCTCGAAATGCATGGAGATCGAACTTTTTGTTGGCTTTTGGGCCCATAACTTCATCTGCAAAGTAGAGAACCTATACTGAACTTTTATATTAACTGATGTAATTTTATGATCTTCTTGGGTGAACAATATGAAACAGACCTTTACAGATTTGGTTAACCTAACAGACCTCTTTTATATTAACGTAACCTTTACACATTTTATAATTAACTGATATTATTTAGCTAGTAAGTTAGTTTAGTTATTTAACATTAATGGTTTTAAAACCTTTACAAATTTGGTTATTGGAAGTATTTCCGAATGCTACAAATTGGTGGCACAAAGAAGATGATGTTATACCCCGTTGTGTTTCATGGAGTGATGGAATAACATTTCTAAAAGGTGATTGTGAGAATCTTTTTTATTCTAGAGACCCAATTAATTCACTTGTACCCACCGAAAAGGAGATGAATACAGTATAGTGGACATGTAGTTTAGACTATTTCAAGAATGGCTCCACAGAAGTTGCATCTCATAAACCTTTTAAAAAGAGGAAGGTTGGGGTTAAAACGACTGTTATTTCTCGTACACATGTTCACACGGAGGTTCACCGTGAGGTACACGTGCGTACTGAGGTGCAGAGTTATGAAGGATTGGATGACCCAGCGCTTGCACAGAAGGTTGAGGATATTGAGCCTGAATTTGGCAGTCGTTTAAGTGCACTTGAGAAATATGTGAAACCTCCTAAGGTTACATCTTTTATGCAGACATCGAGTGTATCTGATAATCCTATTGAAGTTGATCAAGACTCAAAGGTTTGAGGTTTATAAACAAAATTTTAATGTTTACATTGAATGTTTAAATAAGATTATATATATATTACCTTATTTTTGCGGGGCCTCACAATAGATTATCGAAAATTCTAAACCTCGAGTTGATCTTATAAAGAAGATTGAGTATATTGAAGCATACTTTGGGAGGCGTTTAACAACACGTGAGCAACACGTTAAGAATGGCATTAACGAGAATATGGAGCCTTCTAGTGCATCGATCATGATCAAAGGTCGTTATCACGCAAATCAAGAAAAGGTAATATTAGTAAGTTCTTGAATTTTGTTTCCTTATCAACATGGTGTATATTATTACAAGAAGGTTGTTAGGGCTAAGATTAGCACCATTTTATGCGCCCTCTCTTAACGAGACTGTGGAGCCCACTGGTGCAAAGGTCGAGAACAACTTTAACGAGGCGTGGAGCCTCTCGCAAATGAAGAAAAGGTAATATTAGTAAGTTCTTTAATTTTGTTTCCTTCATTATTTATCTTTATGCATAATCCATCATTATTTATCTTTATCGACCCTCTCTTGAACACGAAAATGCAAATGAAGAAAATGTAATATTATTACATAACGAGACTATGGATATTATTACAAAACACTCGTCATACAATAACTTTATATTTTATTTATTCTTCTTATGCAGCCCTCTAATGGATTTGATAATGATGCCAAATTGCAGCCTGACATGGATATTCAACATGATCCAAAGGAAATGGAAGATTATAACGGTGGAATAAACCAAACTGACCCTGAAATATTGGATTCGGCATATAGAAACATATTTGACTCACCGCTTCCTGATCAGGTAGTCTTTTAACCATATCCTTGTTTATTTGATCATATATCGGTTTACTTAAAGTAATTGTATGGCTCGATTACTTGTATTTCTACAGGTAGTAGAGGAACAAGAGGAAGAAGGGCATTGAAGAATCGGGTGATCCGCTTGAGGAACAAGAACTTATGGCGATGGATGCTCTTATGCAAAATGACATATAATTAAATTAAGACTAAAATACACCGTTGGTCCCTAAACCTGTACAGAAGCATCGCGATGGGACAAACTTGGCATTTATCATCGTGGGGAGTCCAAAACTTGGGTTTTTAATGCCAAACTAGTCCTTTGACCACTAATGCCAAAGTCAATGTCTGATTTTTGTCATGTAGTCGAGGGTATTTTAGTCCATACACATTTATACTTCTGTCCCCATTATTAATCCTTTTGGGTTTTCTTCATCTTCAACCCATAAATTTTAAAATAACGAAATTTATACCACTCCAGTTAACTCCTTTTTGGTTTTCTTCATCTTCAACCCAGAAATTTTAAAACCCACAACTTCACTATAAATAACCCCCTAATATCAACTAATGTCGAAATCGCATTGGTCACGTTTTCTTATTTGCTTGCATTATAGGCAATGAAAGCGATGCTTAACCAGCCTAGAGGTGGTCATATTTTCAATATTGATGGAGCTGGTTCCAATGGAAGACCGACTCCCAGGTGTGCTTTTTAGTTTTTCCTCAATACATTTTCATAGATATTACTGTTTGCATATAGTAAAGTAACATAATACAACACAAATTACTTGGCCATCTTCTTAATTAGGTTTGCAAAGATATGGAGCAACCAAGCGCATGTGGTGCATTTGACAAAATCATTACAGTAATAAGCGCAACTTTGTTTTCTTCTTCTTTGTTGCAAGAAAGCCATCATATTTTTTCATGAGTCTTATTTTAGTCATTGCACTTTTTCTTATGCATACAAGTAGTTAAAAGATGATTGCGTGTCCTGTTTGGGGTCACTTTCTAACAACAAAAAAAGCATTGAAAACCTCGGCTTTCGGAAATAGTAATTTCATATCAAGATGATACATTATGCACAAAAATAAGATTACATATTAAAAAAATGACGAAACAGGAGAATGACCATCTCCTAACGACTCAGATGACTAAAGACTGAAATAGCTAAAACGGGACTAATGAAAAAGTAATTGATACTTTATGCAGAAACCCTGTTTATGTTTTTTATTACTTGTATAGTGTTCTCGATCAATTTTCTTATTAGGTGTTTTTTTTTGTAGGCGGAGTTGCAGATGCAAGAAGTAAGAAATGTTGATGTCCATAACTTGTCGGTATGTTGTGTTGTTCTTTTATTGCACATTTGAACTTCTCAGCATGCATGCCTTACATACATAATACATTATCTAATCAATATTTTTGGCTAATGTTTTTGGCTTGATCTGATTTTAGCCTGGAATGGTTACAGCTGACCTTCTAATGTCGGGTGCCAACACAAAGCAGGTTTGAATTGTACCAACTACCATATCATTACTCTCTCGTCTACATGTTTCTTATCTTCACAGATGAAAATTCATGTTATTGCAGGCCAAGTTTTTCATTAATGTTTTGGCTGAACCATCGACGAGGTAACATTTCATGAAAAATATACATTCTTAACTCTCGTTTTTTATGCTAGTGCTACTTTTCCGACGAAGATAAAATGATTTCGACCCATTTGTTCTTACCATAAGGGCATCAAATAATAGTAAATTTAGGCGTGACTTAATTTTACTTTGATTGTATTTTCATTTACTCGGTTGCATCGAATGACATGTTGGTATGTGCGGTTGCAAAGTACCTTGTGCCAAATATCGGATCCATACCGAACGGTGGATCAACAAGACCAACTTACATTCGTTTTCTTACGGGATTAAAAGCTTACTCCCAAATATTTTCTGTAAGCACTACCAAGTCATCATTACTTATATTGTTTTCACTGTTCCTATCCCACTTTGCTTGATGCTTATCTTGTAAAATGTTTTATGGTCACTCTACAGTTATACATTGCATTTACTTCATTAGTATTATTTCCAGTAAAGAACCAAAATTTTCTATTCTATAAAACTAGCATTAATATAACAACATTTAGCGAGTCTTAATTTTTGTCAGAAGGTAGACTAAAGTGGTTGGACCATGAAGTACACAAGTAGACTACAATGACCAAAATGTATTTACTCGAACAATTAGTGTTAGTCAAAATGACTTGCTCACAACAGAGCATGAAAGCCAAAAATTTTGGTTTAAGAAATGTTGTTTGAAATATGCATAGTGATGCATTTGTGCATATTTTTGGTTTTTGTAGAGACTGGCTTTTGGAGCACGAAGGAATAGATACTTAGTTGAAGAATGAAGATTGATAATAGCTAGGAAAATTGCAAATATGTATTGTTTACTGCATTTGTTAATGAATGTTTTGTTGTTTGATATAATGCCTATTTTTAGTCAAAATTTCCTAGAAGTAGTTTAAATACAACCGTAACAAACTTAAAACAAATTTTTGACTTTTTATAAAATGAACTATGTTGACTTTTATGAACTTCTAATGATCCTAGATGATCTAATTGAGTGTATTAAGCTACTATAAGACTGAATTAGCTAGATAAACAACTTATACACTAGAATGCATGATTATACAATTAAAAATCCTAGGTTATTAGTTTAAGGCGAATTTAGGTGATTTTGACTTTTAACTAATGAGGACTAATTTTATGACTTGGTGAACTAGTATATCCTATTGTGACTTATAACAACAATAAATATCAACACAATTGGTCTCTAGCACAATTTTAACACCAAATCCAAACACCCTTAATGAAGGCGGTTTGAATCTTTAAACACTTAAACAAGTTTTTAAACAAAGCAAGCTACTAATTAACTTACATTAACTATATTAAGATGATTTGAACTAGAATTAACAAGCTTAAACACATAAACTAAAAATGCAAATTTTTGAGAAATTTCTTACAAAATGAGTCCATGCATGGGGTGATAGCGATAGCGATAACACATCCTATGGCTTTCCACAAAGCTCTATACCCAAAAGCAATCAAGTTACCACCATGCTTGACTCCTTTGTCATTTCGCATCTTCTCCATGGAATTTTATTTTAGCTTATTTTTGGAATTTTGGTAATTTTGGAATTGTTGAGTAAAGCGGTTCCTTGAGTATTCTAAGAGCTTAATAGCTTTGTCAAAAGCTTATATGAGCTTAAGATACAATAACAACAACTATTAATAACTTTTGCAAATTATGAGAATTTGGACATAAAAATAGCATATACTAAATTGTGAACCTTAAGCGAAATTGAGAATTGAAACAAGTTTTTATTACACTAGAATACAATTACAAAGTCTTTTGAAAGCTTGAACATACTTTGAAATATTAAAAAATTAAAATGACATTCCAAAAATAAAATTACACTACTTTTTTCTTTTTTGCTTCTCTTTCTTTTTCCTTTTTATAACAAAAGTTCTTCCACATGTACTCTGAGTGTATCCCACCTTCAATTTGGGCCATTGGATGAGCAGAATAGATTTTGGCCATTGGATCAATTTTGGTGGGAAATTGGTTTATCACGGTGGAGGATTGAGTGAATGGGGAGGTTGCATTTAATGTTTCTTGTTTTGTGTTGAGGTGGAGGGACAAGGATGGTGAGATGAATGAGTGGGGTGTGGTATGTTGAGTGATTTCGTGGGAAGCAGTTGAAGGAGAAGAAGAAAAATGGGAGGAAGGGTGATTTGTTTGACCGGTTGAGTGGCTAATTATATTGAAGGGGTCCAAAATGTTATTGACAGGGGGGTCACATGGCTTATATGGCAGGGGTCCAATTGGGTTTTGACAAGGCCAAGGGTAATAATACAAGGACTTGCTTGTAATTTCTAAAACTTCAAGGACCAAAGCTGCCATTTAATCAAAGTTGCTCAAGGGACTAAAAGTGACAAGCTCAATAGTACAAGGACCAAACTTGACATTTTCAAATTTCAAGGGCCATTTTGCCAATTTTAAACTTGAAGGACCAAAATTGTAATTTCTCAAAACTTTTGATATTTTCACCAAAGGACTAATTTTGACAAGTTATGATTTTAAAAGGACCTTTGGTGACTTTTCTTTTGAAATAAGTGCTCAGGACTATTTCGACAACTTTTGAAACTTGGGGCTGAACCGCCAATTATGCAAACTTAGCTCAATTTTCATCGATTTTAAACATTTTGCATCCGAAACATATAAAATGCAATTTTGAGATATTTTTAGTATTTTGATGCATTCTTGAGCATTTTAAACGTTTTGCGGTTCAGATTGACGAAAATGATGAGTATTTACACACTCATCATTTCTTAATATCAAAGTTAATTTTTAATATCACCGTAAGTTTTCTTAATATCGTAATAAAAAGGGGTGATATTAAGTAAAATTGTTAATATCAGATGGGACTCGTAATATCGTTAATATCACGATAGAACTCATAATCAAAAAACAAAAATTGCTCGGAAAAATCGAAAAATTAAAAATGAAAGAAGATAACAATATTAACGATCCTCAAAAGGAAAAAAATTAAAAATGGTTTATATGGTCAATTGCTACCGTGAAATTAAGCGCAGATATTGACTTTACAAAAGTCAATATCGGATACGGAATGGGCGGTCAGGATCCATCCGCACATCCGCATGAATTAAAAAATCCGCACCGATCCTCGATCTCTCTCTCTCTCTCTCTCTCTATATATATATATATATATATATATATATATATATATATATATATATATATATATATATATATATATATATATATATATATATATCTATACTACATTATAAAGCATTTGGGACATTCTAAAAAGTAAGGTTTAAAAATTAAGATTCAACACTTGCTAATAATGGCAAATTTTAATAAGTACATCTATAATAGCATTTGTTACAACACTTTAAAGCACTTTTTTTAGACATGTTTTTAAAAAAAATAATAAAAAAATGCAAAGTAATTTAATATAAGAAAAAAAACGTCCATAATAATAAATACCTAATAAATGTTATTTTTAAAACACCCCTAATATAAAAAATACTTGTTATTATACATGTTGTACAAACTAATAAAACACACAAATTTTCATGCAATTTATATGTAAACAAGTTCATGGTACATATGGTTTTAAAAAACGGATCAGGCCAACGGGTTCAACCGGGAAGCGGAGTCACCACCGGTTCGGCTAGCCCATAAAAGTCGTCCGAACACGATATTTTTAAATCAATAGAGTTTATAAATGCATACTAAAATACAATGTTCAAAAAATATTATTAAATCGCAAGAGTGCTTCGAGAATCAATAGAGTTTAAAAATGCATACTAAAATACAATGTTCAAAAAATATTATAAAAGTCGCTATGGTGTTATTATTTAATGATAACTTATGACTATGGGCTATTGTCAACTACTTTTATCTCATACATTTACAATATACCTACTACGAACTCTTTATTTTCACCACATCACGTGGATAATCTACAATTTTTATATGAAATTTTTTATTATTGCATAACAGTATTCAAAACTAAAATTATCGTCGTCCGTATATATATATTTTATTGTAAAATATAGGTCTAAAAAAATTCACTGAATATTTTAATTGTATGGCGCCATCGCAACGCGTGTATCCTCGCTATATATATATATATATATATATATATATATATATAAAGGCCAAGTAATTGGAACTTGTACAAATTCTTACAATTTAATTAAGGTTATACGTAATTGGAACTTGTCCCAATGAAACTAACTCTTTATTTATCTCAGAACAATGAACTTGACAAATTCAATTAATTTGTTAATGTGAATTTATAAAAGTTAATCACAACTTTTTTTAATTTATTTTTCATCTCTAACTAGTATACATTGTAACTAGCATATTGCATTTGAAAATTTAAAGGTCATACGTGAAACCTCTTTAAATTAATAAATTATTAATTTATCGATATAATAATATCTCACTAAATTAATAAAATATCCCGGTCCAAACACCACTAATTTATAAAGGTTTTACTGTATTTTTATGGGTAATTAAGTAATTTAACATATTAGAAACCTCGTCTAAAAATTTTAGCCTCATTTTCAGGGTTGAGGTTCATTTTTGGGTTGGGGCTTATAATTTCAAATGTCTCCTTATAAGCCTCTACATAAAACGAGTCTTATTTTTGTGTTGGGGCTTATTTTTAAAATTTAAGCCTCATATAAGCCCTCTCAAACACACCCATAATTTGTAGTTTTTTTTTTTTTTTTTTTTTTTTTTTTTTTAAGTCTTACTAGCCATTTAGTAAGAGCGGTCGGACATGTAAGCTTAGGGCTGTGTTTATTTTTAAAAAAGAAGGTCTTACCACCTCTTACCACTTACCGGTCAGACACGGTAAGACATGTTGGTTTTTTGTTTTTTCCTCTCCATTCAGACGCGGTAAGACATGACTTATCTAACTAAGTAAGAGGTGGTGCTCATATCTTATTGTTGAAGTATTTTTTTTGTGAAGTTCTTCAGATATCCTTCAGCCTTGTGAAACTAAGTCTTCTGGATACCTGCAAATATGAAACAACGCGTTAGTCTCGCCCCGGGTGTTATCCCATGACCAGACTCCGGTGTGAGAGTAAGTGGAGGTTAATGATTGGGTCCAAACAGTCAGGTTTTATCACGCAAGCCGACCACTTGTGAATGGTCAACCGTAACAAACTTCAAGCGATTAAGAACCAAATACAATGAAGATCGGAGAGTATAGTATTTCCCGGTCGTTAAGTCCCAGCGGTACATGCGAGAATAGTCAAATGTGTAGTGATCGCGAGGATTTGAATGGGAAAAGATTGTGATTTATTATAACTAAGGAAAAAGTACATAAACTACATGGGGCTTAAATGCAAATTAAAGAGAATTAAAAGATAAAAATATTAAATAAACGCTATCACTATTTTTAAAATTGATGAGCGTTTAAAACTTAAAACTTACATTTAAATAAAATTACGTAGCGTACAAAATAAAAAGTGAGATCTAAGAAATAAAAGTCCTAAAAATATGAAAATGACATTTTACAATCCTAATGATAAAAGAAAATTTATAGAAAAGAAAATTATTTTTATAACTATTTATCTAATTATTATTAATTAAAAACTATTTTAACTATTTAATAATAACCTAAAATAAAAGAAAATATGAATTAAAGCTAGAAAAATAAAATTATGAATTGGAAAAGTCTAAAATATCAAAAGAGAATTTTCAAAACTATTTTTGTATTTTTCTGAATATTTTCTATTTTCTAGGAATTAAAACTATTAAAAACTAATTAAATTATTTAAAATACAAATTTAACTAAGAAAAATCTAGAAAAATATTTTTTTGACTTTTTATTTTTATCTTAACTTAAGAAAAATGAAAAATTATTTTTTTTGAACCTTTTCTTAATTAATTGGATTAAAAGCTATTTAAAAAGTGCTAAAAATTGATTTAAATGCAGAAAAATAGGAACCAAGCTTGGAAAAATATGAAAATTTCAGGAAAAGTCTAAAATATTATGAGGAATCTAGGAAAAATGGAAAAACAGGCTCTTGTGTGCAAGAAATTAAAACGCCATACAAGTGCTTATTGAAATAAGCACTTGAATAAGCCAAAGGGTACCAAATGGGCACCAAACCAACAAAAGCTTAAATAAGCTAAAAGAACCAAAATTCAACAAGAAACAACTATCTATAACCTCCGATTTGCAAAATGATAAGATTTGATGAAATGAGATTATAAGTGCTAAAAGCAGGTTTGAGGCCACTACTTCAAGCCTAAGAATAAGCACTTGAATAAGCTGGAAACTTAAAAACAGATGCTAGATCCTGAACTAGACCTGGGTGAGAGCTTGTAAACCAAAAAAGAGACCTAGACAAGCTCTATTGAGCTTTGTGCAAGGCTGCACCAACCTTGTGCAGACTCAGTATTAACTGAGTCAATGCACAGGGCATTTGTGCCCATATTGACAAGACATTTTGAAGCTTATAGAAAATTCACAAAAATACACAAAATTCACAATAATAAACTAGACCAGTAGAGCTTTTCAAAACCACAAGTTTTATTGAAATTGGTCCGAAATGAACTCAAGACAAATCAACTCGGTTTGGTAAAACTAAGTTTTCGGTTTGACTTTTGAAGAAATTATGCAAAGTTGACCAAGTTGAGATTTGAAGCTAATTTTGGAATGATATTAATGTAATATGATAAATTAAAGCGAATGTAATCTATCTCTATGAAATTTAAGCACAAAACTAGCTTTTGCTTTTCCAAATTCACAATGAGATAAAACTTAAGATAGATTCCAAAGTTATTTTGACTAATGGCCAATGCGAGGAGAATTATTGAGACAGTTATGAATCACATAGACCCTAACAAACCTAAACCAACGGATCTAAGATCTTGAACAACCTTTAAACTCAGTGTAACAAGCTGATCCAAACACCATCGTATATAACTGTTTAGAACTTTAAATGAGACTAAACACTACATTAGCTAATATTATGGATTAAAGCGAGATTAGATAACCTAATTACAACTAATGAACAAGTTTAAGATACTCAATGGCCATAGATTACACATACAAGTACAAAATGCAAGCGGCTAGAAATTTGAAAATGAGAAACTCACTCACATGGGTCCAAATTTTATTTGCGGCTAAGACCACAACTATAACTACACTAATTGAAGCTATTCCAACCCAAAACCAATCCTTTGCATCACCCAAACACCATTTCCATACCCATCTTGCTTGTCTAGATTGACTTTTGTTGACCATAATCCAATATTGCTTGAAATTGATATACAAGCTTATCAAAAGCTATATGAAGCTTAAGTAAACCGGTTGAGCTTAAAATAAGCTAATAGAAGCTTTAAGACAAGAGTTTGAAACTCAAATTTTCAATAACAATGAACATGAGATTTAGAATTTATATAAAACTTGAGATTGATACTTAAAAGTGAATTACAATGATACAATGACTTGAGTTTAACACATTTAAAGCTTAAAATTACATTTTAGCACTCTAATTAAGATTACTTAAAAAACGACATACAAAGAAAATAAAACTAAAACTACTTGTCTTTTCTTGCTTCTTCTTCCTTCTCTTTATACCCAAAAGCTCCACGTGTCCTTCCGAGAGGATCCCACTTGATTCCGAGCTATTGGGTCACTTTGTGAGTTTGGCCATTTTGTCAATTTTGGCGGGAAAGGTGGTATTTGACCTCTGGGCTTTTAGACTGCAACTAGGGGGGGTGGACTAGGTGTGATGATGAGGGTGAGAGATAAGGTGATAAGGTGAGGTGAGTGGTGAGTGGGAGAGGTGTTGCAGGAGTGTAGCAGGCAAGTGGGGAAGAAAACCATATGGGAGGGAAAAGGGTGAATGTTTGACTGGTTTTGACCAGGGGGTCCAAAAAGGGTTTTGGCAGGGGGGTCAAAACAGGTATTGGCAGGGGATCAAAATGTGCAAAGGGTCATGGGATTAGGTTTTAAATAACAAGGACTACTTTGCAATTTTGCCAAACTAGAGGGACCATTCCTGTAATTTTCCAAAGTTCACACAAGGGATCAAAATTGACAAGCTTCCATAGTACAAGGACTAGTTTTGACATTTTCAAATTCCCAAGGACCAAACTTGACATTTTTGAAAGTTGAGGGACCTTTTCTGCCATTTAACAAAAGATTTATTCAAGGACCATTTTTGACAATTTAGAATATTTGTGGACCTTGAATAACATTTTTCTTTATTTTGTTTTACCAGGGACCTGCTTTTTGACAACTTTTGAAACTTGGGGACTAAAGCGCCAATTATGCAAACTTTATCGTTTTCACCGATTTTGATATTTTGCATTTAAAACACATAAAACACTTATTTGTGATATTTTATCATTTTGATGCATTTAAAGTGTTTTCGGATGTTTTTGCAGTTTAATTGGTACAAAATGATGAGTATTTAGACACTCATCAATCCCCCTTACTAAGATATTGCTAGTCCCTAGCAATGTTTTGAGAAAAATTAATGGATTTCATCTCTTTACCAAAAGCCATTACTCGGAGTAGCCAAATGTTTCATTCAAGTAAGAACCTTGGTACACCGATAACCAAATGATTTTGAGCAAATCACCCACTTTCAATGGATTTGATTTGTCTTTACCGAAGCCGTTTGCTTACGGACTAGCCAACTCTTAGATAAATTATCAATATTATCTTTGGTGAGTGATTACCAATTATGGTTTTCAATCGCCTTTACCACAAGCCATAAACTTGCGGGCTAGCCAACTCTTCACTTTTAAGGATATGGTGGTGAATACCATACAATTTTGGGCAAATTGCAAGTCGTCAACGGATTTGAGATATCTTTACCAAGAGCCGTTTGCTCTGGATTAGCCAATCCTTATGTGGGTTAGACATGGTGGATGATTACCATTTGTTGTGTTTAGTACATAGTACTTCCACTAAAAAAATTTAAAATTTGGCCATTTTGGGGAAAAAGGGACTAAAGGGTACATTTATGATCAAATTCGCGAATTCCCCCACACTTAGAAATGAATATTGTCCTCAATATTCAAAGTATCGCTATTATGTCGAAACTTAGAACGTAAAAGATAACATTACTAGCTAAGTGTAGAAACACAACAATTATTCTCTTTTTAATATTTACAATTTTCATTCATTTTTAGATCTATATACAACATGGGGCATCTCCCCACACTAGGTGGTACACACGGTGAAAACCCATGTTAAACTATTGTTTTTGATTACCGAGTCGCTAGCTTGACTCGACCCCAATTAATTTGTTCATGGGAAGTAAATGGAAGAGACAATCTCCATCGGACTTTCATTCAAGATGTTTGGATAAACATTGAAGCACGTGAAAGTTCCACACCGACGAGATATACATAGAACCGCTCAAAATGATAAATGAAAATGCCGGGATCAAAATAGTGTCCTCATTCACGAAGGAGAAAAGGAACGAGAAACTACACCATTTGTGAAAAATGGAATAAAGATGTGCATCACAATGCAATCCCATTCTTCATTAGAGAGGAGCAAATCACCATTTGTTAGATTTTAAGCTTAGACTTGAAGCTTGTATGGTGATTGGCAACAAAATTTCCGGAGGGAGAGCTGGAAGCGGTTCTTTAATCAATGATTTTCAAGAAAGAGGATGTCTCCTCCGAATCAAAGTAAGTATTGTCAATCCTTGTTGGAATTGACTCATCACTAAGAAAAGCATCGACCTCCTTCCAAAGTTATCATCTTCCTCATCCGGGTGAGAGAAGGAATGAAAGAGTCGGAAATGGGACAAGAAATGAGTGGATGATCATTATATAGGAGATTTCGGTTTCTCCAAGATCGGCTTGAAATCAAAGAGATCATCGTCACTTCGATGAAAGTGGATGATGTGAGTGAGTTCATCGGTGAACTCCTCAAGAAGATGATCGACATCGGGCTGTGTGAGTGATGCCTCAACATACTCGATGTTTCCATGAGAAGTACAATCGTCGCTAACATCGGAGAAAGTTTCAAAATGATCTTTTGAACACTCAGAGGGAAAGAGAATCACATATGATCGAAGTTCCACGTGACTCTCGGGATTGGGACAAGGTTCTCAACACTAGACTTTATGAATTCGTCCGATTCCTTTTCGTGAGCAGTGTCGAGATGCTCGTCCCCATGTTCGGAGAGTGAGTGGGAGCTTGGTGTGATAGCAGGTTGTTTGAGAATGAATCTCAAGCGCCGGTATATCATCGATGAACTTGATGAATCAAGTGTATCCTCATCATCACCGTCATCGGGAATAAAACAAAATTGAGAGCTAGATCCGCTGCTTTTTCTTTTGCAATTGATTCCTAATAGATTTTTCAAAAGCAATTTGGAAATTTATTTTAGCGACTGCTCTTGAGCTAGCAATTCTTCCATGGATTCTCATGTGAATTTTGAATGACGGGATATTGTGGGAGTGGAGATTTGTCAAACCGGAAGGTTGACATTGATAATCATCATGAGGACCCCACAATATACACAAGAAAAAGCGGGAACATTATGAAATCTTGTTTTACACAACTCCTCGTTCTTTTCACGACTCGGAAGCTCTAGATAAGTGTCTTGTTGGGTTTGTTGAGGAGTTTGATTCATTTGGCACCGTGGAGGTTGGTCGTGATATGGATAGTCGTAATTGTTACAAGGGAATGGATTCCTGTTTGACAATCAGTGAAATGGAACCTCCACAGTTCTCACAACAAGAAGCTGTTGAGTCCGGATCAGTGAATTATATGGATATTGGTCATAACCAAAGTTCGAGCATCACCGAAAACTGTTCATAGACAAGCGTGTTTCGGATTGACACTCAAATCCTTGGTGAGGACCTCCACAAAATTCACAGAAGATTATGTTGATTATATGAAGATGAGTCGGGTGTGGTGGGTAATTGGAGAAATTTGAGGGTCGTTAAATGAGTTTCGATTAGGATCATAGTCAAATGAGTTCCTCGAACCACAAAACAAACAACTCCCGTTACGAATATCATTAGCACATTGTACACGCGTACACCAACGACTGTGGTGAACCATAAAGAGGCTCACCACAACCGACACAAGGAATAAACGATTCTATTTGAGAGTTATGAGAAGGAATCGGTTTATTCAAAGAATCAACAAAACCAACATGGTGATCCGAATGACTATCAAGTCTCGAAGAACATTTTGAAAAATCCGGAGGTGGGACAAATGGTGTGCTCGAGAGCTAGCAATTTCCACCACTTCCGTTATGGTCTCGTGTTACGGTTCTTGAGAAGCGTGAAGTTTAGGCAAGTCATTCTTGCTAGTCACGGTCTAAATTCGCATGTTTGCTTTTAACGTAAATCGTGAAAGTTTAGGGTCAATTCTAGGCGGCTTAAGAGCAATTGAGGATTAGATCTTTGGATAACCGTAGGTTGGACGTGTTAGTACTTCCATTATTAGAGGAAGTACCGGTCCTTTGTCACCCGGTTTCTCTTTCCATTTCCTACGCAGAATTAATGGATCATCACGAACAACACGAATTCTTGACATTTGTGATAAAGTCTCAAGTTTTCAACCGTCCCGAATTCGTCGTGATGAGAGATTCCATGAGAATAGAAGAAGTTAGAATCAAATGGATGAGGGTAAAGGGATAAAGAATCAAAAGGGTAGGAGGTAAAGATGAATAATTTTGGGTTTTTGATAAACATTTTGCAAAAACAAAGAATGAAAATCTTTTGGGTTTTGATTTTATAAGAAAATATAAATACATATAGATGGTATAAACAAGGAGTGAATATTCAAATCACTAATCGCTAAGCGTAAGACTATTAGCTTGCCTCCCGTGGCGCAAAATTTGATTGGGTCCAAACCGTCGAGTTTTATCACGCAAGCCGACCACTTGTGAATGGTCAACCGTAACAAACTTCAAACAGTTGCGGAACCAAATGCAATGAAGATCGGGAGAGTATAGTATTTCCCGTGTCGTTAAGTCCCAACGAAACGTGCGAGAATAGTCAAACGTGTAGTGATCGCGAGGATTTGAATGGAAAAGGATTGTGATTTATTATGACTAAGGAAAAAGTACATAAACTACAGGGGCTTAAATGCAAATTAAAGATAATTAAAAAGATAAAAAATATTAAATAAACGCTATCACTATTTTTAAAATTGATGAACGTTTAAAACTTAAAACTTACGTTTAAATAAAATTACGTAAACGTACAAAATAAAAAGTGAGATCTAAGAAATAAAAGTCCTAAAAATATGAAAATGACATTTTCACAATCCTAATGATAAAAGAAAATTTATAGAAAAAGAAAATTATTTTTATAACTATTTATCTAATTAATTAATTAAAACTATTTTAACTATTTAATAATAACCTAAAATAAAAGAAAATATGAATTAAAGCTAGAAAAATAAAATTATGAATTGAAAAGTCTAAAATATCAAAAGAGAATTTTCAAAACTATTTTTGTATTTTTACGAATATTTTCTATTTTCTAGGAATTAAAACTATTAAAACTAATTAAATTATTTAAAATACAAATTTAACTAAGAAAAATCTAGAAAAATATTTTTTGACTTTTATATTTATCTTAACTTAAGAAAAATGAAAATTATTTTTTTGAACCTTTTCTTAATTAATTGGATTAAAAGCTATTTAAAAGTGCTAAAATTGATTTAAATGCGAAAAATAGCAAACAAGCTTGGAAAAATATGAAAATTTCAGGAAAAGTCTAAAATATTATGAGGAATCTAGGAAAAATGGAAAACAGGCTCTTGTGTGCAAGAAATTGAAGCGCCATACAAGTGCTTATTGAAATAAGCACTGAATAAGCCAAAGGGTACCAAATGGGCACCAAACCAACACATAAGCTTAAATAAGCTAAAAGAACCAAAATGCAACAAGAAACAACTTTCTATAACCTCTGATTTGCAAAATGATAAGATTTGATGAAATGAGATTATAAGTGCTAAAACAGTTTGAGGCCACTACTTCAAGCCTAAGAATAAGCACTTGAATAAGCTGGAAACTTAAAAACAGATGCTAGATCCTGAACTAGACCTGGGTGAGAGCTTGTAAACCAAAAAGAGACCTAGACAAGCTCTATTGAGCTTTGTGCAAGGTCAAGACTAACCTTGTGCATACTCAGATTAATCGAGTCAATGCCGAGGCATTTATGCCATATTGACAAGACATTTTGAAGCTTATAGAAAATTCACAAAATACACAAAATTCACAATAATAAACTAGACCAAGAGAGCTTTTCAAAACCACAAGTTTTATTGAAATTGGTCCAGAAATGAACTCAAGACAAATCAACTCAGTTTGGTAAAAACTAAGTTTTCAGTTTTAACTTTTTGAAGAAATTATGCAAAGTTGACCAAGTTGAGATTTGAAGCTAATTTTTGGAATGATATTAATGTAATATGATAAATTAAACTGAATGTAATCTATCTCTATGAAATTTAAGCACAAAACTAGCTTTTGCTTTTCCAAATTCACAACAGATAAAACTTAAGATAGATTCCAAAGTTATTTTGACTAATGGCCAATGCAGGAGCATTATTGAGACAGTTATGAATCACATAGACCCTAACAAACCTAAACCAACAAGATCTAAGATCTTGAACAACCTTTAAACTCGGTGTAACAAGTCGATCCAAACACCCTGTATATAGCTGATTAGAACTTTAAATGAGACTAAACACTACATTAGCTAATATTATGGATTAAACCGAGATTAGATAACCTAATTACAACTAATGAACAAGTTTAAGATACTCAATGGCCATAGATTACACATACAAGTACAAAATGCAAACCGGCTAGAAATTTGAAAATGAAACTCACTCACATGGGTCCAAATGATTTATTTGCAGTGCTAAGACCACAACTATAACTACACTAATTGAAGCTATTCCAACCCAAAACCAATCACTTTGCATCACCCAAACACCATTTCCATACCCATCTTGCTTGTACAGTTTGACTTTTGTTGACCATAATCCAATATTGCTTGAAATTGATATACAAGCTTATCAAAAGCTATATGAAGCTTAAGTAAACTGGTTGAGCTTAAAAATAAGCTAATAGAAGCTTTAAGACAAGAGTTTGAAACTCAAATTTTCAACAAAGGAACATGAGATTTAGAATTTATATAAAACTTGAGATTGATACTTAAAAGTGAATTACAATGATACAAT
This sequence comes from Chrysanthemum lavandulifolium, assembly GCA_022545495.1. Classification (NCBI taxonomy): domain Eukaryota; kingdom Viridiplantae; phylum Streptophyta; class Magnoliopsida; order Asterales; family Asteraceae; genus Chrysanthemum; species Chrysanthemum lavandulifolium. The sequence continues at coordinate 106,838,185 of CM040240.1, forward strand.
GACTTGAGTTTAACACATTTAAAGCTTAAAATTACATTTTAGCACTCTAATTAAGATTACTTAAAAAAAAACGACATACAAAGAAAATAAAACTAAAACTACTTGTCTTTCTTGCTTCTTCTTCCTTCTCTTTTATACCCAAAAAGCTCCACGTGTCCTTCTGAGAGGATCCCACTTGATTCCAGAGCTATTGGGTCACTTTTGTGAGTTTTGGCCATTTTGTCAATTTTGGCGGGAAAGGTGGTATTTGACCTCGGGCTTTTAGGCGCAACTAGGGGGTGGACTAGGTGTGATGATGAGGTGAGAGATAAGGTGATAAGGTGAGGTGAGTGGTGAGTGGGAGAGGTGTTGCGAGGAGTGTAGCAGAGCAAGTGGGAAGAAACCATATGGGAGGAAAAGGGTGAATGTTTGACTGGTTTTGACCAGGGGTCCAAAAGGGTTTTGGCGGGGGTCAAAAGCAGTATTGGAGGGATCAAAATGTTGAAAAGGTCATGGGATTAGGTTTTAAATAACAAGGACTACTTTGCAATTTTGCCAAACTAGAGGACCATTCTGTAATTTTCCAAAGTTCACACAAGGGATCAAAATTGACAAGCTTCCATAGTACAAGGACTAGTTTTGACATTTTCAAATTCCCAAGGACCAAACTTGACATTTTGAAAGTTGAGGGACCTTTTACGCCATTTAACAAAAGATTTATTCAAGGACCATTTTGACAATTTAGAATATTTCGGGGACCTTGAATAACATTTTTCTTTATTTTGTTTTACCAGGACTGCTTTTTGACAACTTTTGAAACTTGGGGACTAAAGCGCCAATTATGCAAACTTTATCGTTTTCACCGATTTTGATATTTTGCATTTAAAACACATAAAACACTTATTTGTGATATTTTATCATTTTGATGCATTTCGAGTGTTTTCGGATGTTTTGCGAGTTTAATTGGTACAAAAATGATGAGTATTTAGACACTCATCAATCCCCACACTAAGATATTGCTAGTCCCTAGCAATGTTTTGAAAAAATTAATGGATTTCATCTCTTTACCAAAAGCCATTACTTACGAGTAGCCAAATGTTTCGAGTTCAAGTAAGAACCTTGGTACACCGATAACCAAATGATTTTGAGCAAATCACCGACTTTCAACGGATTTGATTTGTCTTTACGAGCCGCTTGCTACGGACTAGCCAACTCTTAGATAAATTATCGAATTATCTTTGGTGAGTGAATACCAATTATGGATTTTCCATCGCCTTTACCACAAGCCATAAACTTGCGGGCTAGCCAACTCTTCACTTTTAAGGATATGGTGGTGAATACCATACAATTTTGGGCAAATTGCAAGTCGTCAACGGTTTGAGATATCTTTACCAAGAGCCGTTTGCTCTGGATTAGCCAATCCTTATGTGGGTTAGACATGGTGGGTGATTACCATTTGTTGTGTTTAGTACATAGTACTTCCACTAAAAAAAAATTTAAAATTTGGCCATTTTGGGGAAAAGGGACTAAAAGGGTACATTTATGATCAAATTCGCGTAATTTCCCCACACTTAGAAATGAATATTGTCCTCAATATTCAAAGTATCGCTATTATGCCGAAACTTAGAACGTAAAAAGATAACATTACTAGCTAAGTGTAGAAACACAACAATTATTCTCTTTTTAATATTTACAATTTTCATTCATTTTTAGATCTATATACAACATGTGGGGCATCTCCCCACACTAGGTGGTACACACGGTGAAAACCCATGTTAAACTCATGTTTTTGATTACCGAGTCGCTAGCTTGACTCGACCCCAATTAATTTGTTCATGGGAAGTAAATGGAAGAGACAATCTCCATCGGACTTTCATTCAAGATGTTTGGATAAACATTGAAGCACGTGAAAGTTCCACACCGACGAGATATACATAGAACCGGCTCAAAATGATAAATGAAAATGCGGGATCAAAAATAGTGTCCTCATTCACGAAGGAGAAAAGGAACGAGAAACTACACCATTTGTGAAAATGGAATAAAGATGTGCATCACAATGCAATCCCATTCTTCATTAGAGAGGAGCAAATCACCATTTGTTAGATTTTTAAGCTTAGACTTGAAGCTTGTATGGTGATTGGCAACAAAATTTCGGGAGGAGAGCTGAAACGGTTCTTTAATCAATGATTTTCAAGAAAGAGGATGTCTCCTCCGAATCAAAGTAAGTATTGTCAATCCTTGTTGGAATTGACTCATCACTAAGAAAAGCATCGACCTCCTTCCAAAGTTATCATCTTCCTCATCCGGAGTGAGAGAAGGAATGAAAGAGTCGGAAATGGGACAAGAAATGAGTGGATGATCATTATATAGGAGATTTTCGGTTTCTCCAAGATCGGCTTGAAATCAAAGAGATCATCGTCACTTTACGATGAAAGTGGATGATGTGAGTGAGTTCATCGGTGAACTCCTCAAGAAGATGATCGACATCGATCGTGTGAGTGATGCCTCAACATACTCGATGTTTCCATGAGAAGTACAATCGTCGCTAACATCGGAGAAAGTTTCAAATGATCTTTTGAACACTCGAGAGGGAAAGAGAATCACACATATGATCGAAGTTCCACGTGACTCTCTGGGATTGGGACAAGGTTCTCAACACTAGACTTTATGAATTCGTCCGATTCCTTTTCGTGAACAGTGTCGAGATGCTCGTCCCCATGTTCGGAGAGTGAGTGGGAGCTTGGTGTGATAGCGATTGTTTGAGAATGAATCTCAACCGCTTTGGTATATCATCGATGAACTTGATGAATCAAGTGTATCCTCATCATCACCGTCATCGGGAATAAAGCGAAATTGAGAGCTAGATCCGTGCTTTTTCTTTTGCAATTGATTCCCTAATAGATTTTTCAAAAGCAATTTGGAAATTTATTTTAGCGACGCTTCTTTGCCTAGCAATTCTTCCATGGATTTCTCATGTGAATTTTGAATGACGGGATATTGTGGGAGTGGAGATTTGTCAAACCGAAGGTTGACATTGATAATCATCATGAGGACCCCACAATATACACAAGAAAAACGGGAACATTATGAAATGTTTGTTTACACAACTCCTCGTTCTTTTCACCGACTCGAAGCTCTAGATAAGTGTCTTGTTGGGTTTGTTGAGGAGTTTGATTCATTTGGCCTTTATGGAGGTTGGTCGTGATATGGATAGTCGTAATTGTTACAAGGGAATGGATTCCTGTTTGACAATCGAGTGAAATGGGAACCTCCACAGTTCTCACAACAAGAAACTGTTGAGTGCGGACCGGTGAATTATATGGATATTGGTCATAACCAAAGTTCGAGCATCACGGAAAACTGTTCATAGACAAACGTGTTTCGGATTGACACTCAAATCCTGGTGAGGACCTCCACAAAATTCACAGCAGTTATGTTGATTATATGAAGATGAGTCGGGCTGTGGTGGGTAATTGGAGAAATTTGAGGGGTCGTTAAATGAGTTCTGATTAGGATCATAGTCAAATGAGTTCCTCGAACCACAAAACAAACAACTCCCGTTACGAATATCATTAGCACATTGTACACACGTACACCAACGACAGGGTGAACCATAAAGAGGCTCACCACAACCGACACAAGGAATAAACGATTCTATTTGAGAGTTATGAGAAGGAATCGGTTTATTCAAAGAATCAACAAAACCAACATGGTGATCTGAATGACTATCAAGTCTCGAAGAACATTTTGAAAAATCCGGAGGTGGGACAAATGGTGTGCTCTGAGAGCTAGCAATTTCCACCACTTCCGTTATGGTCTCCGGTTCTGGTTCTTGAGAAACGTGAAGTTTAGGCAAGTCATTCTTGCTAGTCACCGGTCTAAATTCTGCATGTTTGCTTTTAACCGTAAATCGTGAAAGTTTAGGGTCAATTCTAGACGGCTTAAGAGCAATTGAGGGATTAGATCTTTGGATAACCGTAGGTTGGACGTGTTAGTACTTCCATTATTGAGGGAAGTACGGTCCTTTGTCACCCCGGTTTCTCGTTCCATTTCCTACGCAGAATTAATGGATCATCACGAACAACACGAATTCTTGACATTTGTGATAAAGTCCAAGTTTTCAACCGTCCCGTAATTCGTCGCAATCGAGAGATTCCATGAGAATAGAAGAAGTTAGAATCAAATGGATAGAGGGTAAAGGATAAAGAATCAAAAAGGGTAGGAGGGTAAAGATGAATAATTTTGGGTTTTGGATAAACATTTTGCAAAACAAAGAATGAAAATCTTTTGGGTTTTGATTTTATAAGAAAATATAAATACATATAGATGGTATAAACAAGGAGTGAATATTCAAATCACTAATCGCTAAGCGTAAGACTATTAGCATCGCTTCCCTCAAGAAAGGCGCCTAAAATTTGATCGGGTCCAAACCGTCGGGTTTTATCACGCAAGCCGACCACTGTGAATGGTCAACCGTAACAAACTTCAAACAACCGAACCAAATGCAATGAAGATCGAGAGTATAGTGTTTCCCATGTCGTTAAGTCCCAACGAGCCGTGCGAGAATAGTCAAACGTGTAGTGATCGCGAGGATTTGAATGGAAAAGGATTGTGATTTATTATGACTAAGGAAAAGTACATAAACTACAGGGCTTAAATGCAAATTAAAGATAATTAAAAGATAAAAATATTAAATAAACGCTATCACTATTTTTAAAATTGATGAACGTTTAAAACTTAAAACTTACGTTTAAATAAAATTACGTAAGCGTACAAAATAAAAAGTGAGATCTAAGAAATAAAAGTCCTAAAAATATGAAATGACATTTTACAATCCTAATGATAAAAGAAAATTTATAGAAAAAGAAAATTATTTTTATAACTATTTATCTAATTATTATTAATTAAAACTATTTTAACTATTTAATAATAACCTAAAATAAAAGAAAATATGAATTAAAGCTAGAAAAATAAAATTATGAATTGGAAAAGTCTAAAATATCAAAAGAGAATTTTCAAAACTATTTTTGTATTTTTCTGAATATTTTCTATTTTCTAGGAATTAAAAACTATTAAAACTAATTAAATTATTTAAAATACAAATTTAACTAAGAAAATCTAGAAAAATATTTTTTGACTTTTTATATTTATCTTAACTTAAGAAAAATGAAAAATTATTTTTTTGAACCTTTTCTTAATTAATTGGATTAAAAGCTATTTAAAAAGTGCTAAAAATTGATTTAAATGCAGAAAAATAGCAAACAAGCTTGGAAAAATATGAAAATTTCAGGAAAAGTCTAAAATATTATGAGGAATCTAGGAAAAATGGAAAAACAGGCTCTTGTGTGCAAGAAATTGAAACTGCCATACAAGTGCTTATTGAAATAAGCACTTGAATAAGCCAAAGGGTACCAAATGGGCACCAAACCAACACATAAGCTTAAATAAGCTAAAAGAACCAAAATGCAACAAGAAACAACTTTCTATAACCTCTGATTTGCAAAATGATAAGATTTGATGAAATGAGATTATAAGTGCTAAAACAGTTTGAGGCCACTACTTCAAGCCTAAGAATAAGCACTTGAATAAGCCGGAAACTTAAAGCAGATGCTAGATCCTGAACTAGACACAGGTGAGAGCTTGTAAACCAAAAGAGACCTAGACAAGCTCTATTGAGCTTTGTGCAAGGTCGCAATAACCTGTCTGAGACTCGATTAATCGAGTCAATGCACAGGCATTTGCGCCATATTGACAAGACATTTTGAAGCTTATAGAAAATTCACAAAAATACACAAAATTCACAATAATAAACTAGACCAGTAGAGCTTTTCAAAACCACAAGTTTTATTGAAATTGGTCCGAGAAATGAACTCAAGACAAATCAACTCAGTTTGGTAAAAACTAAGTTTTCGCTTTGACTTTTGAAGAAATTATGCAAAGTTGACCAAGTTGAGATTTGAAGCTAATTTTGGAATGATATTAATGTAATATGATAAATTAAACTGAATGTAATCTATCTCTATGAAATTTAAGCACAAAACTAGCTTTTGCTTTTCCAAATTCACAACAGATAAAACTTAAGATAGATTCCAAAGTTATTTTGACTAATGGCCAATGCAGAGCATTATTGAGACGATTATGAATCACATAGACCTAACAAACCTAAACCAACGGATCTAAGATCTTGAACAACCTTTAAACTCGAAGTAACAAAGTGATCCAAACACCATCTTATATAACTGCTTAGAACTTTAAATGAGACTAAACACTACATTAGCTAATATTATGGATTAAACCGAGATTAGATAACCTAATTACAACTAATGAACAAGTTTAAGATACTCAATGGCCATAGATTACACATACAAGTACAAAATGCAAACCTGCTAGAAATTTGAAATGAGAAACTCACTCACATGGGTCCAAAATTATTTGCAGGCTAAGACCACAACTATAACTACACTAATTGAAGCTATTCCAACCCAAACCAATCACCGCATCACCCAAACACCATTTCCATACCCATCTTGCTTGTACAGTTGACTTTTGTTGACCATAATCCAATATTGCTTGAAATTGATATAAGCTTATCAAAAGCTATATGAAGCTTAAGTAAACCTGGTTGAGCTTAAAATAAGCTAATAGAAGCTTTAAGACAAGAGTTTGAAACTCAAATTTTCAACAAGTGAACATGAGATTTAGAATTTATATAAAACTTGAGATTGATACTTAAAAGTGAATTACAATGATACAATGACTTGAGTTTAACACATTTAAAGCTTAAAATTACATTTTAGCACTCTAATTAAGATTACTTAAAAAAACGACATACAAAGAAAATAAAACTAAAACTACTTGTTTTTCTTGCTTCTTCTTCCTTCTCTTTTATACCCAAAAAGCTCCACGTGTCCTTCTGAGAGGATCCCACTTGATTTCGTGAGCTATTGGGTCACTTTTTAGTTTTGGCCATTTTGTCAATTTTGCGGAAAGGTGGTATTTGACCTCGGGCTTTTAGACCGCAACTAGGGGGTGGACTAGGTGTGATGATGAGGTGAGAGATAAGGTGATAAGGAAAGGTGTGGTGAGTGGGAGAGGTGTTGCGGGAGTGTAGAGAGGCAGTGGGAAGAAACCATATGGGAGGAAAAGGGTGAATGTTTGACCGGTTTTGACTGGGGTCCAAAAGGGTTTTGGCAGGGGGTCAAAACAGTAAATGCAGGATCAAAATGTGCAAAGGTCATGGGATTAGGTTTTAAATAACAAGGACTACTTTGCAATTTTGCCAAACTAGAGGGACCATTCTCGTAATTTTCCAAAGTTCACACAAGGGATCAAAATTGACAAGCTTCCATAGTACAAGGACTAGTTTTGACATTTTCAAATTCCCAAGGACCAAACTTGACATTTTGAAAGTTGAGGACCTTTTCGCCATTTAACAAAAGATTTATTCAAGGACCATTTTGACAATTTAGAATATTTCGTGGACCTTGAATAACATTTTTCTTTATTTTGTTTTACCAGGACCTGCTTTTGACAACTTTTGAAACTTGGGGACTAAAGCGCCAATTATGCAAACTTTATACGTTTTTCGCGATTTTGATATTTTGCATTTAAAACACATAAAACACTTATTTGTGATATTTTATCATTTTGATGCATTTGAGTGTTTTCAGATGTTTTTGCAGTTTAATTGGTACAAAAATGATGAGTATTTAGACACTCATCAGTTAACCAAATGGTATAATGTAAATGTATGTGTATGAAAATGATACCTTTTTACCAATTACTGTATGCGTATTTATATTGTAGGTTGTCACTATCTTATCGCTGGCCATGTCGCTTTCTCTGGGGCAGTTGGCGTCGTCAGGGCTGACACTATCCCTAACATTGTTCCTAACACTGTCCTTGACGTCATCTCTGGCACCCAGGAGAATGAGACGAAATGCTTTCTGGCTAAATGTCAAACGTACTGTCAGGTCAACGGTCCCTTCGGGTATGGACCCTTCGGTATGCTAATCTTTCGGGTATTAGGTCCTCCGGCTATTCAGCCGATAGACCATATACGTCGTCATGTCCCCCCATTATCATGTTACTTGTTTTTTATAAGTGACGTGATACTAATCTAGTCGTCGTGTGGATCCATTCGGAGCTTTAGGTTCGTTCCGGTTTATTGGGCCGTGCTGTGAACAGTGAGCCCAAACCCATTGGGCGAAAATAGGTTAGAATAATTTTACCGAGATTCGTGGGATCGTGCCACGTGGCTGGACGCGTCCCAACTGATGATCCAGATTTTTTGGCATCTCCTTCTGACACGATGGGACGTTTTGTGTCCCGCCCCCCTTTGTCTATATAAACCATTTTTACCTCATTTACCATTTTTACTTTTTACTCTCGCTTCTCTCGTCTTTTGTCGTCAAGTCATTCGGCTAATTCAGGTGCGTTTCCTTCCGTTGTTCCTTCTTCACTCGTGTTATACCATTCTTAGTTGCTGGTTACGGTGTCCCCCCTGATCTGCATCCTCGTCTTCCCCTGGAGGGTTTTACCATGAACAACCTTCTGGAAGACGCTATAGGTTTGTACGAATAGTACTTTGACCTTTCGGGGGTTAGGGTTCCCTTTTCTTCCTTCTTGCTTAGGGTGATTAGGTATTTCAAAGTCCACATTTCCCTGTTGGTGCCAATCGGCTTAAATCGCCTAGTCATGTTCGAAATTTATTGTCGGATTTTGAAATCAATCCCACCGTGAACTTGTTTCGCCTTTATAAGCTCAATAAGCACCGGTTCTCCTTTGAATGCCGGACGGGCGGTGCGCTCGACGGATTTTCAAATAAACATGTTCGAGTCTTAAACATTGAAGGATACATTTTTCTAATTGACCGAAGGGCCATTCGGACGCAATGCCACAGAGGCATCCGGATTCGAATGTTTCGGACAATGCTCCGTCTGGTGGTTATAACGAGGCAGACGTCCAGAAGCTGTGCGAGGGTATTGTAGACCTCCGTAAAATTCATTCGGGGCTTCTCTTTGAGGTGGGACTTACCACCATTTGGAAGCATCCCGGTTATCGTCTAGAGTTCAAAGATCTGGATAAGAATGGTAACACGAGTGTCGAGGCTTTTCTTTTTGTATCCTTCTTCCCCCCTCCCTTTTTTTGATTGATCTGATCAACTTTTTGTTACTTGTTTTTCTTTCTTGCAGTTGTGACAATGTCTCAGTATTTGCGGTTGATGCAGGATCAAGGATCCAGCCGACATACTCCTACATGCATCAACCTTATGCCTTATTCAAGGTGGAAGAAACTTTCTTCCTAACTCACTCCTACATGCATGACTCTTGAGCTTGCGATCGTTTCATATCCCGTCCTCTTGGCATTGCCGAGGACGATTTGAAAGTAGGAAAGTTCCATTTTCACCGACTTCGTGGTTGTTGATTTTGATGCCGATCATCGGGTTCCTCTCATTGTTGGTCGAGGATTCACGAGAACGGGTCGTGCTCTCATTGATGTATTTGAGCAGAAATCACATTGCGTGTTGGTAATGAAGTCGTCACCTTTAACCTTGATCAAACTCGAGGTACTCCGCAAACTATGATTACGAATCGGTCTCCAAGTTTCTCGAAGCTTCTTCGTAATAATCACGAGCAATTCTCGATTCGATGAGTTTTGCCATTTCAATGACTTTTCCTTATTGCTTAACATGTGTTTGAGAGTTGATGCAAACTTGGGCATCAAGATGATAGCATCCGCAAAGCTTATGTCAAAATGTAACTCTTGGAAATTTTGAAAAATTTGTCCATTTGATGACCGGCTTTTTCGTGAGCTTTGCTCATTCAAACGTGATGGGTAAGGAATAGAAGATTTGATTTCGGTTTTCAACAGAGCTGTGAGGTTCAAAACAACTCCTTGATTTGACTTGGGTTTCGGACAACTTGAGGTGGACTACCAAGGTAGGACGTGTCGCGGTACCGTGGGCTTGAATAATGCACCTTGTCCGTTGTTTCCTTGGTAACTTGACTCATTGCCACGCGAGGAGGAGGCATTGGAGTCGAGGTCCATTGTGTGTCCTAGGTTCACTTTCCACTACCTTTGGGAGAGAAGAAGAAGAAGAGGTAGTAGGAACAGCAGTCCATCATATGAAACACCACTGGTTGTGATCGCCTTTGCATCGCCCCTCGGTTAGCGATCGTGTTGCTCGGAAGTTTTCGAGCCCGAGGGTTGATCATTTAAAGACTTCTTAAGATCAACAACTGACCGACCAACAACCTGCTCATTTCATCTTGGGATTTCATGAATTGCTTGAGAACTCATCGATGATGGTCCAGGAGGAACAATGGCGGAGGAGTTGGAGGGATAATTTGAGGTCAGTATGTTTTGATTATAGCCAAAATTCTTGATTAGGATTCATATTCCCATGAAATTGATTCCCCGATTGAAATTGTTTTGATTAAGGTTTCCTTGATGTTGGAAACCTTGATTGGGTCCAGATAGAAATTACCTTGGTTTTGATAACCTTGGTTCATTCTGGTTGGTTCGATTCGGTTTTGCATGTTATGATTCTCGTTAAACCGGTGGTGCTCGATTAGTGTTAGCACAGTAGTGTGGTTCATTTTGAGGACGGTATTGATTACCTCCTTGCCGTGAACTACCGGCTAGAGCATTGGCTTCAAATGGACTACCATCGGTGGCGACAATTGTAGTATGCATGAGGACCACCACAAGTAACACAACTCTCGACTTTCTTCACTTCACCATGTGTTGGTGTCGAGTGAAGGTCACTTTCTTTGGTTAGCAAGAACCAAAGCTCGAACAATGTCGTGAGTTTGTCAATCTTAGCATCGGTGCTAGATGTACTCACGGGGGGGAAGAAGAAGAAGGTCCAACATGAGACTGATATGTCTTTTCTCGGAAAGGACGGACCTGAGATTTGTTCTCAATGATTTGCATGGCCTCTTTTGTGGTCTTGCTCAGGAAATTACCTCCCGCGGAGGCATTCAAAGAGTCTTGATTGGTCTGGTTCATTCACCATTGCTAAGGTTTATCCTTATGGTACCGTTGAGTTATCTCAACCCGATGGTCCTAATTTTAAAGTGAATGGTCATCGAGTGAAGCATTACTTTGGAGAGGACATTCCCCCTGTGGTTGTCCCGGATCTACAAACTTTCCCCATGACCAAATGAATGCGGGGATCGAGTCAAGCTAGTGACTCGGGAATCAAAAACATTAGCACACATCATATGGGTTTTCACCCATATTTCTGTCTTCTTTCCCCCTTTTCTACCACCCTAGTGTGGGGGAGTTGCCCCAATCACAGATATAAAATCTATTAAAAAAAAAAAAAAAAAAAAAAAATCTTTTAAAATAATGGCCGTAGTATTTCCCTTTACGTTTTTGTTTCGCATAACTGCGGTATTTTGAATATTGAGGGCAATATTCATTTCTATGTGGGGGAATTCTCACGAATTTTATCATATACATATTTATTCGCCCAATTCCCGTTTTGGCCAAATTTTTTTGGAGTAAGTGTTTTTCACTTACTCACTTGGTTATCATCCCATGTCTCAGAAGACAAAAGGATTGGCTAATCCAGAGCAAACGCTCTTGGTAAAGATTTCTCAAACCGCTTATATGGCTTGCAATTTGCCCAAAATTGTATGGTTCTCAACTCACCATATCCTAAAAAGTGAAGAGTTGGCTAGCCCGCAAGTTTATGGCTTGTGGTAAAGGCAAGGAAAATCCATAATTGGTATTCACTCACCAAAGATAATTCGATAATTTATCTAAGAGTTGGCTAGTCCGGATCAAACGGCTCGTAAAGACGCATCAAACCGTTATATGGTTTATGATTTGCCAATAAATCGATGGTTATCGATGTACCATAGTTCTTACTTGAACTCAAACATTTGGCTACCCGAGTGATGGCTTTTGGTAAAGAGTTTTAAAATCCATTAAAGATCTAAATCATTGCTAGGGACTAGCAATATCTCGATGTGGGGATTGATGAGTGTCTAAATACTCATCATTTTGTATAATCTAAACGCAAAATCATCCGAAAACACTCAAAACGCATCAAATGATGAAAATATCACAAATCGTTGTTTTATGTGTTTTAAATGCAAAAATATCAAAATCGATGAAAATGATTCAAGTTTGCAAAATTGGCGCTTTAGTCCCCAAATTTTAAAAGTTGTCAAATCTAGTCCTCGAATTCAAAATGTGGAATTTTATCATTCAAGGTCCCTCGAAATATTCTAAGTTTTCAAAAATGATCCTTGAATGAGTTTTTGGTCAAATGGCATGAAAGGTCCTTAAACTTTGAAAAAATTGCAAAAATAGTCCTTGGATTTCTAAAAATGGAATTTTATGCAAAAAGGGTCCTTGTACTATCAAAGTTTGTCAAGTTTAGTCCTTGTGATAAGTTTGGAAAAGTGTCATGATCAGTCCCTCAAGTTTGGAGAATTTGCAATATTGGTCCTTGTGTATATTAAACCAAACCGGCCCCTTTTGTTATTTCAAACACAAGCCCAAATCCAATCCATGGCCCAACATACCTTGGCCCCCCACTTGAGCCCCAGGTCAGATTACATTTTGGCCCCAGCCAAACCCAATTGTGACCCCCCCTTTGTATTATTAAAACCACGGTCAACATAGTCAAACCCACCCTCATGCTGCTTCTCCTCTCCTTCGCGCCTAAACCGAAACCAAGAATGGTTTCTCCACATTTTCAACACCCCTACCTTACCTTGTCCCTCCACCTCCACTAGCACCCAAAACCTTTAATTGACTCAAACCAAACCCATTAATGATAAAACCCTCAAGAAATATTTGGCGCCAAAATCAAGTGGACCGGTTTTGATGCATTTCAATGATCCAATGGCCCGATATGGTGGGAAACATTCGAGAGGACAACATGGAGTCTAAAAGTCATTATAAAGGGAGAGAGATGCAATGTATCCAATCATCTAGTGTAATATTTTAAATTTCATGTCGCTTTTAGATTAACTTTGAATTTCAAAGGTTTGTTTTAGTTTCAAAGCTTTGTATTTCAAGTATCTATTGTGTAATAAACCTTTGAAATTATCAATTCGGTGTTTAAATATCAAATTCGGTTTATGCAAATTTCCTTTCAAAAATCTCATATCATGGTAATGTTGTTGTTGGTTGTTTATATGGATGAAATAAGCCACATAAGCTCCTAGATAGCTTATAAAAGCTATTAGATATCCTAAAATTCGCTTTAGCATCAAAAGCAAAATCACCAAAAATCCAAATAAATAGTTGAAAATAAAAAATCGGTTGAAATGGTGTTCACAATGGAGCAAAGTGAATCTTGGATGGCTCAAGTTAGTGAACCCGTGGAGGTTCTATAGGAAGTATTTTTTTTGTCCTTGTTCTCGTTTTAGGTTAGAAGCCACTTGTAAGCCTCTTGATCATTTTTGGTAATTCACCGTAGTAATCGCTTATTATAGCTTATTTCTGTGTTATTTGTGTTTATTTGGTGTGCTTTAGTGATATTATAGCTTAATATTACATACTTGTTCTTTTTGGTTTATAGTTACTAAAAACATTATTTTAACAGTCAATATAGCATAATGGGTATTTCTTAGTTTTATGTTGTTAGTATTGTTGTTTAGTGTTTATTTAGTCTTAATAAATGTTAATTTAAGGTCGTAATCCAATTCATGATCTTAATCTGTTTGATCTTTGAAAAGTTCCAAACAGCCTCATAAGGTGTGTTTGGATTTGTGTAGTTTATCAGATTAAAGGTTGTGTAAACCATTGCTCTTGTTTGATACATGTTGCATTAGGTTATTATAGCTCAGAGAAACCATATAAACCAAGCTTGTTCATTAAAAAGTCAAAATGCCTTCTAATCTCACTTATTCAGTTAACTGTTAGGAGTTAGGAATCAAAACTCATCAAAGTAGCTTAGAACTTGCTACTTTAGCTTAATTTCACCATAACTTAGGCTAATATAACATATTCAGTGCATAGAAGCAGATCAAAGTTCACTTTGGTCAAACTTTAGTTTAAATCAAAAGTCAAATTCTCAATTGGTCGTTTTTGAATAAACTTTAGGATTTCATTGAGTATTCAATATTGAGCTTTAGTTTAAAAGCTTTTGGGATATCAAAGTTTAGTTGCTAAACAAAATTAGAAAAATGCTAGTTCTCCTTTAATCGCCTTTTTAAGTGCTTAATTATTGGCTTATTTTGAGTACCCCGTCTGCATAAGTGCCTGCACCGGTTTCATAAGCTCAATCAAAAGCTTGCATGAGCTTAATTGTTGCTCAAACCCTGTGATTATTGGTTCTTTGAAAGCTAACCTGGCCATCTTGAAGTCTCAAGCTTGGTTTTTCATTTTGGAACTTGTTTGCTAGGGTACGCAATAAGCTCAAACTTTGTCCCATTTTCTGTTTTTCAACACAAGAGTGATAAGTGCTTATCTGCTTATTCTAGCTTATCAATGTGCTTTTCTTTGTTTTTTTAACTTCATTTGAGTAGCTTGTAGCTTATTACATCTTATTTTAGCTTCTGTTGCAGCTAGTGAGCTTGTTTGAGCTTATTTCATCAAAATAAGCTAATAAGCATAACTGTTGGTTTATAAGCTCATCAAACTGCTTATTTTAAGTTTGTAAAATTTTTGTGTTTATTAAAGTTTCATATTTTTAGTATTTAACTAGTTTTCAAAAAGAAAATCCAGAAAAAGATCAATTTAAAATCAGCGATAGCATTTATTTAATAGGTTTTAGCTTTTTGATTTTTCTTTCTAGCTTATTATTAAGCAAATCTTGTTTTTATACTTTTGTTACTTTTACATCATCATATAGTATTTTTAGAAAAGTTTCATAATTTTCCTAATCTTTTAGTATTTATTATAATTTTAAATAGTTAAAATAGTAATTAATTAGTAATAAATAATTAAAAGCATAAAAATATCTTTTCAGTTTTAAAATTAGTTTTATCATATTTTAGATTTTTCCAAGTTAAAATTTCATTTTTCCGTTTTATTTTATATTTTCTAGTATTTAAGTGTATTTTAAATAATAATTAATTAGTAATAATTAGATAAAAAGTGTGAAAAATATATTTTTAATTTTAAAATTAGTTTTATAATATTTTAGATTTTTCGAATCATAATTTTATTTTTCTAGCCTTATTTTGTATTTTCTTCTATTTTAGAGTATTTATTAAATAGTTAAAATAGTTTTTAATTAATCATAATTAATTAAATAGTTATAAAATAATTTTCTTTTTCTAATAATTTTCTTTTATTTTTAGGATTTCAAAATGTCATTTTATATTTTTAGGTCTTTTATTTCTTAGATTTCACTTTTTATTTTGTGCGTGTACGTGGTTTTTAAACGTACATTTTGCGTTTCTTTATCTCGATTGTTGTGTTTTCCAATTACTCCCAATCTCATTCCAATCAATCAAGAGTGTAATTTCTCATCCAAACCTTATCGATCACTCTATCATCTCGAATTAGTTTTGACACACCATTGAGTCTCCGTGGGACTAAACGACCGGAATTCATTCTATTCTCCGTGACTTCATTGTATTTGTGTTTTAAGCAGTTTTAAGTCTATTACGGTTAGCCATTCACAAGTGGCTAGCTTGTGTGAGGTAGCTTGACTGTTTTCAGCTGAATCACGCCCGTTGAATGAAGGAGAACAAATTCCTTAGCATGTCACTCAACCCTTGGGGGTCGATAAGCCCATTCCTCCCAAGAGTGGAGTTCAGAGAATCGTTGAGAAAGCCGATCCTGTCGTCTTGGACGCCAACGGGAAGAAGAGGAAACAGGCCGAGAGGCAGGCCGCTGCCGAAGGGTCTTCCCTGCTGAAAAAAAGAAGGAGAGGGCCTTCTCCCCCACCGGAGGCTTCTGCCACCTCATCGCCTAGCCAGGCCGATTCTCAAAGGACTCACTCTCCCTCTCCCCTAAATGTCTTAAGGCCGGAGCTGAGAACCTTGATCATCAGAGTGCTGGGGGAGGTGGTCTCGAGAGCCAAGAGGGAGGCTCGGTTGATAGGAGGACACCCCCTGTTCAGACCGTTGATGTTCCTCCGGAGGAGACGAACGTCCGCCAGGAGACGGTGAATCTTGATGATGTGTCCATTCGAGGTATGGTTTGCTTTTTACTTGGGATTATTTTTGGTTATGTGGTCATTCCTAACTTTAGTTATCGCGCAGGACCCAAGTCGGTGTGTCCGGGGCTAATATTCAAGAGACTGCTCATCGTCGTTTCAGCCCTTTTACCGGAGGTATATCTTGGTGCTTCCCTTTCTGTTTTATCCCAATGTGTAAATTAACTCTTCTTTATTTCAGGTGGTTTTTATCAAGGTCGCTTGGGATTCGGCGAACCCTTCATTCTCGGTTGGGGCTTGACAGTGAACACCAGTCTTAATGACGCCGCCTTGTGTAGAGATATGATGATCAACCTTGCTCCCCCGTTCGTTCGTGCCGAACAGGAAGACCTAACCGACGAGCGGGCATTATACCGAGGATGGTTCGAGCTTGGTTAGGGATCCCTAGCTATATCGGAGGTGTTCTGAAGGTTCGAGCGTTTGAATCATCATTATGCAGAACTTTACAAGGCCCACTCTTCATGCTCTGGTCTTGAATCTCATCTTTCGAGGCCCGTAAAGGTCTTCGTGATCAAATTCAGGTTAATGAGCAACTTGTCGGGGATCATCGGTCTTCAAACAAATTCATCAGGCTGTGGGAAGAGAGAGGAAATGGGGGTAGGTTGGTTGTTACGAAAAGGAAGTGGAAGAGTTGAAGAGCAAGGACGCAGAGCAGAAAGAGGGTGAAGTTGCGGAAGAGTCCTTGGCACGAAAGACTACCGAAATGGAGGAGTCGAGAAGAAGTTGTTGGTTTAAGGGATGATCTACAAAGGTTTGCAATTAGAGTAGGCGGGAGGAAAATTTTCCCATAATTATGTTTTACACAACAGGGGGTCCCGGCGGAGATTAGCTACCTCCGACCGCATGGCCGAAAGCCCCATGCTTATAATTATTATACCCCCGTAAGTGCAACGACACTAGGGAAGGCCCTCATACCATTCGGTAAGGCGACTGCATACCCCAAAATAATGGTAAGTCATTAAGGGATGAGCCGCGGCGTATTCGTCCTAACGGCACGCAGATACCCCGAAGGCGTGACGACGCCAGGGATGAGACCCCAGGTGTACTCACCAACAGGCGACAATAATATGCATATATAGAAATAAAAGCATACATTCAAAAACAATTCAAAAAGGCCATCCGGATTCAAGGACGGTTATATTATATCACGGGCATCAGCCGTAAACATCATTCGGATTATATCATCCGACAAACACAGATAAAAGTAAATATTGTCCACAAATACATCAAGGGGTATGCAAGCCCATAGCAACACCAAATTACATAATTGTTTAAGTTACAAACATCAAAAGAAATGAAGAGACAGGCAACGGATCACAAGCCGGAGGTACCAGCACCGGGAGTAGCCCTTGTTCCCTCAGGCAGAACATTCATCAAATCAGCTAAGGGGAGATGGTAAGAACGCTGATCTTCTCAATGTAAGGAAAGGATCGAGTAAACATCTCTCATAGCCTTCATGTCGAAATCTTCCGAGATGCCACAATCTTGTTCACTTGCTCCTCTTTACGACCCTCCTCACATCGTCCGACCATCCGGAATCAATGGCATTAAACACATCCCCCAAGCTTGCATATACTCATTACTCCCGTGTAGCTGACGGACAACTGAAGGGATTAGTTCCTTCACATAATTAAACCGCAGATTTCCTCCCGCCTTGACTCTAATTGCAACCCTCTGAAGATCATCCCTTAAACTAGCAGCTTCCTTCTCTGACTCCTCCAGCTCGGTAGATTTTTGTGCCAAGGACTCTTCCAGCAGCTTCACCCTATTTTCCTGCTTTGCGTCCTTGCTCTTCAGCTCTTCCACTCTTCCACTTCCTTTTCCAGAACAGCCAACCTACCCCCCCCCATTTCCTCTCTCTTCCCCAGGCTGATGAATTTTTTGAAGAGACCGATTATCCCCGGCAAGTTTTGTAGCAACCCATAATTTTTCATAAGGTAAAATGACTATTTTACCCTTTAACTTTTTAAAGTTGACCTTTGACTTTGACTTTTGACTATTTGACTTTTACTATTCATCTTGTAAAAAAATTTATTTTTATTTTACCATAATGACAAGATAAATAAAACTCGACAAGTCGTCCTGACGACGTACGTTGAATCCATACAGAACCGATTTCACAAAACCGTTTCTGAGAACTACTTTAGGGTTTAAACGTTATTCGGGCATCCCGTTATGTCTATTAAACAGTATAAACATTAGAAATATGTATTTCTATCATTTTATGTCAATTCCACAAATATTGGAATTTTACATTTTCTAGTTCTGCGTTTTACGCGATTTACGCATTTTTGACCCGCGTTTCCAGCTTTAGACAGCGTTTTAGCACCCAATGAGACTTATCACTCATTTTATATTTTTATATGGAGTATAATGACAAGTCTCATCATTCCCGCAAGTTTCGTATTTTTACGATACCCGGTTTTACATTTTATGGCTTAACAAATTACGGTTGGCATTTAACGGAACCAAAACACATCATAACACCAAGATATTATCAACACATAATATCTCATCACACTCACTCAATATCTCAGCCCATATGAGGTGATTCACCATAGTGTTGGCATCATCTCATCTATTTTGCATGTAATCTCATACATGTGTCCTTAATTCAACCATGGTTATTATCTAACCCAATACATGGCTAACCAAACTTTCCCTCCTATAAATAGCAAGTGAAAGACTTCACAAGACCCTCATCTTCCCTTCTCTTGGTCGTTTTTATCAAAACACCAACATACATCTCATGCTTTGATTCATGACTCCAAGTTGATGCTAAGGAAGTTTCAAGTAACAAGTTACTACATCAAATCTCTAGCAAGTTTAAGTGATCTTCTTGAGTTTAAATCCACTCAAGTCACTTAAGACTTCATCACCAATCCTTCATTATTACAAGAAGTGTAGAAGGGTACCAAGGTGTGGAAAGCTTGATCAATCAAAGTCATATCCTTACTAGTTACTCCTTTCTTTTGAAAGCCAAAGGTTGTAAGCAACTTATCACCACTACCACTCCATTATCTCATGTTTATTATTACTAATCTTGTTAAATACATGCTATATATATGGTTACTATATTGATTCATGATGTACATACACTCAAACATATGTTTTAATTCACATATTGTCATAAAATTAACAAACTTGAAAACTATTTTGTATTCTACATATTTGAGACCATTTGAAATAACTATATATGGACTTGGTAACTTAAATACTACTGTAGACAAAATAAAAAGGTAAACATAGTAACTTGAATCACCCAAAACGGACAAACGAGTCAAAGGTTATGGTAAAAAGAAGTTAGAAAACCCTAGAAATGACCATTTTCATTACTGCTGAATCTGTTTTCCAAAAGGTGGTACTTCTAGTCTGAATCATCAAAAACTTAAAACTTGAAAGTTGTCCGGAACGATGTTTTACGTCTATAGCGAGGAAACTCGGCCTGAAAAGACCAAATGATATCATTAACTGCCTAATATTTGTAAAACAGTTTTTATCGGCAAAATTGGATTTTTACAAGTTAAAAATATAAAAACCATGTCATTTTTATAACTAGTTATATATTGAATTGTTACAAAAATTTCATTATTGACTATATTTATAACCACTTGTAAACTTTGATAAATTGTAAAAACTAAATGTTTGTTAAAAATATAATAAAACTTTTATAATATAATAATCCCCACTCAAATTATATATATTTTCTTTACTAAAGTACTACAATAGTAGGGAGCTTCATGTGAGGGTTTCATTTGGTTAATACGATCGATGAGTTTCTTTGAATTTACAATTTAAAGTGTCCCGCCTCCTCGAACGCTTACTACATGACCTCTGAATTATGATGGCCCGAACGGTAGTACGATATCTATAAACTAAATATGTTTTCACATATTAAAACTGTTACTCAAAAATCAATCTATAAATGAGTACATCATGATCAACATAGATATATATATATATATATATATATATATATATATATATATATATATATATATATATATATATATATATATATATATATATATATATAGGATGGTTTATGTTTTTCCTAAAACATTATTTCAAACCTAAGTCGCAACATTCCATTTTTAGGTTGCGTAGAAGTTTCCCAAATTATCCATCACATCCGTTAAAGTACTTAACTTCATTAAACTCTATGTGAGTTCATAGCCCCACTTTCTATTACTTAATTGTTTTATAAACCCTTGGGGAAATACATGCTTTATTTTAAATCGAACACATTGCTTTGAAATTATACTTGAATGTATTAGTTGCACTAAGTATACTATTGCCAAAGTCCCTATTATCATGAACCATTAATCACTTCGGGTGAACGCGAATAATGTGGATAGCTATTGAATTGATAATTCCGCTTGTTTGACCAAGTCTCGTAAACAAATGCACTATATTTGAAGATCCATAGGTTTATTGGCAAATTACCTATTAGGCAATCATTACTATTATATCAGTAACATTTAGGTGTCATGAAATTAGTGCAATAATATCTGCTTTATTTTCTAAACTATGAATGTGAGACTAATTACCTCACGTTATTTAATATTGTGTTCAATCGATTTCCTAAACTCTATGAATTTCACTCAACCTTTGTGTTGACATTTTAAGCATGTATTTCGTGTCCATATTGTAAAGAGGTGCACCGAAGAAGCACGGATACTCAAGAAGGCTATAAATTTTATTGTCATTGAAAACCCATTTAATG
Organism: Chrysanthemum lavandulifolium; assembly: GCA_022545495.1. NCBI lineage: Eukaryota > Viridiplantae > Streptophyta > Magnoliopsida > Asterales > Asteraceae > Chrysanthemum > Chrysanthemum lavandulifolium. The sequence continues at coordinate 106,859,025 of CM040240.1, forward strand.
TATCCAAATGGGTGAGGCTCAAGCTCTTAGAACTAATGATGCGAGGGTAGTTATTCATTTTCTTAAAAAGCTCTTCGACGATTCGGGATCCCCAAGGCATTGATCGGTGATAGAGGAACCCACTTTTGCAATGCTCAAATGGAGAAGGTAGTGAAGAAGTACGGTGTTCATATAGATTTTCTACCGCATATCATCCTCGACGAATGGACGGGTAGAAAACACAAATAGGGCATTAAAACGGATACTTGAGAAAACGGTCCACCGTAATAGAAAAGATTGGGCATTCAAACTGGATGAGGCACTCGGGCATTCGAATCGCTTACAAAACACCTATCGGAACAACCCCTTTCGCTTAGTATACGGAAGGCGTGCCACCTTCCTATTGAACTTGAGCAAAAGCATATTGGGCACTTAAGGCTGTAATATGGATTATTTTGAGGTGGTCAAATAGGTTCTTACAGCTTCAAGAATTGGATGAACTAAGGCTGGAAGCATATGAATCGTCGATCACATACAAAGAAAGGGCAAAGAAATGGCATGATCAACGAATAAAGAATCCTAAAGAGTTTTTGGAAGGAGATAAGGTGCTCTTGTATAATTCGAGACTGAGGTTATTTCCGGGAAAACTTAAATCGAGATGGTATGGACCTTTTCAAGAAAAAGCGGATGAGCAATGGAGCGGTGGTGCTACTAGACCACGATGGAGGGAATTTACCGTAAATGGACAACGTGTGAAACATTATCAGTTGGATAATAATGACATGGTGAAGCGATGAAGATATTGTTTTAGAAGGAGATGGCGGTAACGAGAAAACGTAAAGTACGACTACGAGTCTAGCTACAAGACTCTTAAATAAAGAAAAGCGTTTAAGTGGAGGCAACCCATGCTTAATTGTTTGCTTGTTAGTGTCGTATATCTTTTATTGATTGTTTATTCTCATGTTTAAATTTGTAAAATGCTTTATTTTGTTTTAACCTCGCCTTAATTGCATATAAAGGTATTTTACATAAAGGATAAGTGTAGGGAGGATTACACACGTTTTCAAAAGAAACGTAAACATGAGAATAGCAGTTCATTAAAAGATATATGTGTGTTTGTTCGAGTCAAATGCTTGTATCGAGTCATAATGGATGTTCTGAAATTTTTCCAGATTCTAAAGATGTAAATTTTCGAAATTTTTCCAAAAATCGCAGACCGCTTTTTGTCGGGATAACTGGCGCTGAAGGAGTAAAACAACAGATTACCTTTTCTCTCGCTCGAGCTACTTATAATTTTTGGAATTTATCGGTCTTAATTTTCCGTAAATGCAGCAAACATCCATTCCACAAGCATTATATCTTAGTTTAGTAGAGTCTTATATATATTATTACCGCCGATTTTACGCGAAGGTTTCGTTTGTTTTCTTGAATGTGCGGGTTTTATTTATCAAGAAGAAGAAAAAAAAGATTGGAAGGAGCTTTTCACGACACATTCTTCTTGGAAAGGATTTAACCACTACTTTACACGGATCCTACCGAGCTAATCATGGGAGTACTAGTTTCTTTCATTTTAATTACCTTCCATTATCATAACTTTGATACTTTTGGGAACATTGGGGACAATGTTCGGTTTAAGTGTAGGGAGGAAAACAAACGGAACTTTGAAACTATGTTTATCCTTGATTATTTGCTTTGTCCAATTGTATTTGTGTAATAAACCATGAGAAAATGTCGGTTAGGGTAATTTTGGCACCAAATTTTTAATTTTTCATGACATATAAGAGTGGGCCATTAGTCTTAACAAAAGCGCCTCACGGATAGGAAGTTGCATGACTAGCAAAAACCCTTTACCACCTAAATTCCACCCAAATGTGAGGATCGCCCTTAGATTAGTAGGAATTAAAGCATTCATCTTTAATGCTTAGAGTGTGAACCGTAGTATATTAGATTCTAGAACTTGTTTTGTGATGCATTCCGAGATCGCTAGTAAGACTACACTTGTGTAGTTAGGAATAACTAAATGATAAGAGGCACTAGGATAACCCTTGTTTGATACCCGTAATATAATTACTTCTTCCACATCGGTTGAGTAATTCCCCACACCCTTTGCGTTGTACTCATCTTTAGTATACGATACCCTAGTTAACCCTCGAGCCTATCCTTTTCGCGGTTCTCGTGATGTTTCGGTTTTTCCGAATATCAATGAAGAGCATTGTTTACACCCCACCCCAAATATACACCCAAATCGCCTTAGCCTACCCCGTATACACTCACTTTTAGTGCATTATTGTTATCACCCCAAACCCTTAGTTCAATTATCTAGTTGCTTGTATGAGTTGCTAAGTCGAGTCATATCCTTTGTACACAGTTTTGGGATGATTGGGACTCATGGGAAAAAGTTAAAGTTTATAAAATGATTGAAAGGGAACGTTAAATTCCTTTATTTCCGTAATAACATACCCCAAGTGTTTTGATCTTTTCAATTCGGGTCAAATTAGTGTTAGAGTAATAAAAACTCAAGTGTAGGGATGTGCCTATAAATCCCTATCATTTTGATGTTACCGTAGAGGATGGTAGAGTAAAAGTGTATGAAAAAAAAATCGAAAAAAATATAGAAAAAGAGAAAAGAAAAAAAATAGAATGATTAAAAAAAAAAAAAAAAAAAAAAAAAAAAAGAAACATACGGGCTACCATCCTACATCTATCCTTTAAATTTTTGTTTGTTTGTTTCGGTTATCTAGAGTTTAGAGTGTCGAGTCTTGGCTTAGCAACGCCATTCTTCGTATGCTTGTAACATAAAGATTTTTGACTTGCCATCACTAAATAGCCTATCCCACCAAACCCTTTGTTTCCTACCGTAAGCCTAACATTACAACCCTTAAAGACCTCTTTGATAGTCTTTCCTAGGTGCTTACGCCAAAGCGATGGAGGTTTGATCTATTCTCAAGCCTATGGTAATCTATGTACTAGGACGGTTAATGAGTGTTTAATCTTCCATTTCAACTTGTTATATTTCATATACAACCGAGAGAGATGCGAGTATCCAAACACCCCATGTGAGGTGCTAGTATGTAATTCCGTGCTTGTTATGACTTTTATGGGCTTATATGTGTTGTGGACTGTTTTAAACCAATGCTTCATGACCCCTAACTTATAAATTAATTGGCTAAAGCACATTTGCTTGAGGACAAGCAAATACCAAGTGTAGGGATATTTGATAAGGTTTTAAATGTACCTTTTGAGGGTCGTTTAAGCCCTTATTTGATCACTTTTGTATCCGTTATTACTTAATATCGTTCCTTTTCACTTTTAGGTCTCTTGAGGGCAAATTGTCGAATGGCACTTATTTGAACGAAAAGGCGCGGATATCTGAAGAAATGGCCAAAGTCAAGAATCGAGACACTCAAGTCGCTGAAGACAAGGTTACGGGCGTCATTGCTTAAATGCGACGCCGTCGGAGTATTTTGTGACGACACATAAGACAAATTTCCTATTTTCAAGTGACGGTGTCAGCTTTAAAAGAGTAGGCCGTCGCAACTCGACGGCCTAGATTTGATCCGACGGCGCCGGTCAAGAGGACGTCACAAGCACAAGCGACGCCGTCGCAAGACTAACGTGGCCAAGACGAAACCCTAATGACGGCGACCACGTGCCACAAAACATAAGGTGACGCCGTCGCACATGTAATCTTATATATAGAATCCGAATTTTCAGCTTTTAGAGTAGTAGTCTTGGAGTAAAACCTAAAACCGAACCAAGGCTATCTTGTACAAGATTTTAGGGTTCCAAACCCTATCTTACATCAAGATAAGTGTTTTACTTCATTAATCCAATTATGTCTTTGATTATTTGTGTGTATGCTTGCATGTTCTCCATGTCCGCTAATTTACTTGTGTGTTTGCTTAGGGAATATGAAACGAATTATTAAATATTGATTGGTTGTCTCTTATCTTAATTGATTAATGATCTAGTAATGCGATAGGTCATTCGTTGTGTAATTAATGCTTGATTAATCTTTGTGAACCTTAGGCTATAGCACCTAGAGCGGTTGTAGGCTGAACCATCCAAAGAGGCCTTAGAGTTAGAGTTTATATTCCCTAGTAGGTTTTGTAGACGAGACCTTTTGGTAAGTTCAAAGAGTTAGGATAAACGACACCCAAAGAACTTTATACACACAAGGCGATTAAGAATAAGGACGTGACAATTCAACCACCAATAGGAGATAATTAAGGAGTAATAAAACCTAAGTAAACACATCTTTAAACTATCATACGAACACACAATAATTAGACATAGACTACCCATTAGTTTAGATAATTAGATAAGTAGAAGTAATCGGTAGAAATACCAAACCCCAAACTCAAACCTCTAGATTCGTACCTTTCCATTTCCTAAAAACATAAAAGAGAAAAAAAATAATCTTCCTCAACCCCAACCTTAACGTAGTAACTTCTCACTAGCATTCCTATTCCCTAGAGAGCGATATCAATACCGTGGCTTACCCTAATACTACACTACAACGATTAGGTTCACTATCTCAGGTGTTATAAAACTTGCTCAAGAAAAGGAAGTTCCTTTGACCCGAAGCCACGTGTAGCGTTATCAAGTTTTGGCACCGCTGGGAATAGAATAGCTAGTTAGTAGTCCACCTCGCTTAGGTTTCTTTGCTTGATTCCTATCAAGTAAATTTTTCTCATTTTTAGCTTTCGTAGTCTATCCCCTTCTTCGTGACCTTTGTTCGTAACACCATCACTTTTCATCATGGAAGGTGATAACCAACCACCATTTCCCCTACCAACCCCTTAGACAACTTAGAACCCGCAGTTCCACAAAACCCTTCTTGAACCATTTGCGTAACCCGAAGAGAGCTCAATAGGCGAAGAAAATGTTAGGATTTAGTAAATCCATGTATTAAAGAGTCGGTCACCTCAAGTATATGTAATCATTAGAAAGCTCGTAGTCGAGATTATTATAAGTTAAGTAGTATTTAGTTTAAGTAACACCGTGGAGGACGGACGGGTCTTTACCCACTGTATGCACGATCCACACCGATATGTGGCGATTTATGTAAAGACTATAAATACTCTCTACCTTCCAAGGTAGAGAGTTGGAGCTCATAATAAGACTTTTCTTTCTCTCACTAAAGTTCCTAAACCTCTAACTTTCTCTCTAGAACTCTTTGACGCCTACTTTGTGTATGGTTTGATGTGTATGTGAAATTCAATATGTTACAAATGGTATCAAGAGCCATGGTTTGATCATCTCTTACATATCTTTGGATTTCTAGTGACTTTAGGTGGTTTTAGAGTTTGAAAAGTTTAGTGGTTTTGCATCATTTGGATCATTTCTAGTGTTAAAGTTTGAAACTTGAGTGTAGTTTTGTGTTTAGAATCATTGTATGTGCTTGGGATTTGATTTGTTAAGCTTGAACCATCGTGGTTGGGTTGTTTTTGGATTGAAAAGTGATGTTTATGTGTTTTCTTGCTAGCGACTTAAGCCACGGACAAGTTTTCTTGGTAGCGACTTGCTTTGTAATTTGATAGCGAGTTGTAGTTGAAGGCCATAATGAGTTGAGCTAGCGACTTGTCTATTGAGACAAGCCGACAAACAAGACACTTAGTGGAGTCTCCACCACGGGTAGCGACTTGGTGAAAGTTAGCGACTTGTACTTAAGTTTGTTAGCGATTTGGTGTTAGCGAGTTGGTGCTTAGCGAGTTGCTCTTTAGCGACTTGACAACTTAGCGACTTGGTGCTTAGCGACTTCTTGTCACAAATTTTGCTAGCGATTTGGTGCTTAGCGAGTTGCTCTTTAGCGACTTGACAACTTAGCGACTTGGAACTTAGCGACTTCTTTGTCAAAATTTTACTAGCGACTTGGTGCTTAGCGACTTGGTTCGAGTTTTCTTAGCAACTTGGTGACTACATCAGAATACGGTTTTCTCTTGATTTAGTAAAATCCCGTGAAAGAATCTATTTCCGGTTTAATCATAGAGTTATAAAATCCCGCTTAATCTGTCATCATGTCTACCAACGCTCCTACAATCATCTCCATTTGTTGTCGAGGATGTTCAAGCAAATGGTTCAGATACTCGCCCACCCATGCTTGACAGGCCCGACTACGACTCTTGGGCTCAACGAATCGATTCTCTTTGTCTTTGAAAGGAAAATGGAGTCAACATTCTCAAATTCATTGATGAAGGACCGTATCGGGTTGAGACTACTAGAGACTTAATTGATACAACAAGATGGAACAATGATCTATGGAATTGATGACCAAAGACATATGATGAGCTCGATGATAAGGAGAAAAAGAGATTCGATGTCGATATCGTGGCTTCTAACATCGTACTTCAAGGTCTTCCAAAAGATATCTACAAGTCGATCAATCACAACACCGAAGCCAAGGCGGTGTGGGATAATGTCAAGATGCTTCTCTCGTGTTCGAATTAACTATGGAAGACAGAGAATCACAACTCTATGATGAATTTGAACACTTCAAGATGAAACCGGATGAGAGTGTTTATGAGTACGATGTGAGATTCCACAAGCTTGTTAATGATATGAGGAACATCATAATGACTATGCCGAACATTCAAATTGAACTCAAAGTTTGTGAACAACATGAATCCCGAATGGCACAAGTTTGTCACCTCAGTAAAGCTAACCAAAGGATAGAAGAATACAAACTATGAGCAACTCTATGCCTTCCTCCTTCGTAATAAGAGACATGCTATGTTTGAAAAAGGATTCTTAATCGTTCAAAACCAACTGTGAGAGACAAGCTCATCAAATGATTCAACCGCCTTCTACTCAAACATCGAATCACAACCAAAGCCTCACAAGTCATACCCATGGGTAATGGTAATCACAAACTCATTCCCGATCCTATGTTCAAACAAGGCGATCTTGATGCACACGTGGAAACTTCATTAATCAACTGGCTCTCTGATTAGTCAAAACATGAACTCTCTTCCACACACGAGTGGTCAAGCAAAGCCAATCAAATGTTACAATTGTGGAGGTGAGGACACATTGCAAGGAATTGCACATCGCCAAAATGCCCTCGTAATGCCGAGTACTTGAGGATAAGATGTTGCTTGTGCAAGCTCGGGATAATGGTGCGGCTTTGTATGAAGAGGAGTTCTTGTTCTTGGTGAGGGAAATGCTAAGACATATGATGCAGATGTGGATGAGCAACCAATTCGGGAGATAGGCCATAATCATCGAATGCCTTTCAAGTAGCCGATTGTGATGCATCGACTGATGTTGATGAAGAACCCACCGCACAAACCATTTTCATGGCTAGCATTTCTCCAATGGTCTCTCCTAAAGTCTCTTCATCACCACAAGCTGGTCCATCCAAAGACAAAATCATTTCGAGGTATTAAAATTATATCGATGAAGTTGATGAGCGAAAGATACATAACAGTACAATCAATCGTAATTATTGAGTCGATATTGAAAATATGGGTAATATCAATGTTGTCCCATATGATCAATATGTGAAACAAAGTGAAAGTGAGATTGTACCAAGTGATGTATCTTATGCATCAATGATGACTATGCTTTTGACGAATACCTCGCACGTGCCTCGATGATTCCGTTATTTTCAACTTAATGCTTATAAAGAACGTGTTGCTATTTATGAACAACGTGCTAAGTTTGAATTAACCTCCCGTGAGCAGGAAATGGATGACCAAATGCGTACAACTATTAGAAAAAGTAGGTTTAGAGAAGAAGTATTGAAACAAGAGTTAAACTCCTTACAAGATAAGCTTTCTAAAACTGCTAAGCAAAAACAAGAACTTCAAGAAAATGTTAAAATGCTTAAGCAAGAATTCGGTGTTAAAGAATCAAAACTTTTGAATGATTTTCTAATCTAAAAACCTTGAAAACAAGCTTGAAAATAAGTTGTACGTATAAGGAAATACCATTCAGATCGCTCACTTAATCACTAAGCATAGAGTCTTAAGCGATAAGCATATCATTCCCCTTGTTGAGGAACCAAATCCAGAGGTCATTAAGAAGGCTAGAAATGCTCATAAGGTTCTTTATGATGGCAATGAAATCCTTAAGCTCAGAGCGAAACCTAGTTGCGTTGAGTGCACCGAGGAAGATAAGAAATCAGATGAAGTTACTAGGGAAAAGATGAACAAGAAACTAGATGATCCTAAATGTAAAGAGAAGAAAATAAAGATCACACCCCATGGTTACAAGAAGGAGAATTGGTTTTCCTTGAACATGTTTAAGCCTCAGACGTTGTTAACACCCGAACAAGTGTTCTGGAAAAAGGATTTAGATAAGCAAAAAGCAGAGAATCTTGTTGTAACTAACCCCCCCCCCCTTTAGGAAAATGCCTTCAGCGACTGTGTATCCTCCCAATACACCAATGCATTTAGTTCCTAGGACTATTGCCACTAAAAGCAAGACCTTAATCAGTCAATATGTTATTTTTCAACTATTTGTTGATTTTGAGAAAACTTGTAAGAAAAGGATCACACCCACTGGTATAATCTGAAGGGAAAGGGGTTTAAGCAAACAAAAGAATGTTATTTAATCAAGTCATGCCTTTCTTCAAACAACTAAAAGATCATTTTGAAAGTCTTAAAAATGGAATGAATTTAGACATTAAAGAAATGGAAAAGGAGTTTGATGCAATGATAGTTGAGGTTAGTGACTATGAGCGAGCACTAAAATATAATGAGATTGAGAGGAAGAACTTGCATACATTGAATGAGACTCTTATTTCTGAATGCATTACTCAAGATGAGTTTTTCACTGCTACAAACTGTTCCATTAATGCTTCTCAATTTCATGAATTATCTGTTGCCCTGAAAGTCTCCCATGATCGTGTCATTGAGCTTGAAAAGACTAATTCTAAACTAAATGAGAAAATTGAACTGGATGATCACGACAATTTGGTTAAACATTTTTCTAAACCAGAGGTTGAGCATTTTAATTTACACTAAAATATCAACATCTTAAAGAAAATGTCAAAACTTCAAATATCAAGACATCTCGGATGCTCCAAAGTTTGATGCGCTTTTTCAAATTAACAAACGTGATGAATGATTCAAGCTCATTGTAACACGATCGTAAAGTTGAAATCCCAAATCTCTCAATTAAAGGGTCAAAGAACAATGTGGCGAGCTCCCAAATGCCTTCTCCTTTAGATTCTCGAATTCTCAAACGTTTCATCTTCAAAACTTAGTAAATGCATTACAAAAGGTAAACGAAAGTTTTCTAGAAGAAAATGAAAAGGTTAAACGTCATTTCAATGAGTTATTTGAATCAATAAAGGTCACTCAGAATAAAAAATAACGAACAAATAGCTTCATTGCAAAAGGAAATTGAGAATCAAGAGCGGTAAAAGGAACCGCCAATGACCAATGGGGAGAATGGTGTATCAAAGGTTCACTCTTGTAATAAATATGCTTTCTCTGTGAAATATGTTCCCCCTCATCTTAGGAATAACAAACTTGCAATTCAAACATATTTCTCATACCTTAAGGATTGTCTAGAATGTCTCCGTGAGATTGTTGAAGAAGATAAGTTAGAGAAACCACTTGATAATGCAATTTGGCATGCATGCTTATATGCCGAACGATCTCAAGAACTTCTAGAATGCTTACTCACAATATGCCCTAAGTCCTTAGGTGAGAGAGTTAATCCTTTGATTACTTGTTCTATGCCTAGTGCCAAGCATGAAATCCATTCAATGCCCAATGTTATGAATGTGAACCTTAGTGTGCCTTCAAGTAGTTCGATTCGGATCCGTTAGTGCTAAGAAAGCGAATTCTAGTGTGCCTTCTAGGAGCATGCATGATCAAAGACATCTAAACAGAAATGCAAAGAGTAGCAAACCAACTAATGTTCACATTCCCCTACAGAGTAATCGGTGACATTAAAGCAAGGTGTCAAAGTCTCAAGACAATACAAGGAATGATAGGACCTCGCAAGCTAAAATGTGCATTGGAAGAGAGTAGAAGACCAACCTAGGAACTTTAAGTTTGAGCCGAATAAAACGAATCGTGTTGATTCTAGTATTTGCCATAGGCGTCTTGTAATTAAGTCAATTCGATACTATTTGCAAACCTTATAATGATGTCTCGCTTGAATTACTACTAATCATGAATGTGGTGTGAATGTTTTGTCTAAAGTCAAAACTCCAGCTAACATTGTTAAAGCAAAATATCATGCTAAGAAGGCAAAAGGCAAAGGCTAAAGAAAGTTAGAAAGCAGTGGAAGCCCTGGGAAGAACATTTAGTAAGATAGGTTATCAATGGATACGTGTTGGCCATAAGGTTAATCGACAATGCCCACTAGAAAATGGATGCCTCACGGTAGAACTATTCCTTAAGAAGTGAACATACTTTAAATAGGGCAAATACGGACACTAGTATCGCATCTATTCATAATAACTCCATTGATTCAATTTACGATATGAATGTTTCTATTTACGATGTGGGTGTTCCAATCATCATTACTAACCAAATGGAACCCATTCTTGCATGGGATCCCAAATATCCATTTATCCATTCTTGTCATGTTCAACTGCGGATCGTTCAAATCGTTTTGTGGTACCGGACTCATTTGTTCCAAGCATATATTTGGAGACCGGTCGCGGCTCATGAACTTCGTGAGTAAATTCATCGAGACGATTAGATTCGGGAGCGACCATTTTGGAGCTATTATGGGCTATGAAGATTATGTGGTTGGTAAAGTGTGATTTCGGGGTATATTATGTGGAAGGTCTTGGTCACAATATGTTCTCTGTTGGTCGATTCGTGATTCCGATCTAGAAGTGGCCTTTAGAAAACATACTTGCTTCGTTAGAGAACTTGATGGTGTAGAATTATTAAGAGGAACTCGAGGTTCTAACCTATACACCATCTCTATCGATGACATGATGAAGTCCTCCAATCGCTTACTATCAAAGGCTTCTAAAACAAAGTCTTGGTTATGGCATCGTCGTCTCAATCACTTGAACTTGGCACCATAAACAATCTTTCCGAGAAAGGATCTTGTCGAGGCTTACCAGTTAAAATACAAAAAGATCATCTTTGTTCACTTGCTAGTTGGGAAAAAGCACGAAATATGCCCACAAACCAAAACCCACAAATTACATAATGGAAGTTCTTCATACCCTTCATATGGATCGTGCGGACCAATGAGAGTGCAAACGATAAATGGGAAGAAATACATTCTAGTAGTTGTTGATGACTACTCGATTTACTTGGGTAAAGTTTTGAGGACAAAGATGAAACTTGAGATGTCATCATCAAACTAATCAAACAACTTCAGTTCGACTCAACAATACGATCGGAATTGTTCGAGAATGACAATGGCACGAGTTTGTCAACAAAGACTTAATGAATTTTATGAAAGTATTGGAATCAGTCATCAAAGAAGTGTTCCACGAACTCCTCAACGAGCAGTGTAGTTGAAAGACGAAATCGAACTCTTGTAGAAGCCGCAAGAACAATGCTTATTTATTGAAGGTTCCAATGTTTCTATGGGTGAAGCCATTGCCACTTGCATGCTACACCCAAAATCGTTCCCTTATTCACACCTCTCATGGAAAAACTCCATATGAACTTGTTCATAAACGAAAACCCGATCTCTCCTACCTTCGTGTGTTTGGTGCTTTGTGCTATCCAACAAATGACGGTCAAGATTTAGGTAAATCAAGAGCTAAAGCAGATATTGGAGTTTTGTTGGGTATGCACCAAACAAGAAGGGTTACCGAATCTACAACAAGAGAACCCGAAATATCATGGAAACAATTCATGCTACGTTCGATGAGTCTGACCGGTCAAATGGCTCTGGACAACCTAGTTCGGACCGACTTTAAAATGATCCCATTGGTTCATCCCTTGTACCAAATTTCTCTCCCTATTCCATATGTACCTCCAACAAAAGATGATTTGAAGAAATTGTTTGATCCGATGTTTGATGAACTCTATGAGCCAAGTGCTATTGAGCATCAATTCCACAACAAAGTGCTTTCATATCCACGAGAATGAAGTCAATCCTTCGGTCTCAATATCATTAAGTCAAGAAGCACCTGCTTGGCGATAACTCTGTCTCATCAACAAATCATCAATCTTCGAATGTACATCATGGGCTATTTACGCATCAATGATGAAGTTAATCCCTTTGCTACTCCTAAAGATGCTCCATTTGAAAACATATTTGCTCTGAATCATCATCGAACCATCTTCTTGAGGAGACATCGACTCTACCTCGGTCCCTCAACAACCGCCACATGAACACCTTAGAAAATGGACTCACGATCATCCATTAGACAACATCATTGGAAATCCTCTCATTCAAGTATCAACACGGAAACAACTTGCAACCGATGCCTTATGGTGCTTCTTCAACTCCGTACTCTAAGATCGAACCAAAAGATGTTAAAGCGCCATGAATGAAGGCAATTTGGTTCAATGCCATGCAAGAAGAAATTCATGAGTTTGATCGACTTGATGTATGGAATTAGTACCGCTCCAGATTGTGCTATGATCATTGCTCTAAAATGGATCTTCAAAGTGAAACTTGATGAGCATGGTGATGTCCTAAAGAACAAGGCTCGATTGGTTGCTAAAGGATACCGTCAAGAGGAGGTATTGACTTTGAAGAATCATTTGCTCATGTTGCTCGTATCGAGGCAATCGAATCTTTTTGGCTAATCTTGCCTAGTAAGAACATGGTAGTCTATCGGATGGATGTAAAGCGGCATTTCGAACGGAGATCTTAAAGAAGTCGTCTCGCCACCAACCCGAAGGCTTTGTGAATCCGAGCATCCTACTCACGTCTATCATTTGAAGAAGGCTCAGACGGGTTAAAGCAAGCTCCAAGGGCATGGTATGATCGCTATCAAAGTTTCTTCTATCTACCGGATTCGACAAAGGATCGATTGATCCAACATTGTTCACCGGAAGTCGAGCAAACATTTAATTCATGTTCAAATTTATGTTGATGATATCATCTTTGCCTCGTGACCCCAATGAGTGTGACCGTTTTCAAATGAAATGGGTTCTAAATTTCAAATGTCAATGATGGGACAAATGTCATTTTCTTGGGATTACAAATTTCACAAAGTCCGGAGGCATTTTCATAAATCAATCTAAATATGCAAATGAGATTTTAAAGAAATTTGGATTCGATTCTAGTGACCTGTTGACACTCCCATGATTGAGCGTACAAAACTAGATGAGGACCACTCGGGGATCATGGTAGACCAAGCGAAATATCGTAGTATGATTGGATCACGATGTACCTCACAACTAGTAGACCGGACATCTTGTTCGTTGTTTGCATGTGTGCTAGATACCGTGCTAAGCCTACTAAAAATCACCTCGGTACCTCAAGGAACCATCAATATGGGACTTTGGTACCGAAAGACACCGGTATGTCACTAACGACCTATGCGAGATGCTAATCATGCAGGATGTCAAGATACTCGTCGAAGTACTGCGGAGGTGCTCGGTTTTGGGTGATAAGCTTGTGAGCTGGTCTTCAAAGAAGCAAATGAGTACTTCTATTTCCTCTGAGGTGAATACATAGCCATGTCATCTTGTTGTGCTCAAATCCTATGGATGAGATCGATTATATCGACTATGGCTTTGAGTTCAACAAAATCCCTCTGATGTGATAATAAAGTGCTATTGCTCTCTCATGCAACAACGTACAACACTCAAGAGCAAAGCACATCGACATTCGACATCATTTCATCGGGAGCAAGTTGAAAGCGGTGTGGTGGAACTTTACATTGTGAGGTCTCGAATACCAGGTTAGAGACATCTTCACCAAAGCTCTTCCTAGAGAACGTTTTGAGTTTATTCTTCCACGAATGGGCCTTAAGAGCCTACAACGGAAACTCTCAAATGTCTTCAAGAGGAAGAAGAGGAGTAAAGGTTCCTTCATCGATCCCTTGTAAATATTTTTTGGAAAACAAAATACAAAATTATAAAACCTTCAAAAATCAAATAGAAAATATAAAACTTTCAAAATCCATAAAATTTGAAAATCTTGAAAATTCAAAATATATATATATATATATATATATATATATATATATATATATATATATATATATATTGTCTTTGTCATGTTTTCTCGATTCGATAATATCTACGGTCTTTGTCTTTGTCATTCAAAGAATGACACGGGACTTTAGATGTTGTTCGAATGTTTAAAATATATTATATATATATATATATATATATATATATATATATATATATATATATATATATATATATATATATATATATATATATATATATATATATATATATACTACATTATAAAGCATTTGGGACTTCCTATAAAAGGAAGTCTTAAAATTTTAAGACAAAAAACATTACTATAAAAGGAAAAGTTGAAAATTAATGTAAAATCTGAAAATTTAAGTCTCATTTAAACCATATGTAACCGCCCTCCAATAATGATACATTTTAATGGAATTATTTATAAGAAAAGCTCACTAAACTTATAACCAGCAATTTAATGATAAAATTTGAAAAATATAAGTGTTAACTATTTACACTATTAATAATTTAAACGTTCTACTTTTGAAAAACATATCTCTACTGCTTTATAGCATCTGGGACATGCTAAATAAGAAAGTTTAAAATGAAAAATATTTGCTCGTCACAAAAATAGTCATCGGTACCTTTTAACCATGAAAATGATTTTTGGGTATTTTTTTCTAGTATTCTTAATAAATATATATATATATATATATATATATATATATATATATATATATATATATATATATATATATATATATATATATATATATATATATATATATATATATATATATATATATTTTGGGAGAAAGTGAAACAATGGTTTATTGTCATTTCGCAAGAACCCGCTTTTCAAAGATAGAACAGAGACATGCTTTATCTTGGTTTTCAAATTTCTTGCTCGATTCTTTAAACTAATCCTTACTCTAATGAAAACTAGTTATTTTGAAAAATAACTCGGACTCTATTTTGATAATCATCGGACTTAAAAGTTTGTCAAAATATCTATCTCTCAATCAACAACTTATGTCATTGATTGAGGGGAGAATGATTTCAATTAAATTAAAGGTTATTTGTCATTCAATTGTTTTCAAAAGATAATCATGCATGTTTAATTCAATGGAGTCTAAAGTCTCAAAATCCGATCCTTATCGGTTAAAACGCTTTCATAATCAAGTCACAATTCTCCTTAAAAGCTTTCAAAATCAATTTAAATCTCTGAGGATCACAAATCTCAAATGATTTGATAATTCGATCGGGGAGAATTTGTGATTTAAATTGGATTTAAAGCGATAATACGGTAAATGGTTTTATAAGGATGAACAAGCTCTCCTTCCCGTGATGTGCCAAACGATTTCAAGATTTTCCATGCACATGTTGAGGGGAGCATCTATCTTAAACCACAAAGATCCAAAGCGTGATCAATTTATATCAATGTGCAGGTTCCTCTTGTATGTGCAAAACTATTTCAAACCTCAAGGCACATATTGAGGGGGCAAGCTTATGAAAACTTCATCCTTCCCCAAAATGCTTTATCTAATTGATTTGATTAGGGAAGTGATGTTGATATCTTTTAGAAAATGGTAATCAAAGAAGTTAATTCTTTCTCTTGCCTCCGTGTACAAAACGATTTCAAATACTTGATGCACATGTTGAGGGGAGCTCTTGTTCTAAAAATATCAAAACAATTCGGTACAAAATGCTTTGATAATATATCTTAAGTATCTGGATTGATTTTCAAATGGTTTTCAATTGGTTCCAATGGCGGATGAACAATACCAAATAGACCGACCAACTTTACTTTATGTATGGTGATATAAGGATGATAAGGTTAGGTATTTGTTCCATGATCCGCTGAACCGGAGGGATCTACCGAGGACAATCCACTAGTTAGTGTAGAAGTCCTTAGGTATATTGAAAAAGGAGAAAAGTGAGATATGGGAAGAGTGCGGATGAGACCGAGCTAATCTTGGAATAAACCCAACAAGGTTCTAGTTATGAAGTCTTGGTAAGCCTTGAAGGGTTGAAGAATGAAAAGAATTGAATGAGAAAATGGTAAAAATAAATAGCCTCAATTATTCAACCTTAGGGCGAGATACGGGTTCAATTCATATGCTACTAGTGGTTACCAAGGTAACATCGGTATTAAAGACAAGACGTCATGGACCCGATTGGCCTTGCACTTCAACTTCCCAAACCACTCAAGTTCCTCTTAAAAGGACTTGTTTCATTCTCACGGGGAACCAACATTATCTATCGACTTTCTCTTAGAGATGGTTGATATTGAAGAAGGAGACCCTCTCCATAGTCTCCGATACAGGATCCAAATATGCACAAATTGAGTCTAGAGCCTCGAGATCATCAATAAATCTCTTTAGGACACTTTCAATGAAGACTCTGTTTCACACAATGTGGAAAGAGATTATATCTTGAGTCCCTCGCATTATCCTTGTGGTATTGCTGGAACATCCGAGTGATATGCAAACATATTCACAATGAAGATGGAAAGCCTTACGGAGCCAACATCAAACAAGCTCTGGTAGGTGGCATGTGAGATCTATTCAATAGATCAACCATGTGACAACGAATAGAAACAATGGGCGATTCAATCCTTTGAATCAATCCTGGTTCGAGTTATGGATTGACGGATACCTTTGAAAACCGGTCTTTGTGCTTAAAAACTCTTTTCTTTAGCACTTGACCGTGTATGTAATATTTCAAATCAAAGGTGTTTATGATTGATAATTGATTTTCATTAAAACCTTCATTGTATTGCAAAACAATTTCTATTGTGCGATACACGATTGTTTTTCAAATCTCTTTTCATCAATCGGTGAATTTCTATTCATTGGTTCACTCACTCCGTGTTGTCTTCTTTGTGACGTTCGGTTTGAGAACAACTAGAGCGTACGCAAAACCCGTCAAGGAAATTCTTGAATTATACCTAATCACAAGGCGGTACTTGTCTTGATCAACGGGAACCGTGGGCGTGTACCTCAGATTCAACGAAAGTGATCAAAGACACTTCGTGCACTTTATTGCTAATGTTTTATGCTGTGTCGCCCTACGTTGCGGTGATCGAATGATGCGGACAATCCATAGCCGCATGCTCACTCAAAACATTCATCTCAAAAGAAATCATGATTAGTGCATCAATGACTCGATATTTTCACTCCATGCTTCGCTGCTGCGCCAATATCATGAATCAACGAAAGCTTCCGCTACTCGATGAGAATATATCACGATCCGAATGTGAGCATGTCGGTCCGTATGTCACAATATCACATAACACCAACACCACAATGGATGAGTCGAGATTGATGTTTGATGATGATCTCAAAAGCTAGCTCAACAATTATTATCACGTGGATCGGCAAAGACCTCCACTTGGATTAACCAAACATGCTATGAGAAGAATCGATGACTACGAGCTTGAGCAAAGGACAACATCAAGAATGCAAGAACAATCTTTTGTAAAATTTGTTTGTATTCAATGTATGTTTGAGTGATCTTGAAGTGACCTCCTTAGGGGGAGATTGTTAGGATTTAGTAAATCCATGTATTAAAGAGTCGGTCACCTCAAGTATATGTAATCATTAGAAAGCCCGTAGTCGTAGATTATTATAAGTTAAGTAGTATTTAGTTTAAGTAACACCGTCGAGAGATGACGGTCTTTACCCACTCAGTATGCACGATCCAGCCCGATAGGTGGCGATTTATGTAAAGACTATAAATACTCTACCTTCCAAGGTAGAGAGTTGGAGCTCATAATAAGACTTTTCTTTCTCTCACTAAAGTTCCCTAAACCTCTAACTTTCTCTCTAGAACTCTTTGTACGCCTACTTTGTGTTTGGTTTGATGTGTATGTGAAATCAATATGTTCTGTAAAAGCTCTCCATGATTCGAACCTCAAGGCACTTTCATCAACTTTGATGATGTCTGGTGACGAGGAGTCCTCTCATTCCCCACACTCCCATGAAACCATCATCATTGACGATCTGAGCCAACATGGCGAGGAAATTCCCGCCACTCCGGTAAATGGACCCATCAATCCTCCTGAAGCAAAGTCCCTCGGGGAATACTCTTCCCCCTCTGCATCTGGATTTACTAGTGCCATTGTCTACCATTCAGAACAAGTCAATGAGGTATTGCATGCCTCTGACATTTGGCTCATCCAAAATGTATGTCAATTCAATGGATCCCACAACGAAAACCCGATTCACCACATCAAACAATTTTTAAAAATTGTTGATGCTATCTATGCAGAGCATCAAGGAGACATCTAGACTCCGCTTTTTTCCATTTTCTTCAAGGACAGGCCAAGGAATGGATCGATAAGCTCCTCCAAAGTCTATTTTCACATGGGAACAACTCACAACCAAGTTCACCAAAAATTCTTTCCCCCGGAAGGACCGCATCGATTAGGAACAAAATTCTTCACTTCCATCAAGCGGATGGAGAATCTATCATTAACTCTAGAATCGTTAAAGATCTTATTCAACAAGCCCCACACCATGGTATTGACCTTTGGTTGCTTGTTCAAATCTTTACGACAATATTCCGTAAGGATCAAAAGGCATTGACTTCTCAAGCGGTCAAGAATTTCTAATCTCATCATGGAAGAAGGATGGAACCGCATTGAGGAATGCATTCAATACCAAGACAACCATTGGCATGAGCCGAACGCTATAAGTATTTCTACTTTCTTGAAAGAAAATTCATCATCTTTTGATGATCGGATTAAGAAAGCACAAGAGAAGCTTGCATACCTCACAAAATCGCTGTAACCAAAAACGTTGTTTAACCCTTACCTTATATGCGACATCGTGGAGGGCCACACGAGTGATGAATGTGATGACACACGCCAAGAGGCGTCCTCCTTTCGGTCATGATATTTATGATGACCCTTCACCTCGCATTCTATCAAAGCGATGAATGCAACCTTGGGGCAATCTTAAATGGAAAAGCGAAGGAAATGAGGATCGAATACACCATCCGTGATGCCTTTGAAGAAGAACTCGGGCGGTTTACCATAGAAGGGCCACACTCTTAAAGGGTCTTGAGGGTTTTATTCAAGAGCACCAAGTGAATTGAGAGTCAATTCGCCAACCTCCATGAAAGAATAAGCGAATCGCCCCACCACCATGATCCAACTTGCGCCATCACTACTTGATCGGAATTACTACCAAAGATCCCCTGACATCACGATCGGAATCCCACCACTGGGAACTGTGTTAGGAAATGAAGCAATTCTCAACCTCCTTGACTCCTCACGATCCTCCACAAACACCAAGACTGCCTCAATGACCAACCCTCACACGGATTCCTTATCCTCTTGTCTGAAGAGTCAAAAGGCTGAAGAAGATAATGAGAGAGTATTGTCTTATTTAAAGCGAACTTTCGTCAACATGCCACTTCTTGACGTATTCTATCACATCCCTAAACATAGCAAATACTTCAAGAGGTTAATATCTAATCGGAAGAAACTTGAAGGGTTGATTTCATTGGGAGAAGAATGCTCGGCTATCATCCAGAAAGGCCTGCCCAAGAAGAAAGAAGATCCAGGCAGTTTCACCATCCCTTGTTCAATAGGGGCGCTCTCTATGAAAAATGCCTTGGCGGATCTTGGGGCTAGTATTAACCTGATGCCTCATTCCTTATTCCTCAAACTCGGATATTCAGGACTGAAACCAACCAGGATGAGTATTCAATTAGCTGATCGATCAATCAAATATCCCATTGGGGTTTGTGAAAATGTTCTTGTAAGGGTGGGAGAATTCAAGTTTCCAGTTGATTTTGTGATTTTAGAAATGGAGGAAGATAACTCAGTCCCAATAATCCTTGGGAGACCTTTCTTAGCTACAGCTCGTGCCATTATTGATGTTCAAGATGGTAAACTCACTTTACGAGTGGGGTCCGAGAGCTTAACCTTCGACATCAAGGATTCTATGAGTCACTCCTCCTCCTACGATCACCCTATTTATTTTGTTGAGGAAGTTGATGAATTTGTTGATGATATAGATGGCTGCATTGATGAGTATCTATTAAACGAATTCAGAAATGATGATAACAACCCAATAGGCGACAACGAGGAAATTGAGATGGTTGGAGTTGTTTTTTACCGCGTAAGGAAGAAATTGAACCCTTGAGTGCAAAAGCCGAAAACAAGCTAAAACCATCAATCAAGGAACCCCACTTTAGAACTAAAAGATCTCCCAAGCCATTTAGAATCGCCTTCCTTCAAGGAAAGGACCAACTCACGTCATCATAAGCTCATCACGACCATTGGACAAAAGAAGCTCTTGGAAGTTTTAAAAGAATACAAGGAGTAATCGCGTGGAGTGTGGTGACATTAAGGGTATTGATTCTACATTTTTACTCATAAAATCCTCATGGAAGAAGATTACAAACCAACCGTTCAGTCGCAGAGGAGGTCAACCCTAACATTAAGGAGGTAGTAAAGAAAGAAGTCATCAAACTCCTCGATGCGGCCTTATCTACCCCATTTCGGATAGCCCATGGGTCACCAGTCCAGTGGTTCCAAAAAGGAGGAATGACGGTTGTAAAGAATGAAAAGGGTGATCTAGTACCACAAAGAACGGTTACGGGTTGGCGTGTTTGTATCGATTACATAAAGTTAAATGATGCCACCCGGAAAGATCATTTTCCTCTGCCATTCATTGACCAAATGATCGAAAGGTTAGCCGGGCATGAATACTACTGTTTCCTTGATGGGTTTTCAGGATATTTTCAAATTCCCATTGCCCCTGAAGATCAGGAAAAGACTACGTTTACATGCCCATACGGGACGTTTGCCTACAAGCGGATGCCCTTCGGGTTATGTAACGCACCCGCCACCTTTCAGCGATGTATGATGGCCATATTCCATGAATTAATTGAAGACAGTATGGAAGTTTTCATGGATGATTTCTCGGTATTTGGAAATTCCTTCGACCTTTGTCTTTCCAACCTTAGGAAGATGTTGAAAAGGTGCGAAGAAACTAATTTGGTCCTGAATTGGGAAAAATGTCATTTCATGGTGAAAGAAGGAATTGTCTTAGGACATAAAGTCTCTGGAAATGGAATAGAGGTCGATACAACAAAAATTGAAGCAATATCCAAACTCCCCTATCCTACCACCGTCAAAGCCATTGATGCGTGCCAAACAAAGCTAAATCACTCAAGCACGCCACTTGTGAATGGCGGATCGTAACAAGCTTAAAACCGCTCAAGCACGAACTCAATGAAGATCCGAGGAGTATAGTGTTTCCCGGGTCGTTATGTCCCGGTGAGCTATGCAATGGATTATCAAGCGATATAGTGATCGAGGAATTTGAGCGAAAAAGGGATTTGATTATGATTATAACTACGAAAAAGCCAACAAATTACAATGGCTTAAATGCAAATTAAAGAGAATTTAAAAGATAAAATCTATTAAATAAACACTATCACTATTTGCAAACTGATGTTTTTGTTTTTATGTTTTTATAAAACTTAAATTAAAATCTACGCGACGTACAAATAAAAATGTGAAACTTACACAATATTAACCCTAAAAATATGAAAAAGATATTTTTACAAACCTAATGATAAAAGAAAATATTTAGAAAAAGAAAATTATTTTTATAACTAATTATCTAATTATTATTAATTAAAAACTATTTTTAACTATTTAATAATTACCTAAAATGAAAGAAAATATGAAATAAGGCTTGAAAAATAAAATTAAGACTTAGAAAAATCTAAAATATCAAAGAGAATTTTCAAAACTATTTTTGTATTTTTCCGATTATTTTCTATTTTCTATGAATTTTAAACTATTAAAACTACTTAAATTATTTAAAAATACAATTTTAACTAAGAAAATATAGAAAAATACTTTTTGGCTTTTTATATTTATCTTAACTTAAGAAAAATGAAAATTATTTTTAAAACGTTTAAAAAGCATTCGAATGCATCAAAACACTGAAAATATTCCAAAATTGCATTTTATATGTTTCGGATGCAAAATGTTTAAAAATGATGAAAAATGAGCAAAGTTTGCATAATTGGCGTTCAGTCCCCAAGTTTCTAAAATTGTCAAAAAATAGTCCACTGAGTCAAAATTTCAAAAGTAAAATCACCAAAGGTCCTTTTAAATCATAACTTGTCAAATTTAGTCCTTTGGTGAAAAATATAAAAAGTTTGAGAAAATTACAAGTTTGGTCCTCCAAGTTTCAAATTTGGCAAAAATGGCCCCTGGAAAATTGGAAAATGTCAGATTTGGTCCTTGTACTATGGAAGCTTGTCAGTTTTGGTCCCTTGAAACATCTTTGCAAATTGGCAGCTATGGTCCTTTGATTTTCAGAATTTACACAACTAGTCCTTGCAATATTAAACCTCTTAATACACCCTTGGACTTGTCAAAACAATTAGACCCCTGCCATTCTACCTTATGACCCCCTGCCTTATATCTTTGGACCCTTTCCCATTTGACCCCCTGGCATTATTAACCACCAGTCAAACAGATAAGTCAAACCACCCTATACCCGCCTTTTCCTCCTTTCTTCTTCACCTAGCCCTGCAATCCCAGACAAGCCATCCCCCCTCCTCACCTATCCACCTTCCATGTCCCCTCACCTCTCCTACACTCCAAGATGCATTTAATGCACTTTCTCCCCCAACACTCAACCCCAACAGGTCATAATCCATTTCCCGCCAACAATACAATCTATGGCCAGGATGACTCCAACTGATCAAAAGGTCTCAAAGGGAGGTGGGAAAAGCTCAGAACATGAGAGAGAAGGATATGGGAGTATAAAAGAAGCAAAAAGAGAGAAGAAAGGAGAGTATCTAGTTTTATAAAATTTTCTTTATGTCGTTTTTTTAATTAATGTCTTAGATTAATCAAAATGTTGTAATTTCGGTTGCTTTGTATAACATTCAAGTTAAAAGATCATTGTATTAAGCTTTTGAGTATTAATTCCAAGTTTCATTCAGTTTCATGTTTGTGTGCTCACTTTGTTAAAAATTCAAGTTTCCATTTCATAAACCCAAGCTTCATATAGCTTGTTTGTCGATTCAATCACTTATACAAGCTTTTCATAACTTTTGAAAGCTTGCATTCAGTTTCTAGCCGTTTGGTTCAAGGTCAACAAAGTCAACTTTGATTCAAAGCGGGAATGGTGATGATTTGGGTGATGCAGAGGATGGATATGGGTTTAAATAGATTAGTGTAGTGGTTCTTGGGGTTTGATTTTAGCCTGCAACACCAGTTGAACACATGTGAGTAATTTTCTCATTTCCAAATTTCAAGTCATTGTGCAGTTTCTGTTGGTACTAGTATCTGTGGTATCCATTAGTTTAAATTGGTTTATATAGTTTTATTTAGGTCTTATAATCTCAGTTTGATCAATGATATATGATAATCCAGTAGTTAGCTTCTTTATTTTGCAAAACAGTTGATAATAGTAGTGTTTGGATTTGCAGTTTGATTAGTGGTTTAGGGTAGTTCAGTGTAAGGTTCTTGTTGTTTCATGCTTGTGAAGCCATTTCATGCTCATATCTGTCTTCTAATTGTGTTTGCAACCCACCTAAGTCAAACTTCCAATTAATCTGTCTTGGGCACTTATCTGTTGGATTCTTGGAGTATCAAAAGCTTATTGTGTGTTCAAAAATCATAGAGCTAGCTTTTAGTAGTTTCATTTTAACATATTACACCATATTCAGTTGAGAGATTAGCTTTAAATTTCATTTTGGTCAAACTTGCAATACTGTCTCAAAAGTCAATAAGTTGAAAACTCGGTTTGGCCATAATAGGGTGATTTTCTTGGGCTCATTTATGAGTCAATCTCCATGAAAATTGTAGTTTTAAAAAGCCCTCTTGGTCTAATTTCTTATGGTCATTTTATTAGATTTTGTGATTTTTTTTATAACCATCAAAGCGACTTGTCAAAATGGGACTAGATGCCTGTGCGAGGCATCAAGTGCTAAGACAGGCTTGTGCTGATTTTGTAACTCTTGCAGAGCTCATCTGAGCACCCCAAGGTCTAATTTTTGGTTTTAAGGTTCTTGGCAGGTCTAGATTAGGTTCCAATCCTTGGTTTGTAGTTTCCAGCTTATCTAGTAGCTTATTAGTAGGTTGCAAGTAACCCCCTCTCATCTATCTTTAGCTTAAAGCTCATAATCATCAAATCTTGGTAAATTGCATTCCAGAGGTTATGGCTTGTTGATTTCAGTTGCTTTAGAGTTATCTTAGCTTATTGTTGCCTCTGTCTCAGTTTGGTACCTTTTGGTGTGCTTTTGGCTTATCCAAGTGCTTATTCTTAAGCCCTTTGCACATCAGTTTCAATATCTTGCACACAACCCCATGTTTTTTCCATTTTTCTTAGCTTCCTTATATTATTTTAGAGTTTTCCTGAAATTTTCAGATTTTTCCAAGTTGGTTTGCTATTTTTCTTAATTTAAATTAGTTTTTAAGCATTTTTAATTAGCTTTAAATACAAATAATTAGCCATTCGCAGCTTTCTAGGTCATGCGGGTTTTTATCGAAGGTTTATTAAAGACTTCTCGAAAATTGCCCGGCCAATGACACAACTTCTTGTCAAGGATGCCCCTTTTGATTTTTCTGAAGAATGTAAAGAAGCATTCAACCGACTAAAGAAGAATCTTACTCAGGCGCCTATAATGGTCACCCCGATTGGTCTCGACCATTCGAAATCATGTGTGATGCTAGTGACTATGATGTAGGCGCGTGCTTGGCCAAAGGAAGAAGCACTTTCAACCAATCTACTATGCTAGCAAAACCATGAATGTAGCGCAAGAAAATTACACAACTACGAGAAAGAGCTTTTAGTTGTGGTTTTGCCTTCGACAAGTTCGGGCAATATCTCGTTCTTTCTAAGGCTGTCGTCTTCATCGATCACTCGACCTTGCGCTACTTGTTTTCCAAGCAAGATGCAAAACCCGACTAATTAGATGGATTCTATTACTTCAAGAATTCGACATCGAGATTCGAGATAAAGGAAATTTGAAAATCTTCTGCCGATCATCCGTCACGCTTGGAAAACCACGATCTTGAGAAACTTCGATCACACCGAGATTCGCGACTCTTTTCCCGAGGAGCGGCTAAAGGCCATTAAGGAGATTGAGCCATGGTATGCGGATTATGCTAACTATCATCCGGTAGGGTTTTGCCAAACTACATAACCAAGCAAGATAAAAGAAAATTCTTCACTACGCTAAAACATTACTTCTGGGATGAGCCCTTCCTATTCCGCATATGCCCCGATCAAATCATTCGACGTTGCGTGGCCGGAAGGGAGATTGATCGAGTTCTGAAAGAATGCCATGCGGGACCATCTTGAGGACATCACGGTGTAAATGTCACGTCACGAAAGGTTTTCGATGCCGGGTTCTATTGGCCTACTATTTTTCGAGACGTTAAGAGATTAGTTCAAACGTGTGATGCATGCCAACGATCGGGAAACATCTCGTGAAGGGATGAATCGCCTCAGAATTATATCCAAGTCTGCGAAATATTCGATGTTTGGGGTATAGACTTCATGGGACCTTTTCCATCATCCGGAGGAAATGAATACATTCTCGTAGCTATTGATTATGTATCCAAATGGGTGGAGGCTCAAGCTCTTAGAACTAATGATGCGAGGGTAGTTATTCATTTTCTTAAAAAGCTCTTCGCACGATTCGGGATCCCCAAGGCATTGATCAGTGATAGAGGAACCCACTTTTGCAATGCTCAAATGGAGAAGGTAATGAAGAAGTGCGGTGTTCACATAGATTTTCTACCGCATATCATCCTCGCACGAATGGACGGTAGAAAACACAAATAGGGCATTAAAGCGGATACTTGAAAGCGGTCCACCGAATAGAAAAGATTGGGCATTCAAACCGGATGAGGCACTTTGGGCATTGAGCGCTTACAAAACACCTATCGGAACAACCCCTTTTCGCTTAGTATCACGGAAGGCGTGCCACCTTCCTATTGAACTTGAGCAAAAAGCATATTGGGCACTTAAGGCCTATAATATGGATTATTCGAAAGCGTGGTCAAATAGGTTCTTACAGCTTCAAGAATTGGATGAACTAAGGCTGGAAGCATATGAATCGTCGATCACATACAAAGAAAGGGCAAAGAAATAGGCGTGATCAACGAATAAAGAATCCTAAAGAGTTTTTGGAAGGAGATAAGGTGCTCTTGTATAATTCGAGGCGAGGTTATTTCCGGAAAACTTAAATCGAGATGGTATGGACCTTTTAAGTAAAGAAGCGGATGAGCAATGGGCGGTGGTGCTACTAGACCACGATGGGAGGAATTTACCGTAAATGGACAACGTGTGAAACATTATCAGTTGGATAATAATGACATGGTGAACGATGAAGATATTGTTTTAGAAGGAGATGGCGGTAGCGAGAAAGCGTAAAGAGCGACTACTGAGTCTAGCTACAAGACTCTTAAATAAAGAAAAGCGCTTCGTGGGAGGCAACTCATGCTTAATTGTTTGCTTGTTAGTGTCGTATATCTTTTATTGATTGTTTATTCTCATGTTTAAATTTGTAAAAATGCTTTATTTTGTTTTAACCTCGTCTTAATTGCATATAAAGGTATTTTACATAAAGGATAAGTGTAGGAGGATTACACGTTTTCAAAAGAAAGCGTAAACATGAGAATAGCAGTTCATTAAAATATATATATGTGTGTTTGTTCGAGTCAAATGCTTGTATCGAGTCATAATGGATGTTTTGCGAAATTTTCCGATTCTAAAGATGTAAATTTTCGAGAAAATCGCGAGACCGTTTTGTCAGGATAACTGACGCGTCAGATTGCAACTGATTGACGGCCGGAAGGAGTAAAACAATAGATTACTTTTTCTCGTTTTCGAGCTACTTATAATTTTTGGAATTTTCTGGTCTTAATTTTCCGAAATTCGTAAACATCCATTCCACAAGCATTATATCTTAGTTTAGTAAGGTCTTATATATATTATTACCGCCGATTTTACGCGAAGGTTTCGTTTGTTTTCTTGAATGTGCGGGTTTTATTTATCAAGAAGAAGAAACAAAAGATTGGAAGGAGCTTTTCACGCACACATTCTTCTTGGAAAGGATTTAACCACTACTTTACGGATCCTACCGAGCTAATCGAGGGAGTACTAGTTTCTTTCATTTTAATTACCTTCCATTATCATAACTTTGAGACTTTCGGGGAACATTGGGGACAATGTTCAGTTTAAGTGTAGGGAGGGAAGACAAAACGGGAACTTTGAAACTATGCTTATCCTTGATTATTTGCTTTGTCCAATTGTATTTGTGTAATAAACCATGAGAAAATGTCGGTTAGGGTAATTTTGGCACCAAATTT
Source organism: Chrysanthemum lavandulifolium (assembly GCA_022545495.1). Lineage (NCBI taxonomy): Eukaryota > Viridiplantae > Streptophyta > Magnoliopsida > Asterales > Asteraceae > Chrysanthemum > Chrysanthemum lavandulifolium. Next base: position 106,886,406 of record CM040240.1, read on the forward strand.
TTAATTTTTCATGACATATAAGAGTGGGCCATTAGTTTTAACAAAAGCGTCTCACGGATAGGAAGTTGTATGACTAGCACAAAAACCCTTTACCACCTAAATTCCACCCAAAATGTGAGGATCGCCCTTAGATTAGTAGGAATTAAAGCATTCATCTTTAATGCTTAGAGTGTGAACCGGTAGTATATTAGATTCTAGAACTTGTTTTGTGATGCATTCCGAGATCGCTAGTAAGACTACACTTGTGTAGTTAGGAATAACTAAATGATAAGAGGCACTAGGATAACCCTTGTTTGATACCGTAATATAATTACTTCTTCCACATCGGTTGAGTAATTCCCTACACCCTGCGTTGTACTCATCTTTAGTACACGATACCCCTAGTTAACCCTCGAGCCTATCCTTTTCGCGGTTCTCGTGATGTTTCGGTTTTCGGAATATCAATGAAAACATTGTTTACACCCCACTTTGAATATACACCCGAATCGCTTTAGCCTACCTGTATGCACTCACTTTTAGTGCATTATTGTTATCACCCCAAACCCTTAGTTCAATTATCTAGTTGCTTGTATGAGTTGCTAAGTCGAGTCATATCCTTTGTACTGATTTTGGGATGATTGGGACTCATGGGAAAAAGTTAAAGTTTATAAAATGATTGAAAGGGCGTTAAATTCCTTTATTTGCGTAATAACATACCCCAAGTGTTTTGATCTTTTCAATTCGGGTCAAATTAGTGTTAGAGTAATAAAAACTCAAGTGTAGGGATGTGCCTATAAATCCCTATCATTTTGATGTTACCGTAGAGGATGGTAGAGTAAAAGTGTATGAAAAAAAAAAAAAAAAAAAAAATAGAGAAAAAGAGAAAAGAAAAAAAATAGAGTGATTAAAAAAAAAAAAAACATACGGGCTACCATCCTACATCTATCCTTTAAATTTATGTTTGTTTGTTTCATTTATCTAGAGTTTATAGTGTCGAGTCTTGGCTTAGCAACGCCATTCTTCGTATGCTTGTAACATAAAGATTTTTTGACTTGCCACCACTAAATAGCCTATCCCGCCAAACCCTTTGTTTCCCTACCGTAAGCCTAACATTACAACCCTTTAAAGACCTCTTTGATAGTCTTTCCTAGGTGCTACGCCATAAGCGATGGAGGTTTGATCTATTCTCAAGCCTATGGTAATCTATGTACTAGGACCGGTTAATGAGTGTTTAATCTTCCATTTCCAACTTGTTATATTTCATATACAACCGAGAGAGATGTGAGTATCAAACACCCCATGTGAGGTGCTAGTATGTAATTTCCGTGCTTGTTATAACTTTTATGGGCTTATATGTGTTGTGGACTGTTTTAAACCAATGCTTCATGACCCTAACTTATAAATTAATTGGCTAAAAGCACATTTGCTTGAGGACAAGCAAATACCAAGTGTAGGGATATTTAATAAGGTTTTAAAATGTACCTTTTGAGGGTCGTTTAAGCCTTATTTGATCACTTTGTATCCGTTATTACTTAATATCGTTCCTTTTCACTTTTAGGTTTCTTGAGGGCAAATTGCTGTAATGGCACTTATTTGGACGAAAAGGCGCGGATATCTGAAGAAAATGGCCAAAGTCAAGAATCGAGACACTAAAGTCATTGAAGACAAGGTGGCCAGGCGTCCTTTGCTTAAATCTTGACGTATTGTCGGAGTATTTTGTGACGACACATAAGACAAATTTCCTATTTTCAAGTGACGGTGTCGGGGCTTTAAAAGAGTAGGCCGTCGCAACTCGAGACGGCCTAGATTTGATCCAGGCGGCGTCGAAGTCAAGAGGACGGCGTCACAAGCACAAGGTGGCCGTCGCAAGACTAACGTGGCCAAGACGAAACCCTAATGACGGCGACCCGGCGTCCACAAAACATAAGGTGGCCGTCGCACATGTAATCTTATATATAGAATCCGAATTTTCATTTTTAGAGTAGTCTTTTGGAGTAAAACCTAAAAACCGAACCAAGGTCGTCTTGTACAAGATTTTAGGGTTCCAAACCCTATCTTACATCAAGATAAGTGTTTTACTTCATTAATCCAATTATGTCTTTGATTATTTGTGTGTATGCTTGCATGTTCTCCATGTCCGACTAATTTACTTGTGTGTTTGCTTAGGGAATATGAAACTTAATTATTAAATATTGATTGGTTTGTAACATATTGGATTTAAAAACACACAAACAATCACAAATATGGGCGTATGAATATATGGTTTTAGAGAGAAAGTGGGATATTCTAGTAAGAGAAACTCATGGAAGGTTAGATTTCAAATGAACATCCAACCCTCTCCCTTGTGGGGAGAGGGCTATTTATACAAAAAGCACGCCCCTCCTTGGTGTGGATCGAGCATACAATGGGTAAAGACCGTCCTTCCTCCACGGTGTTGCACTAGACTAAACTATGCTAATAACTAACTAACAAATAACGTAATAAAAGATATGTCTACGAGCTAACTTAAGCTAGATAATATTTGGGGTGACCGATGCTTTACAATAAATTTCCAATTCCTAACAATCTCCCCTAAGGAGGTCACCCCATGATTTACATTTTAGCATCCTAGCATTCCAATTAATCTTGATCTTGAGCTCGTAGACTTCACTTCATCAAAATATTCAATCTTTGTGCTTTCATGGTGATATTATCATAATCCAACTATAATGTACATTAAGTGGAGGTTATAGAGTGATCCACATTATGATGACCTTTGAGCTTTATTTGAGATCATCGACCACGATTAATCTCGGCATCACCCATTGTTGTGTTGCCGCATATGATGTTGTGACAATTGGACCGACATGCTCACATTACGGATCATGATATCTTCTCATCGAGTAGCGGAAGCTTTAGTTGATTCATGATATTTGCGGCGTAGCGAAGCATGGGTGAAAATATCGAGTCGTTGATGCACTTATCATGATTTCTTTAGAAATGAATGTGTTGTGTGAGCATGCGGCTATGGATTGACCTCTCCATTCGATCGGTTGCAAGCGTCGGGCGTACACGCATACAACGATTAGCAATAAAGCGCACGAAAGTGTCTTTGATCACTTCGTTGAATTGAGTACACGCCCACGGTTCCCGTTGATCGATACAAATCTTGCTGTGATCGGTATAATTCGAAGAATCTCCTTGACGGGGTTTCGCGGTGCTCTAGCCGTTCTCAAACCGGAACGTCTCAAAGAAGACAACACGGAGTGAGTGAACCGGTAATTTGAGATTCACCGATTGATGAAAAGAGATTTGAAAAACAATCGAGTCTTGCTTAATAAAGTGTTTTGCAATACAACGAAGGTTTTGAGGAAAATCAATTATCAATCATAAACACCTTTTATATTTGAAATATTAATACGGTCGATGTGCTAAAGAAAAGAATTTTTAAGCACAACGACCGGTTTTCAAAGGTATCCGTCAATCCATAACTGAACCGAGATTGATTCATAAGTTTGAATCGCCCCATTGTTTACATTCGGTTGTCACATGGTTGATCTATTGGATAGATCTCACATGCCACCTACCAAGAGCTTGTTTGATGTTGGCTCTAGAAGGCTTTCCATCTTCATTGTGAATATGTTTGCATATCACTCGGATGTTACAGCAATACCACAAGGATAATCGTGGGACTCATAAGATATAATCTCTCTTTCCACATTGTGTGAAGCAGAGAGTCTTCATTGTGATGTCCTAAAGAGATTTATTTGATGATCTCGTGGCTCTAGACTCAATTGTGCACATTTGGTTCCTATCTCGGAGACTAGGAGAGGGTCTCCTTCTTCAATATCAACAATCTCTAAGAGAAAGTCGATAGATTATGTAGGTTCCCGTGAGAATGAAACAAGTCCTTTTAAGAGGAACTTGAGTAGCTTGGGAAGTTGTAGTGCGGTGCGTCCTTTGGGTCCATGATGTCTTGTCTTCAATACCGGTGTTACCTTAGTAACCACCGGTAGTATATGTATTGAACCCGGTTTACGCCCTAAGGTTGAATTATTGGAGGCTATTTCTTTTCACCCTTTTCTCATTCAATTCTTTTCATTCTTCAACCCCTTGATTGCTTACCGAGACTTCATAACTAGAACCTTGTTGGGTTTATTATAGTTCTAGCTCTATCTCGATCGCACTCTTCCCATATCTCACTTTTCTCCTTTTTCATCATACCTAAGGACTCTACACTATCTAGTGGATTGTCACAGGTAGATCCCTCCGACTCTGGCGGGATCGTGGGAACGAATACCTAACCTAACCATCCTTATAACTCCATGCATAAAGTAAATTGGTCGGTCTTTTGGTATTGTTCATTCTTCCATGAAACCAATTGAAAAATCATTTGGAAATTCAATCAAGGTACTTGTGATATGAAATCAAAGCATTTTATACCTTAATAGTTTTGATCATTTTAAAATGCTCCCCCTCAACATGTGCATATGATCTTGAAATTATTTAGCACATGGAGGCAAGAGATCTTTGAAATAATTTCTTGATCACTATTTCTGTAGAAACAGCCATTTGATTTTCTTGGTAAATTCTCCCCCTCAATATGTGCATAGGATATTTGAAATCATTTTATCACATAGAGGTAAGAGTTCTTTTGAAATACATCCACGATTACCAAATATTTAGAAACCATTTAACACTCAATCAAGGTACATTATGTTAAAACATAGAAATCTTTGTACCTTGAAGGTTTATATTTGTTTTGAAATGCTCCCCCTTAATATATGCTTCGAGATTCGAAAAGAGTTTAGCACATATTAGAGAGCAGTATGCACTTTGAGACAAAAATGGTCACCTTTTATCATCTTTCATATTTATATCACATTTTCTCCCCCGATCAAAAATTTCAAATCCTTTGAGATTTTGGATCTCAAGTGATTTAAATATGTATGAAACAAAACTTGTTGGAGAAAAATGTGTCCGGTTTTATATGATCTGAAGTGGACTACACTGAAGTTCCCTTTTAGATAAAAAGGGAAACCACAATACATAACCTATCACTACTACATACATTATAGTTGTTCATAGTACAGACACCACATTTTACACATCAAAATACAAAGCGAAACTACTCCGGAAGATGTCTTCATTCGGTTCTTTGAAGCGACTTGTAGTGACCTTCACGAAGTCTACCACCCACAAAACTTTCAAGGTGCGATAAATCTTTCTAGTCTTTAGTCTTCGTCCGATCGCGACAATGAAATCTTCACACATCTTCAAATCCTGTTCGGACAAGAATCTTGTTTTGTTCCACGGCTTGGATCAAGTTTGATTTGCTTCACTCTCGAGTTCAATTCTTCTTGACCATCTTGAGAGTTCCATCTTGAACTTGAAAAGCTCATACAGATCTCATTAGCATCGTGACCCGTGTCTGTCGGTAAAGAGGATGGCTCTAGGGGTGTCAATCACTTTATAGTCGTGACGAAATTCATGTCTGAGGCTTCCATTGCGGTCTTGTTAGGTTGACCCGAGTCGGTAGCTTTCCATTCCTAGTGAAAATCCCCAACTCTTTGTCGAATGACCAAGCCTCGATCCAGATTGATAGACAAAGAGAGAGAGCTTTCTTCTCACGAGCGGTAGATGGTCAAGGTGTCCTTGGAGGTTCGGAAGATAGAGATCTTCAAAGTCACTTGGCGGAGATGTTTGAAGTCGTTTTCTTCTATAACATGATCTTTCAGTCCGCTCTTGAAGAACGATCTTCTTGAGATAATCATAGCCATAGATTGGGAAGATCTCTACACTAACAACACTTAGAATTCATGACTTGGATCGAGCGACTTTGCGACTCTTTTTAGCTCCATGTCTATCAATGTAGAATTTCTTCTTCTTGAACCACCAATGAGAAATGCCGACGAAGCCTCGATGTCATACTCTTGTTCTTTGTATCCCGAATTGATCGGTACCATTTGCTCAAGACCACGATCTATGTAGGTAGCAACTTTCATTTTAGAAATTGATAAAGTGGTCTTCTTTCGTAGTTCGAGCACATAGATAATCCGGTCATGGTTGAAGAAGAACTCGATTGAATAGTCATTTGACCGGGTTCACCACCGAGAGGAAGAGGCTTGTTCACATTGAAACGGGCGATCGCTCCGACTTGATCACTCGACATCTTATGACATTCTTCCATCGGTATTGAAGGCGATTGGCATCCGAGTGAAAGACTTTGACGATTTCAAATCTTTGGTCCTTCAAGATCCTTTGGAGTGATGGACGAGATTTCCTTCTTTTCACAAAACCACTTCATAAAGCGCCCATATCTCCGGTGATGTGAAGAAGAGAGTCTTCATTTGGGGCTTCATAGTTGGTAGTGATGGTTGATGCCCGTTGTTGTCGAGATCATCGTGTCGGACTGGAATGGACCATGAAGGTTCAGGAGTTTGAGGTCTCTCTTCGGTGAGCCAGCTTTGAGTTATGTCTTTTGAATGTGCAACTCTAGAGGTTTTAGCGCGTTCACCTGAAACGTATGCATCAAACCAATCCTCTTCTTCAGGTGGCTGAGGGATATGTTTTGTGGATGCATCATCATCATCAGATTCTGACTCTGCCATGACATAAGACTCTTCATGTAGTACCTGGTCTTCCGGGATAGTGGAGAAGGTGGGTGTAAACCTTGAATCAACCGTGGTCCATGCTGTAGACTTCTTTTGAGTACCCTGATCACCGGATGAACTGGATTGATTTGAAGGTTTTGGAGGAGATGTTGGTGGTTGTGGTGAAGGTGTAGTGGTTGTACCAGAAGATCCACCAGCACCAGAAGTTCCAGCTCCTCCAGTTGGAGGCGAGGGAGGAGGAGGTTTAGGACCTTTGCGCAACGTCTCCAACACCAAAGTCCTCCTTTTCTTCTTAGCCTCCCTTTCACGAATATCCTCCAGAAACTGTAGATGATTATCGTGCTTAATCGATTCTTCAAGTGCTTCATATAGCTTCTTATGAACCACGTCCTGGTGCTCATTAGCATCGTACATCTTATCAGCCAGAACAACTCTCATATCAGAAATGGGCAAATCCTTGAATCGTTGAAGCAGTGGAGCCTGCATTGCCCATTCAACAACATCTTTTACCTCTCCCTCAATTGCATCTGCAACTCCTTGATCGAAGTTAAGATTCTCTAACTTGTAGACACGTTGCTCGAGGACGTTGACAGATTTAGGCAGTTGCCTCTCAAGAGCTTCAATTCGTTTTACTGCTTTGTCGAGCAATTGATCAGATGTTAGAATTTGAGGTGGTGAAGCCGGTGGAGCGTCCGTGTCATTGATTGTAACCATTGGTTCGAGTGATAGATCTTTAGCCGGTTCAGGTGGTGGAAGTGCGGTTGTTAGAGCAGGTTTGGGTGGTGGAAGTGCGGTTGCATGTGTAGGTGCTGACATCGGAGGAATGGTTGATGTGTCTTGCTGGATGTCGACTGTATACATGGACTCAACTTCCTCTTTCTCATCATTAAGCTTATAAGACTCAGTATCTGAGGGTTTGTCATTTAAGAACTGATCACCAAATGAGAAGTCAGCATCAAGATTCTTCAATGAGGATAGAGAACCTGTAGACATGTTTGTTTCTTCCATGTGCCTGTGTTCATCAGATCTTGACTCAAGGATCTCATGTGAGTCTTTCAGCAATTCGTTTTCATCATTTTTATCTGATTGGGTATCACTTGATGCAAGTGTCTCTTCCTGTGTTTCAGATACCTCCTTTTCCATTCTAGTTTGTTCTTGAGCTGAAGATGACTCAATGCTTCTTTTCTTCAGCTCAAATTGGTTGGTAGTTCTTGACGGTGAAGAAGAGATGGTCAGAAGCATGTAAGCGGCTTGTTCAACTTCTACACCAACAATCCCTTTCCCTTTGTCTTGTATGATTGAAGTTTTTTGACGTGGCATTGGCTCAGGTTCTCTTATCACAACACCTCCAACTGGTGGTCTCATATTCGAGCTTTCGGGCTTTGTTTAATCCCTTGTTGCAAAGCAGCATCGTCTTCATCAATCAATCGCATGTCACCCTTTGGAGTCTCGGTTCCTCCAACATTCCCCTTTTCAACATCATTCTTTCTCTTTTTCTGATTCTGTGATGAAGTGTCGGTAGATTGAGATCTATCACGTCTTTTCTTGGGAAGGGCGGCATATGAGGTTTTAGAGGATGATTTAGTGCTGGAAGTAGACTTGGGCTGTGAGGGATCGGGAGCGTCATCAACATTGGATCTGGATACCCTTTTCTTGTATAATCTAAAGTAGTCAGTCTTCTTAATATCATCGTGAGAAGTGCATCGAATTGGCATTCCAAAGATCTCTTTATTAACACCTCGGCAACATATTTGAGGTTACCGAGTACAAATTCATCCCTAGCATTATGGAGGACTGACTCACTCCTTGGATTAAAATGATGAGTTTGTTGCAAGAAGCTGAATGATAAGCTTGAGAATCTTATGCTAGGAATTACAAGTTTGTGTACTTTCTTCCTTCCTTGGGCTTGATTACGAACATTTGTTACATCGGTGATGAAAGTGTGCATAGACAACGAGAATTCTTCCCAAATACGTTCCGAGACATCAATGTTCACCCTTTGATGAGACCCCATAAGATTTGCGAATAGGTATCCTTACTTTATCGAACCACGAGGTTTTGCGGATAAGCATAAGTTGAGAATAGTAGTAATGGCTCTCAAGGTTGATACATGTGTCCGGTGATGATATCTGAAGCCCTTGTTATGTTAACTTGATAACCCAAATCATTTAGAAAGTCTATTAGCTCTTCCGCACTAGGTGGAGGGACAGATTGTTTGGTAGGGTCACATGGTGTGATTCCTAGGGCCTTACTGAGAATGTCAGATGTGATTTCAAATTCCTTATCATCAAGCTTGCAGGAATAAGTGGCAGTGATCTTGTCCCATGTGATGGTGTTCCAAAATTGTTGTAGGTAAATGGAAGGGATCGTGCATTGCTTGGTCAAGGCACTAAAGAAGTTAGTGTTTTTAAGAATGTCAATAGCAACTTTGAAGATTGGATTTTGTTGCAATCTTTCCATGTCCACATAGCAGTTGCTTTTGCCTATCTCTACCCATTTATCTTCTGGAAAAATTTCGTTGTCTGTAAGAACTGTGGGTGGAGCAGAAGTAGCAAGGTTCTCGGATGAGGTTGTGTTTGCCATTGAGATTCTGTAGAAACAAACATACAACAATAGTGTTCGAGAGCATGTTAGATTAGACATGGTTAGCTAAACAACTTTAATGCAACCTCATGACATAAGCACAACGAGAAGCATACATGACAGATTACCAAAAAATCAGATTGAAATGCTCAGAAAGTAGGTTAAGATGCTTTAGTAATTTTAGAGTAACAAATCATTATGACAAAGTTTTCTAGAGACAAGTTGTTTTGAGCCAAAATTGATAAAACAAAATTGCTATAATAGGATTTCATGAGACAAGTTGCTATAATGGAAGTGTTATAACAAGTTGCTAAGACAAGTTGTCAAATCAAGTCGCTACAAGAGAAACCAGATACAAGTCGCTTAAAACAAAAAATGTTATAGCAAGTCGCTAAGAGCAATTTGTCAATACAAATCGCTACAAGTAAAACCTGAACCAAGTCGCTATCATGAAAATATTATAGCAAGTTGCTTTAGACAACTTGTCAAAACAAGTCGCTACAAGAAAGATAGTGACAAGTCGTCTTTATGAAAAAGTTTAAGCAAGTCGCTAACTTGTCAAGACAAGTCGCTATCAAAAATTACAAGGCTAAGTCGCTACTATATGTATCACCCAATTACATAGCAAGTCGCTATCAAGAATGTTTTAAGAATAGACAACTCGCCATGATGAATATGTGAACCAACTCGCTACCAAGAACAACCAGCTATCAGATAAGTCGCTATCAAGAACATGAGTAGTTTCAAGCCAATAGATGTCAATCCAACATCAAATACAACCATGAAAATGACACAACCAAATCATTCTATCAAACAAACACAACAACAACGCAAACATAACATGTAATAACAACCCAACACACTTATACAAATATTACAAACAAAGCAAAACTTAGGACGGACAATTATTAATCCATAAAGATGCACCATCAATCTATCCTAGTGAACCCTAATAGCAACCTATTCAATATCACAATCTTCCATTAAACACAGCCATTAACAAACCTAGGTATAGGATCACTTGTCGAAGAAAATAACTCGATGGAATCTGTTAACAGAGATGCGTTAGAGGAGGTATACGATATACACGATTTGAAACAAAATGTTGAAATTAACCTACCACAAACAAGTCGCCAAAAGGATGGTCACGAGAGAAAGAAAGATACACTTTTGGGATTTTGAAATTTTGTAACTTGTGGCAAGTCGCTAGGTGATTAAATAAGGTTTTCAAGTTTCACAAGTTTACACTTTCAGTCCCTGTATTTGAACTACTTGAGACAACTCGCTAGCTAGAGTTAATGATATAAGAGACAAGTCGCTACCCCTTTAATAGGACCAAGTCGCTACCCATGATTAAAGACAAGTCGCTACTGATTAGGAACCATTCCAAATTTTAATATGACATATTTGGTCCTTGTTATTATGATAAATGGAGACAAGTCGCTAGCATCTTAGATAATTTGTACTATTGACACTTTAGGTCCTTGTACTTATCCAGATTGCATGAATCATTGGATAACAAGCATTCATGAATAATATAACAAGTACCAAATATGACATAACATGGATAACATGTAAGAACAATAGGCACATCACATATACGGACAATGATGCGAGATATATTGAAAGATTCTCCCCTCAATCAATGTCACCAATTAAGAGTGAACATTGATTGAAATTCAACCCCCCGTTTTTAAAATAGAATATATCTTTTATTCGAACTTCATCTATGGACCCGTATCATTATTGAATGACATTTCTAGGACCGTAGATGTTATCGATAACAAGAGATACATCTTTTATCGATTTGATTGGGTAAAAATTAAAAGAATAAAATTAGATTTAAAGAAAAATGATTTAATAAAAAAAAAAACAAGAGTTTTTTAAATACAAGTGAAAATTAATTTGTACATTGATTCATGAGAACGAGTCCTAGTTCAAGTCGAGCAGAGTCAAAGTACGAGGTACATCAATTATGACAAGCAATCATTCTGAGTGAGCAATCTTCATTTCGATGGAAACCGGTCATGATGTTCATGATTGAATTGAGCATTGTACACGAAAAAGGCGAGGACACTTTGCGATAACACATGTAGTATTGCAAATAGATGAGTTAGTGGCATGAGTATCCTCACTATTGGATGTTGCGAGTTTGGTCTAGGGTGTCATTAATAGAAATCCTTTAGGTTCAATATTCTTGAAGATTTTTCCGAGGGCATCCATTTAAGGCAAGATCTAGGTGTGTAAGTCCGTTTGGATCACGAAAACTTAAATAACCTACGGAGGGAATCCATTTGAAACAAGCGCTAGTAGATTTGGATGTAGCCACTTCTTTTGAACATTGGTCCTTTTGTAATTAGTTTGTTTCTTAGGGATTGATTAGCCATTTGATGCTTCTTATAAGAACTAGATGAACTCCTAATATTCACGATCTTAGGGCTTCGAACATTGTTATTCATCATATTAGAATGAATTAGTGAAGTGACTGGTTTTGTCAAAACTATATTCTCATCAACTTGGGAGGCAAGCTTAGATTTTGATGGTTTAAATCTTTCTATTTTAAAAGCATTGGGTGCCTAACCACAACACATTACGAGTTGTTCAAGTACAATTGGCTTTCCCAAGGTTGATAGTTTTGCAAACTTAGTGTTCATCCTATTTCAATAGATTTCTAAGCTCATTTTTAAGGCAACAATGGTGAAGCTCTTATCCTGAATTTGGGCTTTGAGGGCATCAATGTCTGCCAACAAGGAGTTAGTTTGATCTATCAACTTGGAATTGTTCTCTAATAAGTTCTTTCTTAAGGACTCATTTTTCCTTAATAGGTTGGACACACATAGAGCTAATTCATCATTCCTAGATTTAAGCGTACCACTCACCTCACAGTTAGGATTGTTCATCCCTATATTACATTTCTTATGCAGATCTGAGAGTTGTAATTTCAGATTGCATATGGTTGAATCTGTGTCCTGAATCTAGGTTTTTAAGTGGTTAATTTCAAAAAATTCTCAAAATTCTGGGAATTGCGGATTTATGCAAGGTTTTGTAGCAAGAAAACTTTCTTCTCTTTGTTGTATCGCAATTTCTAAGGAAATACAATGTTTTTCAAGAATTGAGTATTTGTTTGAAAGTTCATCATAAACCCTTTTTTCAACCATGTCATTTGTTTTAAAGATTTTAGATTCAGGCTCAACCAAGAAACATTTATCAATATCATGTTCAGAGTTAGGATCATATTGATCAGGTACATTAGCAAATGCATTATGTTGATCAGTTAAGGGTACCTCATCACATGACACCTGTTCATTTGCTGGTATGACATATGTATTCACTTCATGCATAACAGGAGTTACTGAAATGCAAGCTGTTTCAAGCTTTTATGACTCTGAGCCTTTGTATTTAGTACAGCCAGTTTCATCATCCTTTGTTGTATTTGATATTCTGCATTCAGCATCATCCGTTCTTTCAACTGATCCATTACCTGACATATCACAACTTGTAGGATCATTATTTTTATTGTGTTGATGATTCGGGTGGTCTTGGGAGATCAAAATACATGTTTACCATTTTAGAGAGAGAAAGTAGAGAGAGAGAGGGTGTTCTTGCTAGAGGTTTACACAAAAGTTGAATATTAGATTATGAGAGCACCACCCTTCCATGGATGGAAGGGGTATTTATAGTTACATGAAATACGACCTCCTATCGGCTGTGGATCGGGGATACGATGGGTAAAGACCCGTCCTTCCTCCACGGTGTTGCACTAAACTATATTACGCTCTTGACTAACTAATAAAACAATAAATAACGTAACTAACGACAAATCTACGAGCTAACTTATGCTAGATAATATTTGGGGTGACCGACTCTTCACTAAGAAATTTTCCAATTCCTAACAATCTCCCCTAAGGAGGTCACCCCATGTTTTACATTTGAATCCTAGCATTCTATTCTTGACATTGTTCTTGAGCTCGTAGAATTGAATTCTTCATTTCCGCAATCTTTGTGCTTTTGTAGTGCAACTTCAAAGTCCGCATTGATCTGTACTTTCGGTGGAGGTCTTTGAACCGATCCACATCTTGATGATCTTCGAGCTTTCTTTGAGATCATCACCACGATAAATCTCGGATCACCCATAGTAGTGTTGCCTTCATGTGAAGTTGTGACATTTGGACCGACATGCTCACACTTTTGAATCATGACATCTTTCCATCGAGTAGCGGAAGCTTTCTTGGTTCATGATATTTGCAGCAGTAGCGAAGCATAGTATAGAAATATCGAACCGGGATATGTAGATTATGCACCGTCATGATTTCTTCAATTAAGAGTGATCGGCGTGAACATGCGGCTTTGGATTGACTCCTCAATTCGATCATCCGCAATCGTCGGGTGTACCGCATCTGACAGTTAGCAATAAAGCGCGCGAAAGTGTCTTTGATCACTTCGTTGAATTGAGGTACACGGCCCACGGTTCCCCGTTGATCGATATAAATCTTGCCTGTGATCGGTGGGATTCCTAAGAATCTCCTTGACGGGGTTTCGCGGTTGTTCTATTTGTTCTCAAACCGAACGTCTCAAAGAAGACAACACGGAGTGAGTGAACAATGAATTGAGATTCACCGATTGATGAAAATGATTTGAAAACAATCGCCTATTGCTTGAAGAAAGAGTTTTGCAATCTGACGAAGGTTTTATGAGAAAGATCAATTTTCAAACAAAATACTTTTGTATTAGAGAATGAGTACACATTCGACATGCTAGCGAAAAGAAGAGATTCGCACATCGAGCGGTTTTCTAAAAGTATTTTCAATCGAGATACCTTTTGAATTTGAAAAACATAAGTACACATTCGATGTGCTAGAGAAAAGAAGGTTTGCACATCGAGCGGTTTTTCCAAAAGTATTCGTCAATTCCAATCTGGACCAAGGTTGATTCAAGATTGAATCTCCCATCGCTTCTATCCGGTTGTCACAAGTTTGATCTTTTGCAAGATTTCACATGTCACCCACCAAGAGCTTGTATGATGTTGGCTCTGAAGGATTTCCATCTTCATTGTGAATATTTTTACATATCACTCGGATGTTCGGCAATACCACAAGGATAATGCGTGGGACTCTTAATATGTACTTACTTTCCACATTGTGTGAAAAGAAAGTCTTCAAGAATTTAGTGTCCTAACGAGATATTGTGGATGATCTCTTGGCTCTAGACTCAATAGTGCACATTTGGTTCTGTGTGTCGGAGACTAGGAGAGGGTCTCTACTTCAATATCAACCATCTCAAGAGAAAGTCGATAGATTATGTCGGTTCCCGTGAGAATGAAACAAGCCCTTTAAGAGGAACTTGAGTGGCTTGGGAAGTTTAGTGCAGTCCTTTGGGTCCATGACGTCTTGTCTTCAATATCGGTGTTACCTTAGTAACAACCAAGAGCATATGTATTGAACCCGGTTTACGCCCTAAGGTTGAATTGATGGAGGCTATTTCTTTTCACCCTTTTTCACATTCATTTCTTTTCATTCTTCAACCCTTCAATGCTTACCGAGACTTCATAACTAGAACCTTGTTGGGTTTATTCCAAGACTAGCTACGTCTCGATCCGCACTCTTCCCATTCCTCATTTTCTCCTTTTTCATTATTCCTAAGGACTCTACACTATCTAGTGGATTGTCCTCGGAAGATCCCTCCGGATTACGGCGGATCGTGGGAACAAATACCTAACCTAACCATCCTTATAACACCATGCATAAAGTAAATTTGGTCGGTCTTTTGGTATTGTTCATTCCTTCTCGAAACCAATTGAAAAATCATTTGGAAAACCAATCAAGGTACTTGTGATTCGAGATCAAAGCATTTTGTACCTTAATAGTTTTGATCATTTAGAAAACCTCCCCCTCAACATGTGTGTGATTTAGAAATTGTTTGGCACATGGAGGCAAGAGGACTTTGAAATATTTTCTTTGATCACAATTTTCATACGAAAAAGCCATTTGATTTTCATGGTAAAATTCTCCCCTCAATATGTGCATAGGATTTTGAAATCATTTTATCACATAGAGGCAAGAGTTCTTTGAAGCACATCCACGATTACAAAAACCATTAAGAAAACCATTTGATAACACAATCAAGGTACTTTATAAGTCTCTTTTAAAAACTTTTGTACCTCGATGGTTATGTTCCCTCAATATGTGCTTCGAGATTCGAAAGCGTTTAGCACATATGAGAGCGACTGCACAATTAAATCAAAACAATCACCTTTTATCAAATTTCATTATTAAATCACAAATTCTCCCCGATCAAAAATATCAAACCCTTTGAGATTTTGGATCCCAAGTGATTTAATATGGTTTATAAAACATGGGAGAATATGTGGCTGGTTTAAATACTCATCATGTTTTGGATAAATCCTCCTCCTCAACATGTGCATTGTGTATGAAATCGTTTGGCACATGGAGGCGGGAGTGCTTTAAGGACTAAAACCAATTTCATTTAAACATATAAGAGATTTAACTCACGATCTCTACCCCGATCAAAATTTTAAACCTTTTGAGATTTGTGATCCCAACCGATTTAAATCATTTAGAAAAATTTGGGGAAAGACGTGGCAAGATTCAATTTTGAAATATGAGATAAGGACCATTTTAAGACATTAAAGATTGTTAGTGTCGTGTATGATAGTTTTTAAGAGATCTTTAGTAAAATAAAACAATTTCACAATCAAACAAGAATGTAAAAATTTCATTTTGAAAGACCTTGATTCTAAAGAAAATCATACCATGACATAACATTAAATCTTTAGATCACCACTTTTAACGTACAAACCGGACTTTTATGAAGCAATATTGATTGAAAATAATTTATTTTAAATCACTCCCCTCAATCGATGACCAAGTCAATAATTGAGTGACTTAAGTTTTGATAAAATGAAGTCCGGTGATTTTCAAAATTAATACCAATTTATTTTCAAAACAATATTTTCCATTTTCAAAACAATTTAATCAAATTATTCAAAATTGTTTAAAAATGGTATCTGACAAAGACACGTTAGGTGGTTGAGAAGCTTCCGTTGTTCTTTGTAGGGCTTGGAAGAAAACCGTCTGCATATGCAGTGAGACTTCTTCTTATGTTGCATTTTGAATGCCAAGTGAGGTCCAATTAAGCTCCGTTTCTTCAATCACTTAGAAGAAAACCATCTGCTGATGCAGTGAGACCTCTTACGTTGCATTTATGCCAACTCTCCATAGAAGTCCAATTAAGCTCCGTTTCTTCATTTGTCAACCCAATAAATAGTTACCCTTTCCTTTCGGCATCCAATCATCATCATTAGTGGGATCCGGATCGGGAACATTCTTATATCCATGATATCTGCATACGTTAGTGAATACACATACAGATATATGGTGGTCGACATCACCCATAACAACAATCGACTAATAAAAGTCAATTCAACATATCAATCAGATCATATAAAGCATGGGATTATGTGTTCTTCAAACTCTAATCATCTAATCCTAACAATCATATCCTAGGCACCTAGTCCTTCAACATAGGTTAACATCATTTTTAATTAAGCATATTAGGATAATTAAGAAAGCTCGTTAGATGATATAGATTTTAAAACATTATCCCCTTAATCAATGACTCAATTTGTGAAAAGTTTAAAAGTCTTGAAGTCATTGATTGAGTTTGCAAATGTCTGAAAACTCGAATCGATTGATTTTCAAGCAACTCATTTACCACCATTTTGAACACAACAAATATTTTTACGAAGAATTATAGACGGAAAAACATTTGTGTAGGAACAACAGATCCTTCGACATACTTTCCTCATTTGTTTTAGGATAAGTGCACGAAATTTGTGAAAAACGTTTAAGCGTAGCACTTTCCTTCTTTTAAGAGCGGGTTGCTATCTCGAAATAATAGCAAGCCATAGTTTAAGCACGGGTTACGATCGAAATAAGCGCAAGCCATTTTTGAAGCCGGGTTACAATCAAATAATCGTAAGCCATATTTAGAGACATGTTTTGAAAAGAATATTTACACCTCCTCGCTCGAACTTCATCTAAAGTCCCGTGCCATTATTGAATGACATTTCTAAGACCGTAGATGTTATCGATACCGAAGACATGTCTTTAGAAAACATATTTTGGTATTTTTGAAATTTTCGATTTTTATGGGATTTTGAAGGTTTTATATTTTTCTATTTTGTTTTGTTGGTTTATATTTTTGTATTTTGTTTTTCGAATAAGTATTTACAAGGATAGAGTAGATGATATAGTTAAAGAAGATGATGATCTGAGTGCAAGAGATAAGGATATCGAGCGAGACGTCGTAGAAGATAGAAGTCATCAACTCTTAAACATTCACCACCAAAGCTTCCGAGGCTCTTGAATCGAAGAAAGAAATTTAACCATCCGAAAGTGAGACTCGCAGCTTCCCCAAACCGAAAATCCTTTGGATGAGCGATTCAAGCTCTATTTCAAGCTTTCCTTAGCCAAGTGCACGAGATGCACACCATAATCATAAATCCCATTGCTCCATTTAAGAACGATAATCGAGAATCTCCGTTCGGGTTATATCATCCATAAGAACACCACGTATCATCCCACACATAAATAATCTTCTCAAATTTCATAACCATGAAGTCAAGCGATTCATTCCAAAAAGGTGTCAAGAGAGCACTTCCCACGTAGTTGAATTGACGTGATCGATCTCTTTGTATAATGCTCAAGAACTCTCCCGAATACACATCATGAGGGTAATGAAGAACACCTCCCAATGTTCACATCTTTCGTCACGATGATCGTGTATGAAGCTCAAGAACCCAAGTACACCACTATCCAAGAACTCTCCGAATACACATCATGAGGGTAATGAAAACACCTCCTCATGTTATACATTTATCTCCCCGAATATGTCATACTTGTGTACCTCTTTATCTTGAAACTTTCTCTACATCTCTTCCCCACGTAGTTGGAATAAGAACACTAAACGCTTTGATGAGTAAAACCTTGAGTTTCTACGGTCATGACATTTGTTTTCCGGGATATCTTCAATCACTTAGAAGAATTAAGTTCATCAAGTTTACTCGCCATGAGTCAAACCTTGAGTTTCTCTCATGTAATAACATTTGTCTTCCCGGATATCTTCAATTTCTTAGAAGTATTAAGTATATCAAGTTTACTCGAGTTTAGGTGCTTGACTCCTTCCTCTTTCTCGGTTTTGATACTTGAATCAAGACCTCTTTGAATGCCCAAATACTTGAAATTTGTTGAGAAGATCGCTTGAAGTCTTTGTGAGAATCAACTTGTCAAGACTCTCTCGACTATTTATATCAACCCTTCGTAGACAATTTGAAGTGACCATCAAGAAGAAAACCCGCTATACCATACTTGAAACCAAGTCAACTTCCCACATTTGTATCTTAAGCTTGCACCTAATGATGGAAGAACGGTGTAGAGAATCTATGCTTCAAGCAAATCTCTAAGTACTCACTACCCAAACAAAGTATGAGACATTAACACCTCTTGCGATTATCCACACGTCATATCGTGTGACATCGAGTAAAACAAAGTAACTCCTAATTGTGATAGTTAACTGTGTCTTCAACCATCCACCTCATTGCGGTAACTAGATAAACCAAGTCTTCAACTCAAATTATTAAGCCCAAGCAAGTTATCGAATAAGAATACGCCTTTGTGAAAGTCAACTTCAATCTCACATAAGTGATAAATGATTAACTCAAGTAATCAACTTGAGTCAAATGTCCAAAATGAAATAGTCAATAACAACGTCTCGAGGAGTCACGCTAAGCGAATATGAGCAAGTCTAATTGGGATTGAATCGACTTATAACACACTCCCAATTAGTGCTCTCCCTAAACCGACAATCTGATGATGAATGACCGATTAAGAAGAAGTCTTTTGATAATCAAGCGCAACTCGCCTTTTAGTCTTCTAACATGTGGCGTAAAATGTAGAATAGACCGTAGACTCGACCTTCTTCTAGATTGTCCGGTTGGGAATAGATAGTTAACATCTTCAACTCACCAAAACAAGAACATCACCAAAAAGCATCCCAATCAACTTACATCTTGCAAATCCCTTAACTAAAATCCTCCCAATCAAACAAGAAATGTAAAGATGTTCATCAAGGAAATCACAATCGGGCCGCAACGAACACACGAAATGGTAACACCAAGCAAACAATCACATCAAACAAGAACGAAGGTTGTTCGAATCATCATGTTGATGTGCACGTGAAGCATTAACCGGAAGCACTTTGTCGATAAACTCATCAATCCGAGTGAAGATGTCAACCAACGGCTCTTGAAGAAACACCATGTAAAGATGATCCGATCGGAGAAGCTCGGTTCTTACATGAGTTTGGAGCCGTATGACCATTTATATTCTCTAATATCAATCAACAATGCAAAAATTCACACTTTTCTCCCCTCAAGAATTGCATACGGAGATGCCATTCTTGATTAAATAAGTGAAAATCATCCGAATGTTCTATTCACACTTCTCTCCCCCAAAATAAGCACGTGATGTCGCCATCTTCATTATAATCGAGCAAGTGGAATGAGAAAACAATCAGTGGTAGCCGGTTCACTTTATGATCAAGCGCATGGAAAAGCATGAAGCATGTTGATGAGAATGGTCATTAATTAGAAGATTTCTCTTCTTGGAAGATAAAGCGATCAAACAAATACTTTTCTTTTCTTTAGAGAACGAGGCATGAACTGTTGTGTTCATACGTCATAAGAAGATTTCTCTTCTTTCAAAGATAATGCTTCAAACGCATACATTTCTTTTCTTTGGTCACGAGGCTGAGCCGATGTGAGCAGACGTCATAAGAAGATTCTCTTCTTTCGAAGATAATGCGACCTTAAAGCGTACATTTCTTTTCCTTAGAGTACGAGGCATGAGCTGTTGTGTTCATACGTCATAATCTCTCTTTTCAACATCTCTTTGGCAAAACATGTAATCAACCCCATTATCATTCAAGAGGCTATTTGTCGTGACGGTGATGAAGAAAACCCAATATGATAAATTTGACCTCAAGTAAACTAACCCGAACTCGTGACTTAAACTTGCACATATGTAACAAAGAGCGGTGCCGAGAATTCATGCTCCATTGAATCTCTTAAGTACTCTATACTCTTCAACCAACCAACCATCAAGTAATAGACGTACATTACCTCTTGAAAATCCACAATTGAATGTGACATCGAGCACTACAACGTAACTCCTTAAAGTGATAGTTATTTTGAGGTGATAAGAGCCCAATTCCCCAGTGGTAACAGAAAAGGTAAAAGTCACTCAACAATAACTATATTTCCAAGTCTTCGTTTTGAAAATAAGTTCGAACAAGGATCTGAAGAATCTTCATCCATCCATCCCGATACCTTCGGATACTAAGTACACTCTGCCGTGATATTTTACTTCAACCTCAAATAAATAATAGTTGAATTAGCCCGTTGTCACATCTTCTAGATTTGCGCTCAAGTCTAGCCTTCTTTTACATTTAAAGCGAACTTTGATAATGGTTTTCATCCCGACCATGGTTAGAAACACGTAACCCGTAAAACCATGTAATAACCAAAGCGCCATGAAGACAACCCAACACACACCCAATTCATGAAGTACACCTTTTATCCCTTCTTTGAAGCGAAACCGTAGCACCGACATCAAGTAAGATCCGATTACACTTTCTCTTCTCCAAGATGGTTCCATCATTACGGATTTTACAACTCTATGGTTTAAACCGAGAAATAGTTTCTTTCGGGATTTTACAAAACCAAGAATAAACCGTAAGATAGATCCGAAATGCACTTTACTAATACCGGGATGTTTCCATTGTCATGGGATTTTACAAGTCTATGATTTAAACCAGAAATAGGTTCTTCGGGATTTTACAAAATCAAGACAAAACCGTAAACAATATCATCTTGAATATGTTATGACAATTTGGGTTTCGGTGAATATCGGTTTTAGGGGAACATGCAGTGGTTCATCAACGATTCTTACCCCAACATCAACAATATCATCAATCATCCAATAACCACTTTGGCAAACACATCATTCACGAATTCTGTCGGCTATTGCAGTGACCACATGGAGAAGTAAACTCGATATATCAAACTTGAACATGACGTAAAATTCCCCAGATTTGTTACTTAAACTTGTACTAAACCTTGTGATGAAGAAACGGTGTACCCAATGTACAAAACCTCTTGACATTCTCAACTGAGTGAGACACCGAAGTGATAGCAACGTTGTGGGTCAAGTGAGAAAGAATCACAAACGTAACTAAATAGCCAAGTCTTTATCACCCTCTATAAAAACGCCCAAACAAGTCATCTTCGCGGAAGGGTAGAAAGAAGGAAGACGAAAATAAGTAAACGCGCACGAAGCCCTCACTTCATATCAATGAGAAATATCGTACAAACAACCCCGTAGTCAACTTTGTTCAATCATCAAGTTAAGCCGCAACACAGTATCCTTCGTGAAAATGTAGAAACCAAAGTATCAAGCCTCATAACACGTCAAATCACATCATCCAATCTCATAAAATCTAAATCATTGAGAATCTCATCTGACTGAATCATGTGAACCAGATTTCATCTAATCATCCAAATAAAACCACTTGAACCGTCAATTTAGCACCAGAATCCTAACATCGGTCAAAAATCTCGAACTCATTCAATAACTCAAACCTTGAGCAAATATTCCCGTGAGAGTCAAATACCACTAACATACCGAGTGATATTAAAAATAATTTCATAACCACGGATCCACTAAAATTATTTCATTTAGAGACTAACACATAAATTGTCATTCGTTTTAAGAGGTAAACGTTTTCCATCCCATATTCAAGAGGTAAAATAAATACTAAAATCCTTCGTCCAAGTAATTACGGACCCAAAGAAAAGGATTGTAGCCATATTCAAGTGCACGGTCCAAATAATTCACCTTTTCCATCATAACTTCTTGGCCCGACTTAGTTCCAAACGCATGCCCTAATACTACGAGAATATAAAGCAACTAATTCTCACTCATACCTAATATCTCTCACATTTGCACGCCCCATCAAGAACTCAAGACATACTTATCCTTCAAACCCTAATACCAAAGTAGTCACACAAGATATTCGCCTCCTCTCGCTTCAGATTAAGATCGGGAACCAAAATCACAAAACGCCCTAATATCTCTCTTTTGACCTTAATAACTAAACAATCGCCTCCCATTAAAACCTTTGATAACAAGCGTATCATCAAAATACCCTTCTCACATTCCTTCGCCACGGGGATGGCATGGTGTGCGTGATTTGAGATAGCCACGGGGATGGCTAAAGTTAGAAACAAGGTTCTAAGAGCCTCCTTAAGTTCTCGGTAGGTAAACGATTGCATTTAGTATCTTGTGTTTAAATTTGAACGACACCTCAATGGATTGTAACACTTTTGTTATAAATCGATTGACAAGTTTCGAAATTAAAAAGCATATGCTTTCACAAAAATAACGGATCGATGAGGTAATTATTCTAATTCGTGTCTAAGACTTGTAATAGTCTTGATGTAAACTGTGAGTGCCGCGAATTAGAACAAACCGAGATCATTCATTTTATCGATTCATGTCTCATTGGCATTCAAGGGTTTGAGTCTAATATTGATGCGTGATGAGGAACTCTAGAGATATGACCTTCAAGTCTTGATGTGTCATCAATAGGCACTAGAACTACGAGATTGTTTGATGTAGATATCATGTGTTGCTTTTGGTTCAAATGTATTATCGGTAGTTGCAAGTGTGGTTTACTCTTAATTTCACTTTCTTTTCTTATTTATGGATCGAATGCACTTTTGGACTAGTGATGATAAGAGTCCAAGTCCATAGAGTAGTATTATAATGAGCGGTATAGTGGCGCTTGGTGATGAGGTAATAAGCGAGGTCAATGGTTGATGTTGGAAAATGGTATTGGTCTTGTGGTTTTTTTTTTTTTTTTTTCTTTCTTCATTTAATGTCATTCTTCATCTTCATTTTACGTCCAAGAGCTTATGGGTCATAAGGCCAAATCGCTATGCAAGTAGCACGACTAAGTCGCTAGCACTTAGTCGCTAGCACTTAGTCGCTAGCACTAAGTCGCTAGCACTAAGTCGCTAGCACTTAGTCGCTAGCACTTAGTCGCTAGCACTTAGTCGCTAGCACTTAGTCGCTAGCACTAAGTCGCTAGCACTGTTATTTGACTCAATAGTCAAACAACCATAAATCGCTACATATTTTAAAACAAGTCGCTAGAAGACTTAAGGCAAGTCGCTACTATATTCAATGAATCGGATGAATATAACAAGTCGCTAGCAAGATTATGACACTTTATTACGGCGTTGTTTTTCCGGCCATCTTCATATTAACCCAGAAAATACTCGCAAAATGCTAACTTGACCCATTATGACTTCATTTTGACAAAGCAGATATGACCAGTTGACCAGCTTTAGACTTATTAGACTGCTGTTTGGACAAAGATACAAAACAGATGTTATGAAAAATAGACCATTTGACACTTATTGAGACCAAAAAGAAGATACCAACTTGAAAACAAAAACTATTTGCCAAAAGTACAAAACGGAAAATTATTCCGACCAATAAAAGTGCAGAAACAGATTTTAAAAGATATATCAAGACCAAAATAAATCATCAAAACACAAAAACCTTGGCTCTGGTACCAATTGTAGGATCATTATTTTATTGTGTTGATGATTCGGGTGGTCTTGGGAGATCAAAATACATGTTTACCATTTAGAGAGAGAAAGTAGAGAGAGGGTGTTCTTGCTAGAGGTTTACACAAAAGTTGAATATTAGATTATGAGAAGCACCACCCTTCCATGGATGGAAGGGGTATTTATAGTTACATAAATACGACCTCCTATCGGCTGTGGATCGGGGATACGATGGGTAAAGACCCGTCCTTCCTCCACGGTGTTGCACTAAACTATATTCGCTCTTGACTAACTAATAAAACAATAAATAACGTAACTAACGACAAATCTACGAGCTAACTTATGCTAGATAATATTTGGGGTGACCGACTCTTCACTAAGAAATTTTCCAATTCCTAACACAACTTTCACTTAAGTTTTCCTGACACCCATTCAACAGATTCAAATTATCATTCTCTTGAGCAGCTTCCTTAATGTACATTTCCACATTATCCATAAGTTGGATAAATGTGTTGATGAACTCGTGAATTTCCATTCCATATGTTTCTTGAATGAAATTCGATCACGTGTTGATCAAAGTGCGGAATATTCCCCATTGATAAATGGTTGAAATTGGTCAGAGATTACTTGAAGTGCAACATTAGAATCATCCATTAATACCTTCTTTTGGTAATTTGAAGCTTCGGTTGTTCTAAGTTCGACAACAATTCTTGTCAATGTGGATAAGTCACGACAAAGAAACCTTGCATGTTCGATCCCGATTGTGGATAACGATTGTGTGAGGTCTTGATGAAGTAGTTGAAAGGGATCAATGTTGCATTCCATTTTCCTTGCATCATGTGTCATTAACAAGTGTGATTCATTGATATTTGACTCAGAATGTGAAGTGTTTTGATCATAATTTGCTGAATCAATCATGGTTAAACATTCTGAATAGCAAACAGTTTCTTTGTTCTGTGAGGTATCATAGAGTTCAAGCACTTTGGAGATTAAAGGGTCAGTGATGTAAGACATTGTGTTGATGGATATTAGGCACAAGTTGCTTGCATCAATTCACCAAATCGCTAAATACCTTGAAGACAAGTCGCTACTTAACCAAGTCGCTAGGTACTCAAGTTGCTATAACCCTTAAGAACAAGTCGCTAAGACACCAAGTCGCTAAGTAGTAACTTGCTAAAACCTCAAGTCGCTGTGAACCAAGTCACTAGACACAAGTCGCTAAAGCAACAACTCGCTAAGCGGGCAAGTCGCTAAGGAACAACTCGCTAAGAATCCAAGTCGCTAAGGAGCAACTCGCTAGTCACAACAAAGACAAGTCGCTGAAAATAGTAAAGACAAGTCGCTACGTCGAACAAGTCGCTAGCCGAAGTGGTGTCTCCACTACTTTGTACTATTTGTCGCCTTGTCTCAATAGACAAGTCGCTAGGGCTTAAGTCGCTACCTACTTCAACTACAAGTCGCCAGAACTAACGAGCAAGTCGCTACGAGAGAAAAGTAATCCGAGAACCAAGTCACTAGGTAGAAAAACTTAAACACAACCCTTTTCAATCCAAAACAAGCCCAACCACAGTGATTCAAGCTTTCCAAATCAAAACTCAAGCACATACAATGATTCTAAACACAAAAGTACAATCAAAATTCAACCATTAACACAAGAAATTATCCAAATGATGCAAAAACCACTAAACTTTTTCAAACCCAAAAACCATATAAAACCACTAGAAATCAAGGATATGTAGAGAGATGATCAAACCATGGCTCTGATACCATTTGTAACGTATTGGATTTCACAAACACACAAACAATCACAAATATGGTGTATGAATATATGGTTTAGAGAGAAAGTGGGATATTCTAGTGAGAGAACACATGGAAGGTTAGATTCCAAATGAACATCCAACCTCTCCTTGTGAGAGAGGGCTATTTATAAAAAGCACGCCTCCTTGGTGTGGATCGACATACAATGGGTAAAGACCCGTCTTCCTTCACGGTGTTGCACTAGACTATTCTACGCTACTGACTAACTAATTAACTACTACATAACGTAAACAACGACAAGTCTACGAGCTAACTTATGCTAGATAATATTTGGGGTGACCGACTCTTCACTTATGGAATTTCCAATTCCTAACAAATAAATAACTTATTTATATGTTAAGTTTATTCAACAATAGCTTTTAATATTTACGTTAAATATTTAAAAAATCTGAATTCTAGTGTTTTTATCGTAAGTAACAAAAATGTTCATATACCAATTTAGCAGCAAGTTGAGCAAGTTATGTAATGTGTCTCTTAAGACACACTTTTAGTTATGTAAACGAGAATGACGCCGAGCCGCCTCGTTGTGGGCGGGCCTGTTTTTTTTCTCGTTTTTTTAATAAAGTAGTCATATGAAAATTTTTCTTTGATCTATTGGTTGCATTTAAATGGTAGTGTCGAATAGATGTGACTCATATATAAATATGTTTGGCTAATAATAAATGAATAAACATATATTCAAAATTCAACTTATCGGTTTCAAAGTTACATATATGTCCTCAAATTCAAAGAGGGGGATTTTGTCTCAATTTTAGCTTACTTCAAGATGGTAGTAATGCTCTCAGGCTGAAATGAAGTAGACACAACATCAGTAAAAGTTTTCATATCAACAAGATTACAAATCTATTTTAACTAATAAAATAGAGTTTTTAGACTCTCCTCTAATTAATTTTTTCCTAAAATATTAGGCCCTATCAAAGCGACACGTGGCAAGTCAAGTTTTGAAATACTTGGTTTGCATTTGCAGCTGAATCGGATACTATTTAAATTATATGATTTCTAAAAAAAATATATTGAAAGATTATAAAGATAGAACGTGTGTTATGTATGTCAATATTCATAAGTTTGGAAAGTATTGAAGTGGCCGGTTTGTTCTTTAACTAAGCCTCGAATGAATAACGAATTGATATACACCAAAATCTTCTGAGTTTGCATTTCTCAAATCTTCCATTTTATTATGTTGTAATAAAAAAAATCGTGTTGCGAAAGAATTTGACCAAATTTATCTCTCTCATTAATGTTCATGTAATGCACCATTAATGGCTTTTACACCCATATATTTCATACGCACAAACAAAACTCATTTATCTCGATCATCTCTCATCTCACATAAACTCTCAACTCTCTTTCTTCTGATCATCTCTCTATTTTTTTTGATGTCGCTGGTCCTTTCGATTCCGCTATTCAGCGTATGTGAAGTTGGTGAGCTTGATCGACGGTGTGTGTGACAATGGTGATGGGTGTGTTTGTGTATGATTAAAAGTTTGGCCTCTTTGCTGTGAAAATATTTGTGGTTGTTGTGAACCGAGTGTGAGTTTCATTTAAAAGGTTTTGGCCTTTTCTTTTCGTTAGAACTATCAGCTTTTATCCTTAATTTTTTTGATTCCTATTGAAGTTTGTTGGCTACTTTTGTCGTCTTCTTTTGCGGTATAACTTGAGCCCAACACTACAAAAAACAAGTTCAATTTTCCACATTATAAAGGCCAATTGGCCACGGTTAAAAATGTGTAAAATTATAAATGCCACACTTACTCATGTGTGGTAATAATGGGTGTGACAAATTTTCCTACACACATAAGTGTGAAGATATTATCCAAATGTCTATGGTTAAAAGTGTGGAAAAATTCTTTCAATATCCACACTTAAAAGTGTGGCAAAATTGCAAAAAGATGCTTACAATTAAAAGTGTGGCAACATTGTTAAATATTCACACCTAAAAGTGTGGACAATTTTCTCTCTCACACCTAAAAGTGTGGACAATTAAAAGTGTGGAAAAATGCAGGAAAAATGTATGCAATATCAAATACAGGAAAAATATCAAATGGTATTTAGTAACGTAACAGTACACATTAGTCTAATATCAAATGCAGGAATGTGGTACAGCGGTACAGCCTGGTGTTTGCCACAAATATCAAATTTTCTAGTAACGTAACAGTACACATTATCAAATTTTCCTACACATTAGTCAATGCATGTTTTCTAGTAACGTAACAGTAAAAACCAATTTTGATTTTCTACACTTTTTCTACTCTTGAGACGAATGTGGTACAGCCCGGTGTTTGCCACAAATTATGCCACATTTTTGCCAAAGGCACCCGGTGATTCTGGTGGTGGTGTTGCTCTTCCCGCTCTGTTGTTTTTGGTAGTGGTGTTGTTCTTTGCTCGTGCTCTCAGAATGTGATCATTCAAGTGATATCGTAAATCAATAGCTTTATTAAAGCAGTTTATCAAAGATACGATTAATTCAACATTCTTGTTTATTAAATGATATACAAGATTAGAGTTAATTCAACATTCTTGTTTTACTTAGACTTGGTGAAAGTTTCGCTATCTATTATGCTAATAATTTTAAGAGACGGATATTTTCGAGGCAATCATTTAACCGATTGAACCATGTCAGAAACGGCCCTAAAGCTCCTACTTTAAGCACTAATTAACTAGCTTAAAAAAAATCATAAAAATAAAGTAAAATTGGCATGTTAACAACCATCAACAAAAGTCCTTATATCCAGAAATTCAGCTGATTTGGATGCAAAATAAGGAAATTAAAAATCAAAACTATAAGTGAATTGGGAAAAGAAATAAAAGCTAGTCTAAGGCAATCTACGGAAATTGACTACTTCTAATCAAATTAGCTAAAATAAAACTATAAGCTCTAAACTTACCTACTGTTACAGCAGCTAATGGAGCCTATATGCATACTAGATTAAGCACAAATAAAGCTGAAACACTAACTTAAATGAGATTAACTTCTAAAAGCCTACATGAACTACTAGGTAACTAATCCTAGATAGCTTCTAATTAACAAACAAGCAAATAATAACCAAAAGGACTCCTCTAACAAGTCTGCTGTTACAACAGACTTGAAGAGACAGATGGGAACTACATGGGAACTACAGAGGATGGAGAAGTTTGATTGCTACTATCAGCTAGCATTCTTTAATTCGGTCAATAAATTCCTCGTGGTCAATGTTTGACTTACAGGTTTTACGGGTGGGAGTGAGAAGCTGTGTAGTTAATGACCGAAATTTTTGTGTTTCGGTCAAGTACCGAGACACGAAATTTTTGGTATTTCGTTGGGATTTCGGTGGTATTTCGGTAATTTTAATATTATGCAATATCTATATCTATATAATAATTAATACTTAGTACTTAATCAAAATACAAAATTCAAGCTTAAAAGTGTCAATATTTGATAGATTAGTGTTAATACTTGCAAAATTAGTGTTTATTATGTTGTGTTTAAGTTTGGACAAATAAAATTAAAAAAAATTAAGAAAACACGGAAAACGGTATACCACGAAATTTGGTGAAATTTGGACAATTTCGGTCAATTTCGTGAGATTTGTAAATTTCACGAAAATCTAGGACAAAATTTGGACCAATTTGGTGATTGGTATACCATGGAGGACCGAAATCGAAATACCACCAGTATACCACCAAATTGACTACACAGTGAGAAGGGGTACTTAAGTCTTTTCGCAAGAGAGAAAAACATATAATTAAGCATAATGATAACCGATGTGATACGTTATTAAGTAAAATGACAATAAGACATCAGATTTTTAACGTATAGCCAATCATTTAATAAGACATCAGATGTTTAACGTATAGCCAATCATTTAATAAGACATAAAATAAGGCTCAAAGTCTAACCTGTGTGCTTGGTACGTCTTCGAAGATCATATCTTTGTAAGCTCCAGCACCATATAGCTCTTTGAGTGCGGTTGTTAAAAATTTCACCTCCTCTTTAAGGTCACTAAGATCTTTTGCCATAATCTTGATTTGATTGTTTTGTGACTCTATATGCCTACCTTGTGATTCAACTTTATGTAACAAAGAGACGGTTTGATCCATTAAACTTTCTTTTCTTGCTCTTTGTAAATCAAACTCGAACTTGGTGACTTTAGATTTTGTAACTCCGGTCCCAAAACCAAATGCTTGTCCGAGCTTATCGGACCAATAAGATCAAACATTACAAGATTCGCAATCTCGACCGCTTCATCATCAATGGTCTTGAATTGCCGACTTATAATTCTCTTTTATTCATCTCTTCACGTGCTCGCTCCTAAAACATTAGCAATATAAGATCAAATATACACATGAGTATAAATAAATGTATAAATTCGGTAAATGTATAGTTGTATACCGAACTCTCTCGACATGTCGTGAATATATGACCCACCATTTGATTGATATGACAAGTCAAAACTCTCAATCTGTTAGGTTCTCTCTTGTACTTGTTTTCGCACATTAAATACAAAATAATCAAATCTAAACAACTACGAGAAAAGGTAATCATCAAAAAGCGACATTTGTAAACACGGTGATAGACCAAATTGGTGAGGTTGATAAGTCATTAATCGCCTAAGCATGTGACATATACAAAGAAAACCATTACGAAAGACTAAACAACCCTCATATAAGCACAAACATAGCGAATACAATTACTTATATAAAGTCTACAATGACTCAAATATCGATCGCTAATAAAACTCACTTGTCCTAACAATAAAGCGGAAGTCATAATGTTGAATTATTCGCGTAGCATTCATCGATAATTAGAATAACGGTGACTTCAAACCATAATTAATTCTACAAATTCATTTCACCTATTATACTTATCTAACTAAAGCATGGCCTCCTTGCTAATACTAACTTAGCACACCGTTTATGCCCACTTAATCATAGCAGATTATCAACTCGGCACTCCGATCGAGATGACCAGTCACCATGATTTGACCGATCGGTCATCAACTAGATGAAGCAATGGTTCCTCATGACCAATGATGGCATGGATGCACACGCCACACATAGCATATTGTACATTTTGTCCATGTAATCTTCTCATAAGTTCATTAATCCACCTTGTACCGAGCATAGTCTACTTACGCGTTCTCGGGTGGCCTATCAATCTTACAATTTGGGGAATCGGTCCCAATGTGAACAATGACTATATCGGATATGAAATTGTTGAAGACCACCCTAATGCACTAGACTACAAGAAAACTTAACGATATAAATGTCACAAGCCAAGATACCACCACCGTGCCTACTCAATGAGCATTGTCAAATGTTTTAAATCTAATAGCGATCAAAGAATATAAAAAGCGATAATCATTTGCAAATGTATCCAACTAGCCATTATATTCTTTTGCGGCGATCTAACTTTTTTCACTATCTTACATACGAACTTTTAATAAAGTCTTTACGTGTCTCATTAACGATATATTATGACATGGCACAACTTAATCACCATTTATCCATTATTAATAGTCATAATCTCTATCTCTAGCAACTTAAAGAACAATTTAAGCGAGAATGTTTTCGAGTACTCACAAATCGATCACGTTTCGCGCAAAACTAGTTGCACCCGTTACGTGAGTATGAACTTGAGCGATTTTGCTTTCTTCCCTGTTGTGATAGTTTCTACAATTCGGTTATAGAAAAGTCAATACAAAACACTTGGCAAAAATAGTTTGTTAATATGAGGAAAAGAAACCGGTACCTTTGCCATAGGTGTTCTCGATTACTTTTATATAACTCCACGGTGATGAAGAAAGTTTGGCGGTGCATCAATAAGATCAAGTGCTTGCGAGCTCATCTTGGTATATGTTCCTTCTTGTGCACCATTAATACCAACATTGTTAGCTTCATCTAGTTTTGGGCGACTAACAAAACGACTTCATTTTAAATCTATATTTTGTGTGTCGACTTTTACACCAAACATAGCAAAAGTACATCGTCAACACCACTATGTTGAGGCAAGTTGAATTCTCACTGCCAAAAATGCAATAAAGAGGAGATATCAATGACCTTCATTGTTATGAACAATAAAAGATAAGTGTTTTAGAAGAAATTGCAAGTTCTCCCAAAAGCAATACACCACAACGAGCTTTTATTTCTCTCCAATCTTTAGCTTCGGTGGACACAGATTAGGTTGTCTCGAGTAAGGTCATGAACCTTGTGCACACGGTGGTTGCACCCTTGATTAGTTGAAAGTATCATTAACATGAGCGAGAACTTTTCACCCTCACTTAGCTTATACACATCTTTTCTTTGTCATCTTTTGTGTCTAAGAATACTCCCATACTCATCTACAAAAAAATCACCACCCATCGTTAGGATGGAATTTGCGAAATAATAACTAATTACTAGTATTTTATATACTTACCTACTATTTCTACCTCCTTTTTCCCCTTCAATTATCGCTGAAAGAATAAAAGATTGTTGCTTCATGCATATCCACGGAGGTAAATTATAGGGAATCAATAGCACTGGCCAGGTACTATGTGTTGTATTCATCGTACGAAACGGATTACATCCGTCACTAGCAAGCCCAAGCCTTACACTACGAGGATCTGAGGCAAATTGTTCATATCGATCATTAAACGCCTTCCAAGCAAGACCATCTGCCGGGTGCCTTAACTTCCCATCTTTTGTTCGACCCGTGTCATGCCACCTCATGTCCTTCGCAGTTTTCTCACACATGTATAGCCTTTTCAGTCTCGGAATTAAAGGAAAATAACGCAAGACTTTTGCTCGCTTTTTTGACTTTTGTGATTTTGAACTTTCCCCCGATTGATCACCAACATCATCTCTATATCGAAGCTTTACAAGTAT
The DNA here is from genome assembly GCA_022545495.1 of Chrysanthemum lavandulifolium. Lineage (NCBI taxonomy): Eukaryota > Viridiplantae > Streptophyta > Magnoliopsida > Asterales > Asteraceae > Chrysanthemum > Chrysanthemum lavandulifolium. Next base: position 106,918,932 of record CM040240.1, read on the forward strand.
GACATGATTGTTCACCTCGCTCTTATCCCAATATAGCATGCAATCATTAGGACATGCATGGATCTTTTTGTATCCAAGCCCCAAATCATTAGTTAATTTTTTGGTTTGGTTAACAGATGATGGTATTGATGTGATGTAAGGAAAGGCATCTCGTAAAAGCTCTAGCAACATACCAAAAGTCTTGTTGGATATGCCACCGATACATTTAATGTGATATAAGCGTAAAGTAAAAGACAAACTAGAAAACTTGCAACCGGGATACAATTCTTTGTCACACTGTTCTAGCAATTTTTTATAAGGAATATCCTCGACATTGTGATCACTTGTTTCGGGTGATTCATCTACTTCGCCATCAAGCCCTGCTTCCTCCGTGTTCTCATGATTCGAAGGAAAGAACTTAAACCAAAGGCATCCGGACCAACCCTATCATGTCGTCTTCAACAAACGAAGTTTCATGAACGCTAGTAGACGGAGATGTTGGGGGAGTAGCAAGCTCCCCATGAATAGTCCATATTGTGTACCCCGGTAAAAAACCATAACGCAATAAGTGTTCATGAACCTCGTCTACTTCCAATAATTCATCATTACAACATCTAAGGCAAGGGCATATAATTGATCCTCTTATGTCTCTAGCACGAGCAAAATTAATAAAAGACTCGACTCCTTTTCTATAAGTAATGCTTTTTATGTGTGCGTTGATCCAACTTTTGTCCATCATATTGATTTACCTAAACAAGTAAAAAATGTTTATAGCATACCATTAAGTTAATATACGATACAAATTCTTTGCAAAACTTAAAGATCTAATGAAACGCTTAGTCCTTGTCGAGCTAAGAATGCACTTAGTAGCCAAATACTACAAAAATATGAGCAAGTAACTCATTATTAGCAACATTTCATAAACATGCTACACAATCTACAAGTCTACAGCACACTTAGATATGCAACGATCAAATCAGTTCAATTTCTCACCCATTCATCTCCGAAACCTTCACTTCGAGTTCCATCATCCAATATTTTCCCTAAATTACTGAAAATACTCTAATCTGCTCTCACATCAATTTAAGCCTAAATAATCGACGATTTGATAAGAGATATCCATTAAACTAAGAAGCCAAAATATCAATCACTAAACTACACAATGTACAATATTATCAACTAGAAAACCTAGTTTTCACACAGAATATCAATAACGCTACACAAACAGGACCAAAATCCCATCGAATTTTAACAAACTCCGCTGCTAAACCTTCGCATTCTATCATCCAACATTTCACCAAACCCATACACATTCCTGCATGCTCTCACAATTGATATCTACAAAGTATCATCAATAATGTTACCTCACCTCCTAAGCGGCTAAACCTAATATTCACATTTTATCATTCAACGTTTCACCTAAACATTTCAAAAATGCTGAACGAATCTCATACGAACAATTTACATAACTACACAATTTACATCAGTTTATACATAACTACATAACTACACAATTTACATCAGTTTTCACCTAAACTAATATACATAACTACACAATTTACATCAGTTTTCACCTAAACTAATATACATAACTACACAATTTACATCAGTTTATACAACAATATACTCAGAGCAACTCATATAATGAAAATAAACAAACGAAATCAATTAACACTAAAAGTATGACCTAATTAGGCGATTAACTACACAATTTACTTCAATATAAACGGAAACTAACCTGTACAAAATGAAAACGAAAACGAAACCACAACGATTAGAAGAAGAAGATCCTGATCATGAGCAACGACTGGACCACGGCGGCGATTACAGATCCACGACGGCGATTACAGATGACGGCGACGAATACGAAACCACAACGATTACGAAAGCACGATAAGATGCGAGACACGATAAGAGCAACAATAACAGTAATGAGTGAAGATGTGATGAGATTACAGATCCACAGCTACGGCAACCATTATTTTCTGATTTTATGCGATTACAGGCGATGGATAAGAGATGGAGAAGATATTTTATTTTCTGATTTTGTAAAAAAGAATGCGAGTCAGTATTTTATTTAAGCGATGCATTTTATTGGACAAAGAGTATGATGGTTTAGAATATGAAATGATATCAGTTTATAGTGAGCCTTTTTTTTATGTGGATAATTCTTTAACAAGTGTGGCTTTTTTTTATAAGTGTAGTTTTTTTTAGTTATTTTTTATTACATTTATAAGTGTAGCATTTTTAAAGTGTTTTTTTACACTTATAAGTGTGGCCTTTTAACAATTTGTTTTACTTCAATTATAAGTGTAGCGTTATTGTAATTGTCCACACTTATATACGTGGAATATATTTTAATAAATTTGTGACACCTAAAAATGTAGCAAAATTATGATTCATATAAAAAAAATTCCACACTTGACTATACCGTGGAGAAATAAGCGTGGAGAATTCAACTTTTTTTTGTAGTGCAATGATAATAGTAGTTAGTTATGGCCACTACTTTTGTCCGTTGGTGAAAATAGCTGTGTAGTGGTCGTAAATATTTCAAGAAACTCAATTTTAGTATATCTAAAATGTTTTTGATGTGTTTGTTACATTGTTTCAATGAATTTTTTGTAAGAGGCTTTGATGATTACTATAACTACAAAAAATTAAGCTATATGTAATTTGATGCATGTTTAGAGATTAGCCAAAATCAAAGGATTGTAGTGTCCGAGACAATGTTTCGTGTATTTGTTTATTTGTTCCCATTCTGATATCTAATATCTTTGTGTGTTTTCTTCCTTTTTTTCATTCTTTATTATATATCATTTTAAGTGAAATAACTTGGGTTAATGGTTAGAAAGCATCTGACTTTCCACTTTTCTTATTATGATATAAACTTTTTTCCTTGTAACAAAAAACTTCTTAATGACTACTATTGTAACCAAATAGTAGTCATTAAGTAATAATTGCTTGTGCCACGTGGCATATTTGGTTACAATAGTAGTCATTAAGAAGTTGTTTTGTTACAATAGGAAAAAAAAAAGTTTATTGTCACAATAGTAAAAAGTGGAAAGTTTGTATGTTTTCTAGACCATTAACCCTACTCACAAAAGCCTTTTATGCATATATAGGTAATGATTTATGGTGAGATCGTTGCTAACTTTGCTATGATTCCCAATGGATACAGATGGCAAATGGTTTTGGAAGAAATATTATTGCTACTTTTTTTTACTGTAAGTAGCTTCATTAGTCTAAAGATAATTTGTATGAATTAGTCAGAGTCAACTTCTCACAGGCCCACCATGATAATATGGCATTTGGCTTCGCAACGCTCAAATTCTTCACTGATCACAACTTACAAGTCTACAATAAACATATCATGTTACATGCAATAATAAAAATTTAAGTAAGCCACGTTAGTTTGGTATGCATGGTATAATAGTAAGCGTAAAACTTTATAAAACAAAGAAAGATTCAAGAATTATTCGACCAACCTTCTCTTTTATTAACACAATTTATTCAGACGCTTAGTTTGTTTGAGTGATACATCAAACCAAAGAAATTATAATGACTAAACTATACAGGTCGCAATTTTGTCAAACATGTACACTCAACTATACAGGTCGCAAATTATATAAACAACTGATGAATGTAAACTAAAACAAATTACAGGTCTCTATCAACTAAAGGGCACAAGAAGAGAACCCAATTTTGTCAAACATGTACACTCCAGCCCAAATTCACCACCTTTACAAAGTTGCTCTCTTTAGTCCCTTCACTTGATAAAACACAAACTTAACAGTAGCTCACAAATGTAAGTTTGAGACACCATATATAATTATAAAAAAATAATAATAAAAAAAAAATAAAAAATAAAAATAAAGTAAAAAAGTAACTCCTAATACCGTCTTCCACGGGTTATGGGTCTCAATGCCGTCTTCCACAGTGTATGAGGGAGGTTGAAATGTAGACAACCTTATCCCCACCCAGAGGCGGAGCCATATGGTTACTTGTGGGGGGCAGTGCCCTCGATAAGGCAAGACGGAGTGGCTCTCGGGTTGGGGGGCGAGTTCACGAACCCGCACGGCTACACCATTCCGTGTAGCTCGGGTAAGGCTCTCGGGTTGGATTTGCGAGTTGGGAAGCCGAAGAAGAACGTTGCATTTCTATCCGTTGCAAAAGGAGGAGCCGTTGGATAACGGCTAAATGTGACCCAAAATAATTAAAAAAAAAAAAAAAAAAAAAAAAAAAAACTCACTCCTATTTAAACTATATCTTCCACCTCAATTTTCAAAATAAAAACACACAACACAAATTACAACACACAATAATCTTTCAAAAACACCAAACTATGGATTCAAGGAGAGGTAAAAAAACTTTCACCTCGCGTCAAGGTCGGTCTCAACCATCCCCGAATCAACCAAAACAAACTCCGTTAGGATTTAGCCAATTTTATTCTCAACCATCCCCGAATCAATTTCGTTCCACAACCTCAATCTCCACAATTTTTCCAATATAATATGGGTCCTCTCAATTGAATCCACAACACTACAACATCACTCCTACAAGCGAGTTTTCCCGTTCGAAAACCTTAGTCAAGGCGTAGAAGTACGTGCAAACACAACCACTACCAAAGCGAAGAAGGCGAAGATGAGGAAGTTCAAGAAGTCGATCCGAGAGGAAGAAAAAGCTTTCGCGGGAGGAAGCTCCTGAAGTTTGGACGCTTGGCACAAGAGGAGGCGTTGGAAAGCATGGGTTCAAATCTCGAATGTGGTGTTGTCGGTAATGAACAAAAGTCCGCGGTTTTGAAGCGGATTCTCGAGCATTACGAGGCAACTTTGGGTTCGAGTTCACGAACATTTCATGCGTTGAATACCAAGTGGAGAACAATGAACACGGCCATGGGTATTTTCAACGGCTACTACCTCCAAGCGGTACATAATCTATACTTTATTATTTATAATTACATTATTTTGTTTTTAGCTATACTTTTTTATTTTACGTAATCCGTACTTTTTATTTACAATTAAATTATTTTGTATATAATGTAGAAACGTGCTAAGGCTAGTGGGTGCAACGATTTGGACGTGGTGAGGCAAGCTGAAATGGATTTCTATACAACAAGAAAAAAACAATTTCTTCATACCAGGGCGTGGAAGGTTGTCAGAGGTCATGAGAAATGGACGGAGCAAGAATGTTTTCAAGATATTCAAGGTCTTGCAAGCAATTCTTCAAAAAGGAGGTCGGGGAGTATGACGCGGCAAGCAACACCATTCCGACATGAATGAAGACCCCACCCTCCAATTGAATCAAGAAAAATGAAGAAGAAGCAAGTCGCATCCTCCTCGTCTATCTCAGCGTTGCGGATGAAATCAACGCATACACACAAAGAAGACACAATATTTGGAAGAAAAAGCGAGATGGCGAAACAATTGTTGGCTACACAACTCGAGGGGCGAAGTTCAAGAATGCACAACGGAGTTGAAGTTTTTGGAGCCGCATGATCACATTCGCGATCCCGCTATGTTGGAATTAGTTCTTACCCGAAACGTGAACTTGCGGCCAAACACGGATGGGCATGCAATTTTAAATTGTAGTTTCAAGTTATTTTAATTTTAACTTATGTAATGTTTTTTTTTTTTTTTTAAGTTGTAGTTTCAATTTTAAGTTTTAGTTTTTTAAGTATTATGTAATGTTTTTATTTTTAATGAAATGATATGTTTTATTATAAATATTGTATGTGATTTTATGTATTTAAAAAAATTGAATTTGGTACTAGGTTCCACTCCCACTAGTTAGGGTAGTGTTAGGGTAGTATTGGGGTAGTTTTGAGTTGGAAGGTTTTTATTAGATAGAGGTGATTTGGCACCTTAGAGTATTAGGGTAAGAAACTTCCACTCCTTCCTCCTAACTGTTGTGCAAAGGCTAATTTCGTACGAGTTTTTAGTATAAAAATATTATGAATAGGTTGACTTTACAAGAGTGCCCTCATAGTTATACCACGTGTGCCCTCAACCTTGAAAATTGTTTTGTACTTTTTTACTTTAGTCAAAATGTCTAAACCAAACATATGTACCACTATATTTACCCATAGTACTTCATTTGTTAACTAAAAATGTAGATGTGTTATTTTGATTTTATGTTATTCATCTCTCTAAATTTGGTTATAAAAGTAGTAGCTATTCAAGTGAATTACGTGATTTTTCATGTTTTGTCTTTTGTTTCTTTAATTTGAGTATGAGAATTTATGAGTGTCTTGTTATAGTGTAATAATGCAAAACCTTAGTATATTAAAACAGGTAATCCTACTAATTTTCTGAATATAAGTAGTTTTCTTTTACAATATAAGATGCTAGATTGTTTAGTTTCTTCTGGAAGATAAAGTGTTTTTTGTTGCATTTTTTAGCTCACGATAAGTTGCCTAAGTTTTTGCCTTTGTATCGCCGGACCTTTTGTTGCAACTTTTATCATTATAAGTTTCTTTCTTTTCTTGCACATTATAAGTTGCAATTTCTTTTAATTTATGCACTAGGTTAGTTATTTTCTGCAAGATTATCTGTTTTTTATGCATGTTGATTAGTTAAAAATATTTGGTCTTTGCTTTGTGAAGGTAATAAATTTTGCCCCGATACTCGAAATTTACGGCTCATACTTGCCCCACCTAAGGTAGAGAGGCTGCTTTCGGTTCTACCAAAGGTAGAAAATGACCTCCGACCTTGCAAGGGGTGAGGATCGAACCTTGACCCCAGAGGCAAGGGTGTTAACCACTTGATCCAATCTTGCACTTACACCATATGTAATATTATTGACGTCCAAGACTGACAGCATAACTTTATTATATTTCAACAGTTAGGTTTTGTAGTTTTCAAAAAATCTATTATTATATATAATAAAATAAGCTTTTGTACAAGCCTACTAAGCTACCAGCATTAAAAATTCGTTTAATGCACTTCCTTATTTAGCTACCATGTACAATACTTTTATGCAGGAGGCTTTTAAAACACACATTCAACCTGCGCTCCTCTCCTTCTTCAGTTATATTCAGTTTCAAATTCACCCAAAAAATGTCTTCATCCGCTCCAAAGAAAATCTTCCTCAATACGCTTCGTTTTTAAATCCCTAATCAATATTCAGTTTCAAATTCACCCAAAAAATAACATATTCCTTCTCAAAATCACTTTAAATCTTCTAATCGATTCATCCGGTTCAATCTTAATCGCATCTATTGAAGTTTTTTAGGGTTTCAGCTTAAATCCCATAGTAGAGATTGATAATGGATTAGAGTTCTATTATTTGGATGTTAGAATAGTTAAATCTAATTGTTTTTCAAACCCTAATTACTTCCAATTACATCATTTGGAATTTTTTTTTTTTTTTTTTTTTTTCTAATCATCAATATGATTGTGTTTCTATTCAATTCATTTGGATGTTTTTTTTTGTTTTCTGTTTTCTTTTCAGGTTGTTGTGATACATATATGACGATTTTGGGAGTTTCTACATAGCAGGTAACTTTTTGTAAATTGATTTAATTTATATTGATTTGGTCTTCTTTGCTTAATTGTAAATTATAGTTGTATTCATATGGATTTTAGTTTGTGTATTATGAGCATTGTAGCGAGAATATAATTTCAACCATTTGGTCATGTGGCGTTGGCTTTGATATCTTACCCAGTTGGAAGATAATATATGCTCAAGAGAATAGACTATTACGGTATAAGTGTTTTCGTTCACGATTTTATATTATACTCAAACTTTCTGTATTTTACCATGAACCCGGAATCATGAAGAACACCGTGATTCATGAAGAACACCGTGATTCTTAAATGTAACTTAATGACGTAGTAATAATTTCCACATATATTTTCATTATTAGATTTTGTGCGAGTATGATCAGTTGTAGGTTGTCTTTAAAAATGTGATATGTAGCTCAAAGTTTCTTAAATAGTTCTTACACTTCCTCTATTTCATATCTCATCTGCTCAACATGTATCTTTTCTCCAGCTGCTATCTCATAGGGTTTTGAGTGAAGTCATCTCTAAAAGTATTTGGTTATATAATCTCATCTGCTCAACATGTATCTTTTCTCCAGCTGCTTGAGCTTTAATAATCTCTTTAGGAAGTAATAGATACAAATAATCTCCCTTTTCCCTTTGAAAACTGTTGTTGCAGCTCACAAAAGCTGGTTATTGCAAATGATTATTAGGCTACCAAATAGTTAGCTAATTTTAAGGTTGCCAAAGTCCTTCAAGCTGCTTATTCACTGTGTGCATATTTTGGGTGTTGTTCGGTTCGAGTTCGAGTGTTGTGCGTACGTATAGGTACTGCTATTATAATTTCGGATACCTTTGAGCTTTTCGTGTGTGTGCTGTAATGATTTTGATTTGGGTTTGTAAGATTGTTGATGTTCATTTATTTTGCTACTTCTGTGGAATAGGTTCTTGATTGAGTGCCGTCACGTGAAAGTTGAAGATGATTCAATGGTAAGAAACTCCCAAACCACTTCTTTCAGTGAAAGTGTATACACCTTTGTTTTGGTTATCAAAAAACATTAACTATGTCCTAATTCACCCCAACAAATGATAGTGTAGTATCTATCTTTGTAGATTCTATCAAGTTTTTGGACTGATATTTGCACACTGAAAGTATGTTCAGGCTTTGCCATTATTGTGTTTCTTTTTAATCAGTGATACTGATTTGTTATATCCAATGTAATTAAGCATAACTAATAACTCCTTCAGGTAAAATATAATTGGCTTAAGACACTCAAAGAATATATAATCTGAAAACTAACAGATGTTTTGCTAAAATGGAAAAGATGTTTGGCTGTCTACTTAAGTTCCTTTATTGACAAAAGGTGAGGTTGCAAATGATATAAATTGTGCTATGTGATCAGATTGTTCCCGCGTGGTTAAACTGCTTGCCATTAAAAGGTGACTTGATTGAGGCTAAAGTTGTACATGATCGCTTTGCTCAATGGTGGAAAGGTAAAGTCTCGATTGTCAAAGAGTATTTTTGTACAAACATACGAATCGCCCAATAGTGGAAAATTGGATGGGATTTTCACCAAAGCGTTGAAATGGGTCGAATTGGGTTGACCCAAATAACTAATTTTGCATAGTTGATACTACTATTTTATACTCATAAAATTTAATGACTGATATAAGATTTATAAGTAAATATATGATCACAATAATAATCCAAAGTGTTTGGATAAAATAGTTTATGAAGTTATATACAATACAATGATACATATGTATTTTGGACGACTTTTCCCTACACACTAATTTGTAAAATTTAATTTCATATACATGGATTGGGTGTGTAATAAAAATGTTCTTTGTTTAAGTTGAATATTAGTTAAGTAGAGGTTTTCGGTTAACTTAGTGTTCAGTAGTGTTCTAGACATGAATTGTACGTATTTGTATTCTGAATTTGTTGTTTACGTATTGTTTTAGACTTTTTTTTTAATTTATATTAATGGAAATTTTGTATGATGTTATAAAAAAAAGGTTACGAGTGTGTTGCAATACCTTTTGTTTGATTTAAAGAAAAGTTAAGAAAGGTGGATGGCGTCATGAGTTTGTATATATCCAAGTAACGAAGCGGGATATGCGGGACACGTATGAATCAACGTTTAAAGCTATAATGTATATATTTTCTTGCAAATAAGAAATGTACGCTTTGGTTTGGAGATACAATTATGAATCTCATTTAAATCCAGTTTAGTGTTTCTCATATTAGTTTTTACGTATGTGTGTATTATTATAAGATTCGAGATATTCAGTTTCGACTTCATGAGATATGGTGATGTTGACTCTTTGTTTGATATTTCGGACATGTAAGGAAAGGATGGTCGCCTTATTGTTACTCGGTCAACACCGCTACATAGTGGCGGTCATGATATTACAATATTATTCATGAGCTTAATAAGGTATGATGCGGTTATATCTAAGCACTTCCTTTTCGGTTTTTGCTTATTAATAAGCACTTCCTTTTCGTGACGATTGTTTTCACGGAATATGTAGAATAGGAAGCGAGTTCGCCACATCGAATCTGAGTGCGATCACCTTTGGCGAGTGTAGTTTTGATGGTATGGTTATCATATCTTATAATTATAGTTTGAAGTAACATAATGTTTATTGTTTCTGCATCTTGGATACTTATGGGTCCTGTTTTTTGTGGCATACACGATCAAAAATACGATGGCAGCGGGTGCATCTGATGCATTGTCTCTATATATTATAGGAGGGACTCTCGAGCGAAGAGTAATAAACAACTAATATTCCAGCCAATAAACAAACAGTCAATAAAGATTAGATTTCGGCATTAAGGTTAAGCGACCAATGTCTTTACATTGTTGCAATTTCTGGAATTGGCCGGTCAGGTAAAACGCTAAGCTTTTACTGGTATGTGAAAGCTCCCTTGGATTGGAACATAAAAAATGGGCTCTCATGTTTATGCATTTTTTGTGTAATGATAAGGATGATGCCAATTTTCAACTTCATGTCTACAGGACATAGAAAATGTCGCGATTTGCCCATCGTGTGTACATGAAGTATGATCCCAGAACAGAGGTTATCAAGAGGCAACGAGAAGAATGGATTAGAGGTCAAGAGGTATATTTGTTCGACTTTAATATTTGGCTGATGAAACTGGATTTCCTTTTGTCGATAAAATAATTGAAACTTTAATTTTGCGTATGAATTTTTTGATTTAATAAAAACCTCGGCGTCAACCGATTAGCTCTGTCGGAGGTAAAACATAACATACTTATACATTAAATCGAAAATGTGAGTCTTATAATGGGGATTTTCTATTTAATGAAGTTTTCTTTTTATTATGCACTTCCGGGTATAATGTTGATTCATTTTGCATATTGTGAATGATAATCGATAACCATTATCATTATAACGTAGTTCTAATAAGCATTCGGTTGCACTTTACCAAACCAATATATCGTGCTCTATGTCTTGTTAGGTGTCGTACCTTTTCCTGTCATCGGTGACCAACGAGAATCTCTTGGTCCACCATATAGACATATTCATCAATATCGATATAGTACTTTTCTATGATACAGGGAGGGGCCATACAAGCGAATATGGAAGTGCGTGATACCAAGCGGTTCGATAGGGATCTAGAAATGAATAAAACGCACGCAATGACCAGATTTGGTTTCAAAGAAACAAAAAAACGGATGCAAACACTGCCGCAGGAGCTCACTTTGCTGTTTGGAACAATGGCCAACATCCAACGATATCCAGATACAGTGTTCCCCAGCCACCATATCAGTTTCGTTGCGCAGAATGAACTATACTCACGAGCAGATAAGAGAGAAGCAATACTGACTGATTACATTGGCGTTATCCAACGTGTTGGTGATGAACGAGATGTTACGGAACCAACAAAGAAGAAAGTAGTCTGGAAAGATATCATCATTCAGAATCTAGAGTAAGTATAACCGTTAACGAATAGGTTTTCGGTCTTTGAAAGATGTGACACGCCTAAATGAGCGCCTTATGCGGGTGTAACATCGTTAGGTTATCTCTTGAAACGACAAGGCTAAAGATTTTCCCTTTGCAGCATTATGAGAACTTGGACAAGCCAGTGATGATGGCGGTTAGCTCACGGTTGGTGAAGACTTATGGGGGTGAGTCTGATTACAGAACCTTCCACCTCACGCTATCACTATTGGTTTCCCTTAACATGAAACTTACGTATTACAGGCCTTCGGCTATCAAGTACGCCTGCTACATGTTACTATTTTAATCCAAGTGCTCCAGAAACCGAAGTCATACGAAACATGTGAGTAATGTTATAATAATCATTTGGTTCACAATACCTGACATTACCAACCGAAGATAATAGTAATTTCTTATAACAGGTACGACCATTATGGAGAAAATGTTTACGGGATGTCATTGAATCACGCTGACACGATTCTTGATATATTTATAAAGTCTCCAAATTTTGAAGGTAGTTGTGACAATAGAAAGGCTACAGTTAGTGGGCTTGGGAAATTTTCTATCTTAAATGAAAATAGCTTTATTTGTGTTAACTAAAACTCAAACTTAATGTGTCTCTTAATTTAAATGTCAAATCTAAAACTTTGTGGTGGGTCATCGAGGATACGAATCTTGACCCATTTACATCTTGGAAATCTTGAAAAGTAGGGCTTTACACAAATTGTGGCTAGGGTTGGTTTGAACTGGATTTAAAAAACGACCGGAGCAAATGATGATGCATTTGTGTGGCTTCGGGTTCTATATCAGGTGTTCTTCTATCTGTTAGAAAGCGTTTAGTTGACACTTTTTTGGGTACAGTGAAGGCTGTATATCTTACTAAACATGTAAGCTTTAGGATACAATATGGCCTCTATGCAACCATTAAGATGTAGGTGCAATCACCATTTCTAAAACTTTGTATGAAACGGGTTGTAGGAGTGATTAAGTAATTTTGACTATAAGCGTAAGATATTTAAATGCAATGAAACATGTAGTAAGAGTGATTAAGTGATTTTGAATATAAGCGTTAGATATTTAACTTTAATGAAACGGGTTGTAAGAGTGATTAAGTGATTTTGAATATAAGCGTAAACGGGTTGTAGGGGTGGAGTGATTAAATGATTTAGAATATAAGCTTAAGATATTTAACTGTAATGAAACGGGTTGTAGGAGATGGTAAACACCTGAAATGAAATGGGTTGCATGAGTAATTAAGTGATTAAGTGATTTTGAATATAAGCGTAAGACATGTAAATGCAATGAAACAGGTTGTAGGAGTGATTAAGTGATTTTGAATATAAGTGTTAGATATTTAACTGTAATGAAACGGGTTGTAGGAGTGATTAAGTGATTTTAACTACAATATATATCGTCATTAACGATGTACTCCTAAAAAATATTCTTTGTCGATTAATAGGTTCTTTACTCACATATTCTCATCAATCGATCATGGATTAGTTAAATGTCAGTCTCTAATACGATTGGAAACCGTACACTTACATTTTTTTGTTTTTTTTAAAATCATTAGGTGTTCATGGAACGGGCATTGGCTATTAACTTGATGAGCAATCATTGAATACATTTGCTCTTCATGACCATCAATTTTGGAGACGCCAATGCATGGACATTTATTATTTTAATTATTAAAAACTCAATTGTTTATCGAATAAGTCACTTATTACTTATTATTCCTTTCAAATATTAATGGAACATGTTTACATTCGTTGTTTTTTTATCATCTCATTTATCTATTTCTTTAAAAATTAACCCGGTGTCAACGGGTCTCTAAGCTAGTCCTTATATATATGTACATACATAATTCCCCTGTTAACACTTCAAAAGGAAAGTTTGTTATCTACATAAAGTAGCAAATTGCGTTAGTTGAGCATTTTCAAGTCACAATATCTTTAACAAACTTTCTTTTGGCCTCTCTCGAATTAATTTTTTCTAAAAATATTGAGTTCCTACGAGGACATGTACTAAAAGTTTTTGAATTCTTCGTGTGTGTTGAATGTTTTGAAAATTTCGTGTTAAAAAGATTCATCATGGCATAATTCAGTTATGAATTGAAAACTACGAGACCGGCAAGATTTGGCGTGGCGTTGTGGCGGCCGAATTTTTCCGCCAAAATGTCTGTAGCAGCCCCGGCCTAAGCGTCTTTATGTAATATTGTCATTGTATCATGTAATCTGGTAGTCGTTTTTTGTGTTTTAATATATACTTATAATTTTCGTGAATATAGACATTCAAGAGAAATGTTTTAATGCAATTACACCTATTTGTAATAAATTCCGTTACTGAGCATTGTGTGTCTCATGGAAAATCAAATTCCTTCCGTAACAAATGTTGATATAATTAGAAGAGATCTGCATTGATGCGTGTGGATACCCGTGTAACTATTTTTATAAGAAGAAATGTTTTTCATTTTAAACCTTCCTTTCATAGCATTTCTCAAATCTTTATAACGAAGTAGATATATGTTTTCAAAAGTAGAAACGTCCAAATTATTAATAGTGTAAATAATTATCACTTTTATTTTCAAATTTTAGCATTAAATTGGTGGTCATAAATTTAGTGAGATTTTTTTTTCTTTTATAAACAAGGGGGTTACTATATAGTTTTAATGAGACTTAAATTTTTAAAATTTACGTTAATTTTCTAATTTTTCCTTTTATAGTAATGTTTTTTGTCTTAAACATTTAAGACTTCCTTTTTAAGAAGTCCAAATCTTTATAATGTAGTATAGATATTGTATGCTTAGTCAATAAAATTTAATAATAATAATTATTATTATTATTATTATTATTATTATTATTATTATTATTATTATTATTATTATTATTATTATTATTATTATTATTATTATTATTATTATTAAAGCATATCCGAAGATATTGGACTTAGTGGGGAAAGGGACATACCCTTACGTCCAGATGATATTTTACTTACTCGTGGAATGGTGGGACGATGTATGTGTTGATCCGACAGGCCATCACCCTCGTATATTGGTATAGTTGATTTTGTGCCCGGTCGATGCGGTGATTGAGCGCAACGTAAGCAACGTCAAGTATAAGGCTAAATCGTGGATATTGGATATGGGTTTCTCCCTTTCATTCTCTTCTTTTGGGAACTTGAGAAGAATGCGGTGGCCTTCTTAAAGCGTATCCGAAGATTCCGGTGACTCGAGATATTGGAGAACGTGTTCTTTCTTCATATTTTAGTAGGATTATCTTGCTATAAATTAGAGGAGAGGGCTAGTTAGTATCTCATTCCTATTAATTTATTGTAAATCCTATGATTTTCTAATAAATTGATGTTGATAATTAATAATAATAATAATAATAATAATAATAATAATAATAATGACTTCCTAAATTATTTGTTTTATAAGTGTTTGTGTCATTCATTTTCTTAATTACTGAATCTTTCTAATTATCACAACCGTATGGATTACAGTTAAACTTTATCATTTATGTAAAAATAACATTTAATAAACTTATTATTTCCGTATTTATACATATTTAAGGTGTAATTAAATAAGCATGAAGCTAAGTTTTAATGCCAATGCTAAGGTTACACAACTAATGGTTTCAGTTGTTCAACAAGAATCGATTGTGTTTGTTTTACTTTATTAATTTAACTTCAATAGAATTTATCAACTTTGGATTCAGACTACTTAATAGATGAATGCAATGGATCAACTGATCAATTAGAGTAAACTAATGACAACCTTTAAGACAACGTTTTCTTAGTTTAGATCAGATTGTTAAAGCTTTTGAGTTTTACACAAAACTTTTTTTAAAATAAGCATTTTTGGTAACACTTATACAATTTAAATTTGGATTAACATTATGAAGGTATTCAGCACATATGTGTACATGTTATTCTAATTCAACTTAATATAAAAGATGTATTATATGTAATTGAGAAAATGGGAATAAAATTTTTGTTTTGACAACATCATTCAAACCTGAAATATAAATTAGAAAAGTAGACTTGTGATTTTTAGCAATATACTAATTTGAGACGATGATGACATGTTCATTGCAGTGGTTGTTTTAAGATTTAACACATTTCATGAAAATTAATTTATGAACAAGGTAGTATAAAGTTTAACATGGTCTCTGGATTAGATCATTTAGAGGAGTTTATGGGCTTATTGTGTTTTAAAAACCCATAATCTTAAATAATGTGTTTGGATATTACCAAGTAGGTTAAGCTTACGAGCTTATTCAAGCTCAAATAAGCCCAATTTTACAAGTATCTTTGTATTGACTTTTGTAGATTATATGTATTACTTACAATTTTAATCTACTATTGTCTTTGATTGCGACTTTTATGCGCCAATATCTTTTATAGGGTGTTGTCTTATTTAATCATTTTACCAATAGTATGTTTTGAATATGCATAAGGTGATCTTAACACTATTCGAAGAAGTATGAAGTGTGTTTTGATATATTAAGTAAGCTCATAAGCTCTTTTTGCAAAAATGCCTTAAGGCATCCGCTAGACGGAGATTTTAATGAGGTTTATAAATATGATACCTAAAAAATTTACAATATTTTTTTATATTATAGGCCCTTTTTATTACAGATAAAACTTTTAGTCATTACATATTTAGGTTTTTTCATATTGATTTTTACTTACGAAAGTGAAAAGGAAATTAGTTAATATTACAAACTTATTCAAAATTTTAAACTTTTTCATTATATCTAAGCATGAAACACTATCCTTTAACAAATTTTAGATCTCTTCATTTTTCTATTTACCTTTACTTAGTTACTGTAGCGGATGCTCTAAGACTGAGTATAAACTTTAGGAAGTTAACCCATTTTAGTTTGGCGGCAATGTTAGTTTCTAAATATATTTTACCCCTTTGTATAATGTTTTGCTTTCAGTATTCGTCGAGATAAATTGAAAGATATTTAAGGGTTGAAATCCCTTTTATAAAATGTTTTCCTTTTAACAAATGTAGTGAGGATGGTAAATATCAAATTCTACAAAATTTGTAATCAAAGGTAAAAAATATATATTCAAAAACCTTAATCTATGTTTTCATTGGTTAGTCTACTTTGTTTATAAGGTTATCAACTATGATTTTACATGTTGTCACGTTTGATTCTACGGCTTGAATTGGACATGAATTAAAAAAGGGCTGCTCAAAATACCGACGAGTTAGTCTACTATACTTTGGGTTTTAACTACACAAGAAATGAACAACAAGAAACATACTACATGTAACTATTTGATTTTATTGTTATACTAACAATGGTTGGATTTTTCAGTTTATATCACTTGTGAACAACTTTTTTTTTTTTTACCTGAAATCGTGTTACTTATTACGATTTTTTTTGGTTTCTTGCTTCATGTATTCACATTATTTATTGTTAAGATAGATAAAGCTACACATGTGTATGAAATGCAAGCACAACATAATTTATTGTTTTTTATGATGTGAATACTATTTTTAGTGGATGAATAAAATTCAAGCAACAATGATAACTGCTTTAGTGTCATATATCAAGCACCAACTAAAGGCGTCATGTGGTCTTGCATATGTACACGTCAATAGAAACTCAACCTTAATGGCGTATTGTACAATAAACTACAATACGTTTGTATATGATTTTATATTCTTTTTAACTTATTTTGTAATTGTTGGATTTTTTGTATGTTTGATTTCTCAACATTTACCTTATTAAACATGATACGTTTATAGGCTTCCTTCCGTCATCTTGTTACATAAGATATCCAAATTATTTAGCTTTTTAACTTTTCTTTAAAATACCCGTGAATTTCACGGGTCTTTTAGCTAGTGAAGATCATATAACGTAGAAAACTTAGCTTTATAAGCTTTAAACATTTGCCACAGACTATTTTAAAAGTTACACAGTGTTACGTTTTTTGGTTAATTTACACACCTTTTTATTGGTTGTGGCAACACATCAAGTCACAGAGGTAATCAATATGTCAGAATTTATGCGCAACAAATAAACATACGTCACAACAGAAAATATAAAACCGTATATATCAATATTGCAATCAAAGTTCCTTACTTTAGTGCGTAAAATACGGTTTTCAACTTTAATTTGTTTCTCTCCCATACTTTGACTTGTCCTCCTGATTGACGCTGAAGATGCGTCCACATTTTTGTCAATCCTGACAATTGGTACTCCATTTTGCCAATGCAACCTGAAAAGCAGTACCTGTCAGTTCATGATATATTTCAATTCAAACAATAGTTCAACCTAAAAACACTGGAACGTTGTTTACAACTTATATCATATATACATACCTCAAATCTTCTGGAAACCATGTGTCTGGAAATCCTAGAATCATAGGATCTCGATAGAGTCGATCCATTTGAGCAAGAGATATTAAGAAGAATCCAAAATTATTAAAAATATGTGGGCCATTTCAGAATGCCGTCGTTTCAAACGTCTATTGATAATGAGGCTCAGATTAATCTAAACGGTATCACAACCAGGAGACCGATATGGCTACAATCACACAATTAGCGCGACTGCCTAGCCAGCATACGCGTCTAAGGAACCAACACACTGTAAATGAAAAAATTATCATCATTGCCTATAAGAAGAAAAACAATAGCACTCTGAGTCGTTACATGATCAGTATTTAACTGCAAACAACACAGACCGAAAACTTTGAATCCCATCCAAAATCAAACAAACTGGATCAGCTTAAAACGACGTTGTTTTCACCAATTTTTCATAGGTTCCATGTTTCAATTTAAACCACAGAGGTTGAGGTCCGTGAATAGAAATGGTAGCAAGCGCCCGCCATGGCTGCAACCACAATTTAACTATGGTTATCCCGCCAAGATACGGGCATTGTCGTTTCCTCAACACTTTAAGGTAGCCAAAAATTCTAGAAGTGGTCGTGAGTATCATTGTATAGAAGGCTCAGATAGGAAATGGTTCACAAAAAAAGGACAGACCCAACATGGCTGCAAATACAACAAATTGCCTCGCCAAGATACATGGCATCTCAGTTTTGTCGAACCCCCACCCCCAGAATCAAATTAGCCTGTTATAATCGATATGACCATTGTTTCCATCCCATAAAAACTGGAGGAAACTGTTTGGCCTTACTATCATTGCATAAAAGGCACAAACAGGGAATGGTTCAAAAAAAGGACATGCCCGACATCTCTGCGAATACAACAAATTGCCTCGCCAAGATACAGGGCATCTCAGTTTTGTCGCCCGGGAATCATCACAACCTGTTATAATCAATACAACGTTGTTTTGACGTGGGTCCCTTTCAGCTTATTTATCAGACTTATGGGCTTATTTTGATTCTGGAATTGGCTTAAGTCGATAAGCTAAAGCTAATAAGCTTTCCAAATAAGCCTATAAACCTCATCAATAAGCTAATGCAAACACCCCTAGTAATCAAATAATCACTTCAGATACCTAACTTCACAAAAACACAAAATTAAAACTATAAAAATTATAAGATATATCGAATAAACCTCATAAATAAGCTTTGCAAACACCCCCAATAGTCAAATCATCACTTCAGAAACCTAAGTTCACCAAAAACCCAAAATTAAAACTACACAAATTAGCATATATGAAGCATAAAAAAAAGAGATTAGCTCTTACCAGACATGTTCAATTTTAAGAAACCCCTAAAATTGATTAATTAACTGTTATGACGAAAGCTTTTTCGTATTCAAAACTTGCGGCTAAATCATCGGCCACAGTCGTTCAAGTAGCAACATTAACCCTGCATCTTCTTTGCCATTAGGTATGATTTTGTGTATGTTGAGATTCTTCTAGAATGTGATAGATATGAGTATATGAGGTGGTGTTTGATAAGGATTTAAAACGTACACTTTTAAGGGGTCATTTAAGCCCTAATCGCCCACTTTTATATCCGTTACTGCTTAATTTCATTCCTTTTCACTTTTTAGGTCTCTTGGAAGTAAAATGCTGGAATGATGCATATTTGGACGAAAAGGAGTGAATATATGAAGAAAATGGCTAAGTCAAGATCAAAGACTCTCAAGTCTTTGGAATTGAAGGCGTGGCGTCACAATCCATGGGCGACGCCGTCCCTCTGCGTAATTAAATTTGCGGCGACTCGGTAGCCTTTTGCTATTTTACACCGACGGCGTCGAGAATTTAAAGTAAGGCGTCACGTAGACTTTTCTTCTCGGCGGCCTAGATCCGATTCGGCGGCGTCCATGCTTGAAGATTGGCGGTGTCACAACCACAACGTGACGTCGTCCCAATGATGACTTGGCCAAGGCGAAACCCTAATGACGGCGATCCGATGGCGTTCCAACTATAAGGTGGCCGTCGCGAATGTAAAATTATATGTGAAATCGAATTTTCGAATTTTAAGAGGCGGACTTGTGGAGTAAAACCTAAAATGATTTTGGTCCGGTTTGGATGATATCTTAGGGTTCTCATACCCTATTTTACATCACGATAAGTAATTTACTTCATTGATTTCATTATGTCTTCGATTGTATGTGTGTATGCTTGCATGTTTAACATGTTCGGCTAAATTTCTTGTGTGTTTGCTTAGATCTATGAAACCTAGTTATTAATTATTGATTGGTTATCTCTTATCTTAATTGTAATTGGCTTAGGATTGCACTAGGCTATCGTTGTGTTTTTAATGCTTGAGTAATCTTTGTGAACCTTAGTTTATACTCACTTAGCGGAATTGTAGACTAAACATCCAAAGATAACCTTAGAGTTAGTTTATGAATCCTAGAGATTTCTTAGGCAGTAACCTTAGGGTAGTCTCAAAGAGTTAGGGATAAACGCATACCCTATGACCTTAGAAGACACAACGCTTTAAGAATAAGGACGAATAAAAGATAACTAGGGAGTAATAATATCTAGGTAGACACATTTTTAATCATCATAAGAGCACACATTAATAGACATAGACTACCCCTTAGTTTAGATAATTAGATAGTAGAAGTAATCGGTAGAAGTACCAAACCCCCAAATCCAAATCCCGAGATTTTACCTTTAGCTTTCTAAAAAATATAAAAAGATAAAAAAATAATCTTCCTCAACCTCAAACCTTAGCATAGTACATCTCTCACTAGCATTCCTATTCCTCTAGAGAACGATATCAATACCCGAGGCTTACCCAATACTACACTACAACGATTAGGTTCACTGCCTAGGGTAGGGATGAGCATTTCGACTCGAATCCCGAAACCGAACCGGAACCGTACTGGAACTGTATCGATTCTTGATATACGGTACGATACCGGGACTACGAAATAAGGTGAAAAAAATCCAGGACCACTAATTTGGTATGGGACCGGTACCAAATCGTAAAATTATAGAAAAAAGGGGAAAATCCCGATTTCCGATGCCGATATCTGCATGCCGATATCCGAATCCGTTGATGCGGTGCCGGGTACCGCTTATTTATGCTCGGGAAAAATTGGTACCACTAATTCTGCACGGACTGATGCACCGTGCTCATCCTAGCCTAGGGTGTTGAAAAACTTGCTTTCGACGAAAGGAAGTTTCCTTTGACCTCGACCGCGTTATCGCGCGCATCAAGTTTTAAGCGCGCTTCAGGGAATAGAATAGCTAGTTAGATTTCTATCTCGTTTAGGTTTCCTTGCTTGATTCCTATCAAGTAAGTTTTTTTCTCATTTTTAGCTTCCTCGTAGTCTATCCCCCTTCTTTGTGCCTTTGTTAGTAATCACATCACTTTTCATCATGGAAGGTGATAACCTGCCACCACTCATCGACCCACCAATTATTGACCCGCCAAGAGGCCGTACTCTTGGTGAATACTCTAAACCAAGCCACCAAGGCTATAGGAACACTATTGAGCTCCCCGATCAAGCTCGAACTACGGCCCTGCGATCCGACACCATCCGGTTGGTGCAAAACGGATGTGCATTCCATGGACTTTGTTCCGAAGATCCTAATCAGCATCTCAAGGATTTCCTTAAAATCGTTGATTCTATCGACCTTGATGCTACCACACGGGAGACCACGCGCTTGCGTCTCTTCTAATTCTCTCTACGGGACCAAGCTAGTAATTGGCTTGAGCGACTTCCCGCCAGATCCATCTCAAGTTGAGATGATCTCACCACTCGTTTCCTTGCCCAATTTTTCCCACCGGGGAGAACTACTAAACTTAGGAAGGACATCTTGACGTTCCAACAACATCAAGGCGAATCTCTCTACGAGGCATAGACTCGATTCAAGGACTTGCTCCATAAAGTCCCTCATCACGGTATTGATCTTTGGCTTCAAGTCCAAATCTTTTACGATCATACCAATTTCCTCACCAAGCGATCCATTGATTGAGCGGCCGGTGGAAGGCTCAGCGATTTCAACGCAGAAGAATCATGGGATATAATAGAAGATATTGCCAATCAAAGCTACGGAGATTGGAGTGAATCCCATGAAACCCCCGTGAGAATGGTTAATGCCATATCAATTCCTCATGAGCCTTCCAACATTACTAAAGAGAAATTGAGTGCTCTTGAAAGAAGGATCAACTATCTAATTGAGAGGCAAACAAGAGTACCTGGACTAATCCCTCGAGCATCGGTTAACTCCGCCAACCACCCAACACCTCTCTCTGAATCACCAAGCCGAGAGCAAAATCCCAATTCCGTACGACGCTTCCGTTCTACCTCTCCAATTCCACTCTCACCAAGCTTCAAGGCATAAATGAGAGAGTACATGGCGGCCCATTCGGAAAGATTAGCCAAATTTGAATAAGAGGTTTATAGGCAAAGGGAAGAAATGCAGGCAAAAATGATGGAGATGATGAACTTGGTGAAAGAGTATACTAAGACGAAGGTTCCCGAGAAGGTGCTAGTGAGAAACCATGATCACCCTCCCCCCCACTTCGTTTGTTAACGCCACTTGATGTGTCTCGCGACTACTAGTTTTAAATTTATAACAAGGATTACCGAATTAAGCTAAGAACACACGGGCAAGTATGACCCTTTCGTATGTAGTTAGTTTTGGTTGGTAAGCCAAGGTCGTTCACTAGGATTTGGGTGTTTTCAATAGTGAAGAATCTATGTAATAGCAAGTAACACGAAAGTGGTAAATGGTTGTCACGTCCCAAAATACCATATAAGCAACAAGTAACACGAAAAATGATGATTAGGAAAATTCAATAAGATTAAAACTACACTTGCTTAAACTAGTTTCTTATCCATGATTAGTATGATTGTGTTAACCTCTTCTTAACATGTTGGTTATGATAATTAGTTGGTGTACTAATCTATTGTTCTTACAAGTTAAACCTTCGTCAAGATTTTAGTTTATAAAAACAAGCATTAAGTTTAACCAATCAATTCAAGATCAATTAAAGTTTCATAAGTTTACTTTTATAAACTTAAACACAAAAACATCCATTTGTCTTATCAAATTTGCTTAAGAAATGGTCAATACAAAAGGTAACCGATTATAGACAAAAGGTTACAACTGATTGTAAACAACTAATCTTACGACCTTTTAGATGTTTCCAATAAATCCAACTTGATAATCAAAAAGCGTTCTTATTACAACCATACTTTAGTTTATTTGTTTAATCAAGAATAATGGGTAAAAACAATCATCCATAGACAAAATGATTATAACTAGTTGAATAACAATAAGTTCTTTCGACCTCTACGATTACTATCAACTAGTCAAACTTAATTAACAAATGCCACTATGAAACTTTAGCACAATTGGATCTTAGAATCAACTTGAAATTGAATTAAAACATGTTAACACAATCATAAACTAATCATACGATAATCAACATCATTTAAGCAAGTGCATAAAGAAACTAGCCACTCATAACAAAAATAAACATAAACTCAGAACTTTGAACATTAGAAAACATGATTAAGAGTCTTACAATGATTGAAATGAGATTACAAATGATGAAGTAATGATGCCTCAAGTATTGGTGATGACTTCTTGATGTTTTGACCTCCAAATGATGACTTCTTGGACCTCCAAAGTTTCCTGGAACTTTATGGACGAATTTTAGGCTTTGAGAGAGAGTAGTGCTGGTAGGAGAGGTGTGAGAGAAGTTCTCTCAAGTTGGGATTTAGTTGGATGATGAAAACAAGCATAAATGAGTCCTATTTATACTACTCTCAAGCCCTAGGGGTTATAAATGCATTTCTTGGTCACCAAGGAGCTTAGAAGGGACTAGAATACATATAGGAAGAACCTAGAATCGTTGGAACAAGTTTGGAGTCTTAGTGATGAAGAAATGGCTGTCCAGGGCTTCCCAACCGAATCGGTTGGTCTACTTGACTGCTCTCCAACCGAAACGATTGCGGGGCACTACCGAACGGTTGGAGCAAGTTAACAAAACATTATAAACAACAAATTTGTAGATCTTTCTCTTAGCTTTCTGTGGCCGCAAACCGGGGGTCAAACAGAGTCCGTATGCAAAAGTTATGGCCAAAACGGTGAAGGTGTGTCGGGAACAACGAGTCTTCCAATATTTCTTCGTTTAAGCTTCTTTTCTTCATTTCTTTCTCATTTTCCTTCTTGAACTTTATTCTTGAGTCTTTGGACCACCATCTTGATGACTTTATCTTCTCGAATATACTCCACAAGTCTTGCTTTTGTCGGGATTCTTCGTATATGGAGAAATCTTCGTATTTTACTTCTTTTTAAGTCTTTTTCTCCACTTTCCTGTACTTGGCTATAAATGAACTAGCAAACACCCTTTTGTGCGATTAAGTAACAAAAGCATATGATTATAGCCAAATAATATACATAAAAGCGCGGATAACGCTACTAAAAACATGCACAATTTGAGCGTTATCAAATTCCCCCACACTTAAACTTTGCTTACCCTCAAGCAAATCTAAGAAAAGAAAAATTAAAACTACATACCTAAATGACAAAACAAAAGAAAATATTGAAAATTTGAAATTTTTTTTTTTTTTTTTTTTTTTTTTTTTTAAACTTATATATAAAAAATAAGCGAAAAATGAGCGCAAACTCCCCCACACTTAAGGGTTTGCTTGCCCTCAAGCACTAGAAATTAAGAAAAATAAATCCCACATGGTGCATGAAATATTGTCACAATTCGCAATTTCCGGTCATTTCTCATATTTCACATTCAGCATTTCATAACGATTCGTACATGGTTTTGCATTTTTCATTAAACGTTATTTTCTTATTAAATAAACGTTATCGCTAAACATTATTTTTGAACATTTGACCCGATACTTCCAAAATTATTCAATATATTTTAATACTCATATTAAGATTTAAAAAAAAATATATATATTATTATTAGTTTACCAGTGTTTTAAATCTATTTCAGTATATAAATTATTATATTTATATAAATTCTGACGGTTTTCTTAAATTCAACCCGATAAATATTTATTCACTCAAATCTTTCAAGAAATGTATTTTATAACTTTTATGACCTCAAAATATTCTATCTTGACCCGTGAAATTTATTTTATCTAACGCTACCTTAAATATTCAAATGTGTATACAACTTACTAATATTACTCAACAATGCTACAAGCTACTACTTATCCTCAAATAACTTTACTTCTACTATATTTATACTTTTACATATTAATAATAAATGTATATATATATGTATAATTAATTGCAAGATTCACCTAATATATATATTACAAGATTTGTCAAGATTTCAAGATCTTTTTATATAAGTCTTACACTCCAACTTGTGCTCATTCAAACCAATAATTCAAGTGTTAGATCAAGTCTTCTCTCTTCTTCTTCTTCACTCATATATCCGGCCACCTATAGGAACTCAAGAAGTGATCATCAAAAATTTTTCTTGTCAAGTTCTACACAATCTAGATACACTCTTTGTTTAGGTTTTGAAATAAAACCTAGGGTGTTTAGGATAATCCTTGGTTCACTAAACCTCATCAAGTAACTTGTAAGCCCAAAACTTCATCTCTTACTTTTCTTATATATTTTCATACATTTCATGAAGTCCATATGATCATATTTGCTCAAGTTGTAGTTTTATTCATGTTTATCAAATGTTATCACCCATATGTGTCTTATTAATTTTATAACAAGTATGTACTAGTTAGAAGTTTATAAAAATGATAAGTTTGAAAAATGGATCATCAAAGTCTAGTTGTGGTTTTTGGAAGAAATGGTTACATAAATTTTATACATGTTTATTTAAGTTGTATATATATTTTTAGCCTCATAATGAATATTTATTTTGGTTATGATCAAATGAAGTTGTTTTACTAGTAGGATTGGTGATGAGTAGAGTAAGGGATTTTTGTGGTGAAGTTGTGGTTAAACAAGTAGATAAAAATGGTAATTTTAAAATAAGCTGAGCTCTGTTAAATTATAAATTTTCCGAAAAGTTAGTTATTTTATAAGTTTTATTAAAGTTTTAGAAAATAGATTTTTAGTTATGAGCGTGGCCTTTTGAGCGGACTAAAGCGGAGTTATAACGAAAATACACGTGGTTTCCAAGTTACGATTTAAAACTACAATTTTCCGGAAAATGTTTATGCAGTCCAATTTTAACTGACCCAAACAGTGGCCTTAAAATTTCTGTGAAGTCTTCAAGTTTAAAAATATATTAGTACTCTTCATTACCTTGGCGTGGATATAAAGAACTTGAAAACGGACTTAAAGCGGTGAGTTATGGTTAACCGAACTTTGGGTCAAAAACGTCTTGAAAACACTATTCACAGCTTTAGTAAGCTGTCGGATTTTAATCAAGGTTTTGAGGGCCTAAGCGGACGTTTGGGGAAATGGACGTTAAAAGCGAGTTAGTTTTCCTATGTATATATTACGTTAAGTCCGATGTAAACTGATTTTCAATTACTAAAACCGTTCGTAAGTTTTAACTACATTTTCACCATTAGCTCAAAGTATTTATTTTCGACATGAAACCGTCACACATTCAAGTAACAATATTTCTATATAACTAGTTTTCAAGTAGCATATTGGGTGATACGTTTTCAAATCATGCATTCACGACAACATATCATAACTCAAGTCATAACATTCATTTTAGGTCGGATAGTTTCGAGCCTCACTTTCTTACACATCATTTTGTTAGCATATCAATCACACCAGGTGAGTTCATACCCCGCTTTTACTCGTTTAAATTCTACAAACTATTTGGGGCGAGATATATGCTTATTTATCCAAACATTAAACTCTTTTGTCAAACAACTTTACCTATACTTTAGACTTGATTGCGTTTTATACTTGAATGGGTTATACTTGTTTCACTCTTGCGAATACTCAAACCATTTATACAATTGAGTTACACTATACTACTTATACACTTTGGACATTGTGTGTTTATTGCGATATGTGCCTTAATGTGCTAAACTAGTTTTCAATTATGCATCAACATACAAACTTTAGCAACTGGTTAACTCTGGGAGGCCGCAGAGAGGTATTGATAGTACTATCGGTGGACGCCCCACCCTTGGGTCCTTGATGACGTGACCTTGGGTGAATATAATCTGTATTCAAGTTATTCAAGGCAATAACAACAAACAAGTTAGACTCGTCGTGAGGTTCGATTGGTGTGATTCTTTGCATTAAGTTTATGTATATATCGTATGCACCTATGTCCTACTTACAAACAAGATTGACAATTCCATATTTTGGCAATGGATTGTAAACACAGTTGCAAGTTTTGTATGGGCGGAACTTGGGCCGAGTGGATTACAAGGCCTTTCTTTGCATCAACATTTCTTATAGACTTTTTCAAATCATTTTCAACAAACTTATGAACTCACCAACCTTTGTGTTGACACTTTTTAGCATGTTTATCTCAGGTCTTAAGGTGATAGCATTTCATGGAGCTTTTGGGTCTCATGGCATACATTGGAGTCTTGCGTTTTTATCAATTACCATTCGGCATGTTTTGTAAACTCTTTGTGTATTATCAAACTTTGGGATTGCGTTTGTGTTGTAAACTTTAACTTATTAAATCGAATGGTAAACTCTTTAAAACGTCTCATTTTAGAGGTCGTTTTCTGTATCCATACTTTGTGCTATGACGTTATACCCCAAGGACACTATCGTTCCGCTGCGATATTTTGGGGGTGTGACAAATATGATTAGAAAAATGTGATGCAAATCTACCAAGTACAAGTACAAGATATGATTCATCGTTTTAAGCTTCCATAGTGAAAAAACGAGATGTTTGACAATACCCAATGGATTCTCTCGCTTGATAACATGGCTAAGCACCTCACGAAAAGGTATGAAGTATAATTCATTCAACACTCAATTTATTTAGTAATGGATAATATTAAATAATAGTACACTCATATTGCTCAGTCATGATCTAAATATTACCATAGGCTTGTACAAGAAACAAAACTCCACCGACGTGGCATAAGCACCAAGCGTAAACATCTAAAGAGGGCTTTTATTCGGGTTCAAATGATAGGCTTCGGGTGATTAAAGGGTATAGATAAGGCATGGGATTATTTATGAAATTGGTGTTAAAGAAAAATAAAGTCAAGTCTAATACCCATGTTGCTAGTAACCGACCAATCCGCGAACCCGAAAATGATTATAGTTACAATCTTCTCCTCTTTAAATATCGATCACCAAATATATATATCACGTCTTAGCACATTGGCTAATCGACATCTCAAACATATTTCATCTTCCTTCATCTACATAATAATATAGCACATTGGCTATAATTGTCATCACACATTTTTTTTTCTTTCGATGACTTATTCTTTTCTTTTTTATCATTTTTATCATTTTTTTATCATTTTTTTTCATACATCACATCTCCCCCACACTTGGTATAAGCATCACCAAAAAAATACAAAATATAAAGGTGATCAATCTTCATCTTTGTCGGAATGGCACACACGAATAGCAAAGTGCGGCTAACTCATAATCATAAAAAACAACCCATCATACCAAGCAACTAGCAACCCATCATTTAGACATTGACAAGGGGTAGGCTAAGTGATAACATCAAATAGTCCTAAATATTAAGTGTCAATTTCTCCCGATAATGCTTGTAATTTATATCATTTATATGGATTTACGCTTGTTTTCCATTGTTTTCCACTTTGAGGTAAATTACGAGCATTGGAGCTAATGAGACGCCGGGTGGAGAAATATCAAAGATTTATCATAGTATCTTGACTTTGAAGAAGTTCGGCGTAAGTCATCTCTCACATTACACCGTAACTAAATCGTAACTCGAAAACCAACTCATCGAAGGTTACGATGTAACTCTCCCCAAAGGCTACTGACGTAACTATATTAGGTCAAATGAGGTTCCGGGTCGGCGATAACTCTGCAGTAACTATTTCATCAAATACAGGCGTAACCAAGTATATTGAAGACTACGGCGTAACCACTAATAAGGTTCGCCGTAACTGCAGCATCTAGTGCAAAATACGAAGGAATTGATGGTTATGGCGTAACTCTTATATTAGTTCTGTAGTAACCCGAATCTCGCCTATAAATACCCGAATTCCGGCATTTCTAATCATCCCATTCCACACACAACAACGAGAGAATGTGGGAAAAAGCTAAAAGCGGTCTAGAGGAGCATCACGGAGCTATCTCGAGGAGAAATCACTCCCCTACGATAAGCATTAGCATTTTATCTTTTCTTTACTTTCGATTCATGTATTTCGTACTTTTGAATATTGAATTGATTTGTATGGTTAATATGAGCTAAGCACCTCTTGGTGTTGGCCTAGTTATAATTCATAATTATTTTGTTTGCGTTTACATTACTTCCAGTATAATTATTTCTAAGTGTATGCATGCTTAGTTTATTGGTAGCTACCCTTGTTTGGTAGTTTTGAATAGCGGTGAGGCCAATTGCCTAGGAGATATGTTGTGAAAGCGTGGGGGGTGAATACGTTTCGTTTCAAACTTAAAACTTTTGTATCAAATATAGTATAAACCATTGCATTTGCTAATCTCGGCGAGGATGCATTTAACGCATTCGGCATGTAAGGCCAACCCTTAATATCACATAAGATTCCATAAGATTAATGGTTCATTAAAATCAAGTTTCACCATTATTAGTCCGGTTGCTTTTCTTGATCAAGCGTGTCATAATATGTAAAGTGTTAAATATAGTTTGTGACTATATGAAAGACCAAGTATGTGTCACAAACATAGACATCAACCACATAGAAAATAAACAATGTAATGCAAGAATAAGAGTAAAGCGATAAGTAAAAGGATAGACAAACCAACACGAGGATTTATAGTGGTTCGGCTACAAGGACACCTTCCTTGCCTACTCCACTCCCGAGTCACCTACTCGAGTTCGTAATCACTACACCAACTCCTTATGGCGGAGAAGCCTTCTGGCGTCGCTTACACCTTTTTCGGTACAAAGCTAAATCCGGGTTCTTTCACACCAAGGCGAACCACACCTATCACAAGCGTCGCCTACCCTTTATCGGTGCTAGGCTAACCACGGGTTCTTTCACTCCAAGGTGAACCACACCTACACAGCGTCGCCTACCCTTTATTAGGTACTAGGCTAAGCACCTAGTTCCATTACTATGGAGGAACTACTACCCATCACAACACTGACACCTAATCTCGAGGAGATCCACTCCTTGTTACAACACCATCAAGGATATCACCATCCTTGGATCTAGACAAATACTATATGTATAACGATGCACCTCATCGATTATACGACCTAGGCATTCTTCACTAATGCCATTTACGATCCTTGACACCTTTCACTAATGCCTTCAACACGGATCTTGGCACTCTTCACTAATGCCTTTGACACATCTATGACACCCGTTATGTTTTGTGGCCCAACATAACAAACCTTGTGTTTTATGGCACAAACACATAAACCATCTAGTCTAGTCATAGATACAAGAATATGATACTAGACAATATCCAAGACAATGTGTCTAATGGATATGAACTCCTAGACTAAACATCAAGAACCCAAGCATGATGTAGTTAGTCTTCTATGAATGAAGATGACAAGTTTCCCAAGCTTGTTGTATAAGATTTTCATGTGCTTGTATCTTGTGATGGGTGATCACTTCAGTAGGTAAGGAAGCAAGATCTCTAAGCTTGCTTTGGAGGATCACTTCGGGAGTATGCTTAGAACAAATGAGAGTTAGAAGCATTATGATCATATGAGATGAGGGTGGTTTACATGTTTCTTAATGATCTAAAAATCCTAGATTTGGTGGAGAGAAACTATGTGTGAAGGTGTAAAGAAATGGTAAGAAGTGGCTTACTATTTATAGAAGAAAACTAGCCACTGTTCCCCGAATCCCACGGATCCTCCGCGAGGATCCGTCCGATATTCTTGGGGATCCGTGGGACGCTCCCTTTACCCATGGGTTTTTGGTTATGGGTCATGGGTTATGGGTTGGTCCATGGGTATTCCTTTAGATACAATGTATCTAGTGAGTACAATGTATCTAGTCTTATGGGTATGGGTCAATACCATGGGTTATGGATATGATCCATGGGTTTGAGTGCCATGTATCTAAGGGTACAATGTATCTAGACTTTGGGTATGGGTCATGGGTTATGGGTACCAATTAGATTCAATGTATCTACAAGATGCAATGCATCTAGTCTATGGTTTGAGTGCCACCAAGGGTACATTGTATCTAGACATTGGGTATGGGTCATGGACTTTTGGGTTTTACCCAACTACATTCAATGTATTTGGTCGATGGGTCAAATACTTAAGTTTTCTACCATTTATATTACCCTTATAATACATACTAGTTATGTATATAATTACCCAATATGTAAACACTAGTTGTTATACATAAACTATTAAACTAAACATGTTTTAATGGTTTGTTGGGGTTTGATCATAACGCAACATAACAAACATGTACGAACTTGTGTTGTAGCATACAAGGACTTGAGTCGTCGAGAGGTGTTGAGACAATATATAATTACAAGTAACTTATACATTTCGTTATGTATTACAAGTTACATGTTTGTCATCAACAAAACAAATGAGAATGTATAGATTAAATATCGTAATATTTGCACTAACAATCTCCCCTTTTGATGATGACAAAATATATGTAAGCGTAATAGATAGGTAAAATGTCAAAGTTACTGTGTCATCTCCTATATATTACCTTCTCCGTTTACACTCTTCTCCCCTTTTGTCGAAACAAAAGGGTGTGTCCTTTAACCTTAATTTCTCCCAAGAATGGCGAGTTTGCATCATCCCTAGTGAAGTTAAAAAAAACACCTTATTGCTCCAATTGGCACACCGCGCCAATACCTTCAACACGAAACACTAATGGCGAAGCTTAGCAACTCATGTCGTTGAGCTTGCGTCTTCAAAAGGTGGTGATCTCGCCTTTAAGAGGAACCTAGAGAATCACACACAAAAAATAGAAAGATCCTTTGAATTATAACCATTATTGCCAATGGCTCAATGGATCAAATTTTGAGGCTTAACCTACATCAAGGTTAGTGTTAAGAAGAAAGAAAAAGGAAAAATATATGATGAGAAAGAAATCTCCCTTTTGTTGAAACATAAAGGAATTTTGAAGAATGAATGTGTGCATGCTCCCCTTGCGGTTGCTCCCCTTGTTAAGGCGTCAAGTATTTTAGGAAGGCTAAGGCGAAAGTATTGCAAAATTTGCAATGTTTTTGCTTTGACGAAAAACTCCCCTTTATTGAGGCGTCAAGTTTTCCTAGTGTGTTTTGAAAATCTACAAAACAAAAGTTAGTGCAAAATTATATTAGTCCTTGGGCGAGTAAGTCATATGATGCACTTTGTAAAAGCTCGACGAGCTCCCCAGCTCGAGGCGTCAAGAAGAACCTACAAAGAAAATTAGTGTAAAATTTAGTCCATAAATGAGCGAGAATCCCATACACATCAAAGTGTATATGTATGAACCTACAAAGAAAGGATTAGTGTCAAAGAGAATAATCCTACTACTTGCATCATCATGGTTGGTTTAGAGGTTGTAAGGTTTGTTCAAGGTAAGAAAAAAATGTGCTTAGGGATGAGGCGCATTTCATTCTGAAATTCACTTGGCTTTTGACAACATAGATGTTTGTGAAGGATGGTTGGCGACCATGAATTTTAGTGGTAGTGACACACTTGTAGGATGTGGTTGACACAAATAGGGTGTGGTAGAACATGAGACATACTTCATCACGTAGATCATGAACTAGACCTTTGGACACGTTGATAATGATAGAAATCATTATTATGACTTAGAGGTATGGAAGTTGTGGTAGAGGTGATGAAAGGTATCAAGGTGAATCTTTGACTTGGTTGATGACTCAATAGAGGTGGTAGACATGATGACTTTGTGAGTAGTGATAAAAGTGGAGTAAGATGGTTAGGATGATGCAAGATTAGAAATAACAAAAATGTGCGAATGAGCACAACTTGACTTGATGATGAAATCGACCATTGTTATCCTACAAGAATCCAAAGAGTTAGTACAAAAGGAAAACATTTATACCAATGGATAAATTGTTCACATAAAATCATGAAACAAAAAGGAAGAACACGTAAAGACTCATATAAATGCAACTCATTTATAAACATATAGGAAACATATAATCCTAAGTGTTGAACAAGTGCTTGTGTGGGAAAAAGGAAATTTGAAATGATTATCTAAAGAGATAAAGTTCCCTCTTGTTCCACGGTTCCACGGTTCCTCACTAGAGGATCCGGCTAGCTTAAGTCTAGGGATCCGGCTAACGAGATGAGGTGAAAAGAGGTGATTGGGTTCTATCAAGGTCTAGCACCTACATATCCTAAGTTACTCGGTCTCTTAAGTGTCTTACATGAAGATGGACTTAAATGATCAAGAGAAAATGATTGATGGTAACTAATGGTTTTCTGACAAGCACACAAGTATACACGTTAAGCAAAGCAAGGAGAGCATGTAGAGATCACATATAGGCAATCAAATGAGATCGAGCTCACAAATAACACAAAGGTTTAGCAAACTTAACAAGCACTATTCAAGAAGCTTAAAACAAATTTCTGGTCTAGATTAGTAAATCATTTACACTAACAATGACATGCAAGGTATGTGTCTAGAAAGAAAAGATCACATAATGGTGTTCAAGACAAAAGAGTTGTGAGGTGCTAGTTTAGGACAATCTAGTCATTACGGATGGTGATTAGCATACAATGAGCTTCGTCCATGAAGTCATGTAGCTCTTCTCGATCAAAGCAAGATAATCGCTTGATGAGGCAAGTGGTTGTGATTAACTAAAAAATTAATTTTACAACTTGTTTGATTAGTAATCCTAAGACAATGCAAAGTATTTCCATTGTAAACTTACTTTAGGAAAACATAGGGTATAAATTTCTCAAGTGAGAGAATGAATATGAGACTATTACTAGCGATTGCTCAATTACGGCTAAACACGACCATTTTACAGGCGATTCCACATACCAACTTCTCTCGAGGAAGCAATTCAACCGTTAGGTCAAATTGAGTTTCTAGTGCAATAAGTTCTCGATATTCATTCTCGAGTTAGGAAAATTTATATTCCTACAATGGCCTATCGAAGAGTAACAATGATGATACTTTGCTTCGTTTATATTAATATTATACTTGAAACAACTAAGGTGTGAAGGTGTCAAAAAAATTAAAAGTTGTCCATATGGTGAACAAAAAAAATGGTTGGATGAGCTAGTTCAACATATGTTGTTGGAAAGCTCGAGTTTGGACTTTCGGATATGAACAATTATATTTGTGTTGCAAAATAATTTACTTGAGTATATCGGATGAAATAATCAAGTTGTCAATCCTACTATGAAGCTTGGAAGCGATCATGAAAAGGAAAGCGGAGAGTACATCATCAACACAAGTGTAGGTTATGATCCGATGTACATTCTTGTTGTTTTAGAAAGCGATACAAGAAAATATGAAATCAAGAAATCATATAGGCACATAAAACATTTATGTTGCACATGACAAACTTAATCAAAAAGCCATTTTAGTGTGTTATATGTTTTAAACATTTTCAACTTATAAAACTAACATTTTGACACAACTAGATGTTATCCCAAACACTCCTTCAAGTAGCACATTGATTAGTAGAAATTTACTAAATCGACAAGCAAGAGAATGAATAGAAAGGTAAGGAAACCACATATGTTAATCAATCAAACAAGCACAAAAGCTATTTGAGATAAGCAAATAATCAAGTAATGCAAATGGAAACAATTTATCATTTAGCATAGCATACGAAAGTTCTTTTCATCGCTTTGTGTTAAACATGTATACCAAGCTTGATTAGTTTCCTTTATAAATATGATCAAAACCTTAATTTCAAAGAGGAAAACGATTAGATCAAAAGTTTGTGCAAAGTTATGACCGAAAAATGACTTTCTATTATAAATCAATGACGTAAATTTTGTTTTGAATGTTATGAAATCATTTTAAATGAAAGTAGACTCAAATACCTTTAAAGCGATAGGTGTACGACTTAACGACTTACGGTTAATTAGTTATGAATTTTGAAATTGAGACAAAAGCATCTTACGTACCACGGATCCCTTGCTTGAGGATCCGTCGATGTATTTTTGAGGATCATGGATCGACATAGAATTACAAAATGTATGTTTTGACCCGGCGAAAAGGTTTAACCTTTGTAGACTTTTAGTGAAGTTATATTAACCATTTTACCTTTAATCAAGCTTGATTAACAAGATATCTAACAACAAAACTTCAAAGGAAGAAAAAAATCAACAAAACACTTTTCATATTATGCTTGACTTCACCAAAATTTGATCGAGGACCTTACTCGTTTTGAAAACCATTTGTTTTAAAACTAGAGCCAACCCGCTCGATACCAATTGTGAAAGCGTGGGGGGTGAATCGTTCGTTTCAAACTTAAAACTTTTGTATCAAATATAGTATAAACCATTGCATTTGCTAATCTCGTAGCGAGGATGCATTTAACGCATTATGGCATGTAAGGCCAACCCTTAATATCACATAAGATTCCATAAGATTAATGGTTCATTAAAATCAAGTTTCACCATTATTAGTCAGGTTGCTTTTTCTTGATCAAGCGTGTCATAATATGTAAAGTGTTAAATATAGTTTGTGACTATATGAAAGACCAAGTATGTGTCACAAACATAGACATCAACCAAATAGAAAATAAACAATGTAATGCAAGAATAAGAGTAAGCGATAAGTAAAAGGATAGACAAACCAACACGAGGATTTATAGTGGTTCGGCTACAAGGACACCTTCCTTGCCTACTCCACTCCCGAGTCACCTACTAGAGTTCGTAATCACTACACCAACTCCTTATGGCGGAGAAGCCTTCACTGGCGTCGCTTACACCTTTTTCGGTACAAAGCTAAATCAGGGTTCTTTCGCACCAAGGCGAACCACACCTATCCTGGCGTCGCCTACCCTTTATCTGGTGCTAGGCTAACCACGGGTTCTTTCACTCCAAGGTGAACCACACCTACACTGGCGTCGCCTACCCTTTATTAGGTACTAGGCTAAGCACCTAGTTCCATTACTATGGAGGAACTACTACCCATCACAACCTGACACCTAATCTCGAGGAGATCCACTCCTTGTTACAACACCATCAAGGATATCACCATCCTTGGATCTAAACAAATACTATATGTATAACGATGCACCTCATCGATTATCGACCTAGGCATTCTTCACTAATGCCATTTACGATCCTTGACACCTTTCACTAATGCCTTCAACACGGATCTTGGCACTCTTCACTAATGCCTTTGACACATCTATGACACCGTTATGTTTTGTGGCCCAACATAACAAACATTGTGTTTTATGGCACAAACACATAAACCATCTAGTCTAGTCATAGATACAAGAATATGATACTAGACAATATCCAAGACAATGTGTCTAATGGATATGAACTCCTAGACTAAACATCAAGAACCCAAGCATGATGTAGTTAGTCTTCATGAATGAAGATGACAAGTTTCCCAAGCTTGTTGTATAAGATCTTCATGTGCTTGTATCTTGTGATGGGTGATCACTTGATGGGTAAGGAAGCAAGATCTCTAAGCTTGCTTTGGAGGATCACCGGGAGTATGCATACAACAAATGAGAGTTAAAGCATTATGATCATATGAGATGAGGTGGTTTACATGTTTCCTAATGATCTAAATATCCTAGATTTGGTGGAGAAACTATGTGTGAAGGTGTAAACAAATGGTAAGAAGTGGCTCACTATTTATAGAAGAAAACTAGCTACTTGTTCCCGGATCCCACGGATCCTCCGCGAGGATCCGTCCGATGTCTTGGGGATCCGTGGGGACTCCACTTTACCCATGGGTTTTGGGTTATGGGTCATGGGTTGGTCCATGGGTATTTCTTTAGATACAATGTATCTAGTGAGTACAATGTATCTAGTCTTATGGGTATGGGTCAATACCATGGGTTATGGATATGATCCATGGGTTTTGAGTGCCACCATGGGTACAATGTATCTAAACATTGGGTATGGGTCATGGGTTATGGGTACCAAGTAGATTCAATGTATCTACAAGATGCAATGCATCTAGTCTATGGTTTTGAGTGCCCACCAAGGGTACATTGTATCTAGACATTGGGTATGGGTCATCGACTTTTGGGTTTTACCCAACTACATTCAATGTATTTGGTCAATGGGTCAAATGCTTAAGTTTTCTACCCATTTATATTACCTCTTATAATACATACTAGTTATGTATATAATTACCCAATATGTAAACACTAGTTGTTATACATAAACTATTAAACTAAACATGTTTTAATGGTTTGTTGGGGTTTGATCATAATGCAACATAACAAACATATACGAACTCGTGTGTTGTAGCATACAAGGACTTGAGTCGTCGAGAGGTGTTGAGACAATATATAATTACAAGTAACTTATACATTTCGTTATGTATTACAAGTTACATGTTTGTCATCAACAAAATAAATGAGAATGTATAGATTAAATATCGTAATATTTGCACTAAACCAAGCAACTAGCAACCCACCATTTAGACATTGACAAGGGTAGGCTAAGTGATAACATCAAATAGTCCACGAATATTAAGTGTCAATTTCCCCGATAATGCTTGTAATTTATATCATTTATATGGATTCGCTTTTTCCATTGTTTTCCACTTTCGGGTAAATTACGAGCATTGGAGCTAATGAGGCGGGCGGAGAAATATCAAAGATTTATCATAGTATGTTGACTTTGAAGAAGTTCTGACGTAACTCATTCTGTAGTAACTAATCTCTGCATTCTGTAGTAACTAAAGCGTAACTCGAAAACCAACTCATTAGAAGGTTCTGACGTAACTCTTCCCAAAGGCTCTGACGTAACTATATTAGTTCAAATGAGGTTCCACCGCGATAACTACGCCGTAACTATTTCATTAACTACGGCGTAACCAAGTATATTGAAGACTACGGGCGTAACCACTAATAAGGTTCATACTAACTAGCGGATCTAGTGCAAAATACGAAGGAATTGATGGTTATGGCGTAACTCTTATATTAATTCTGCCGTAACCCGATCCGCCTATAAATACCCACAATTCCGGCATTTCTAATCATCCCATTTCACACACAACAACCGAGCGTGGGAAAAAGCTAAAGCGGTCTAGAGGAGCATCTGAGCTATCTCCAGGAGAAATCACTCCCTACGATAAGCATTAGCATTTTATCTTTTCTTTACTTTCGATTCATGTATTTCATACTTTTGAATATTGAATTGATTTGTATGGTTAATATGTGCTAAGCACCTCTAGGTCTTGGCCTAGTTATGATTCATAATTGTTTTGTTTGCGTTTACATTACTTTCGTATAATTATTTCTAAGTGTATGCATGCTTAGTTTATTGGTAGCTACCCTTGTTTGGGTAGTTTTGAATGGCGGTGAGGCCAATTGCCTAGGAGATATGACCAATGACCCTAGGTGGCCAGAGTTGAGGCAGGGAAGGGTGAATATGACCAATAACGACCCTTTCTACTTGTGCGATTGACCAATGATCACCTACCGTTTGGATGAACTTAAGAATTAGGGGTGAGTGTTTAAGTTGCTAACGCCGGGCACTCACTATTATAAATCTAGCATGTGGCGGTGCTTAATGACTTGGCAGGGACCGGGAACAAGGGACTTATGAGGGACACACGACTTCTCTGTGGTGGCATCTTTCTTTGATAGGTTAGGCGAATTGACCAAATCTTTGTCCTCTCGACTTTGACCCCACAGAAGTAATTGAAAGTAAGTGAGCGTAGACATAACTAGCTAGGAGGAATAAGTAGGTTAGCACCACTATCCTCTATCTATTTATCCTTTGCCTTTCTTTGCTATTTTACCTTTAGTAGTTAATTAATTAATTCCTTATCAAAACCATTATTAAATATTGTGACACCTAAACTTAGTAATAATCAACACACATAGCTCTTGGGGCGACCTCGGTTTTACGAATACTACACTACCTTGTTGGGTACCTTTGGTTAGTGCGCTAGGGTGAACCATAGGTATAACGAGACTTTATAAATATTAAAACACAGTCGATAAAACGCATCAAGCTTTTAGGCGCATTGCGGTGAGTTATATTAGGATTGATATTAAGTCTTTCATTTCGTTTTAAACTTTTCTATTGTTCTCACGATCATTATTCAAGTTTTCAGGTACCATGGAAGTTGTTAATATTGATGACCTCTCTCTTGAGGAATATTTGGCGTTGACAAGAGCAGAATAAGGGCCCAGTCCTGTAAGACCGGCGATTGGAGTGGATGTCCATTTTGAAATCAAAGACCAATTTATGAGGGAGCTTCGTGCTAACCCTTTTTCAGGAAACAGGGACGAAGATGCATATGAGCGCGTTGAAAATGTCCTATACATCGCTAGCCTTGACTATTCTTGGGTTGCCGGAAGATGGATCGAAGATTGCCACGGGGCAATTAATACTGGAGCTCTCTTGAAGAAGCACTTTATTCGAGAGATATTGTCCGCCATCGAAGATTTCTAACCGACTTTTGGAGATCCATAATTTCAAACAAGAAGGCAATGAAACATTGTATCATGCTTGGGATAGATACAACGATCTCCTTTACAAGTATCCTACACATGATCGATCAACCAGACAAAGGGTCAACATCTTCTAAAGGAATCAACGTAACTACGAGAAAAATCTTTGGACTATCAAGGACCTATTCGAACATGGCGCCTACCCTTGCTATTGAAGTCATTCAAAAATGGTGATCATTCTCAAAAATGTACGACGGAGGAAGCAAAAGAAACCAAAGCGGAAGTTTCGGCAGATTGCGACTATCGCTAGTAAAATTGAAAATCTTAGTCGAGATATGTTGAAAGTCAGAGAAACCGTTCATGCCATCCAAGTGGGTTGTGAAAGCTGTGGAGGAGGATACCTCACGAAGAATTGTCCTCACGTTGACGAAGAAAACATGATTGAAGAAGCTAAATATGGAGAAAATCGACCGTTTTACGGAGATAATCGAAATAATAACGGTGTAGTAGAATTACAACCATGGCCCTATGGAGAAAAGCCCGATCTTGAAGAAACAATTAACAAATTCTGGAAAGTTCATTGAAGACAAAAGGAGCAAGATGAGTGGTTAAAGGAATTCCGGGAAAACAACGTGAAGCCTTTCAAATCACGACACAACCCTTAAAAACTTAAATCTTTGGTGGTGAAGCTCAATGAGAAAGTAAGAATGAATAACAATAGACGGAAGGATCAAAACCAACTATGGAATTTAAAGTGATTTTCTTGATAATGACTCAAAGATCAGAGAATTCTCGTGCCGAAGATGCAATTCTTGGTAAAATTCCGTCGACGATTCGAGTTCGCCCGTAACCTCTCAATGAGTTCGACATAACTATGTTTTGATAGCGATAACGGGGTTATGAAGAATATTGATGAGGGCGACTACGGCGAGTTCTGCCAGTAACCAAAAATCGAGTTCTGGCGTGGCGGGGGATATGGTGACAGATTCCTCGAAGTGGACGAATCGGGAACATCGATATTAACGAATGGTCCCACGACATTAACTTGTGCCCTCTGCCCGATCTAAGAGGAAGTATCCTTTGGTGCAAAAGATACGGATAGGGAGATTGGTATGATCTATGGGCCTCGTGTGACGAGAAATGAAATTTGCGATGGGGGTAGCGATAAGGATAGGGTCAGGATAAGAAATTCATGTGGCACATATCGATGATGAAGGCGGAAAATCTCCTCGAAGATGAAGAGGAGCCGCTATCACTCATTGGTGTACTCCGATAATTATAACCGACGAGGAATCCACACGAGCATGGCCTACGTGCAACCCCTTCCGCGAGTATTGCAACGGCGGGGATAGTGAAAATGAGGAAGAGTGGACATGCCCTCACGAGCTTGAAATACATAGCATAAAGTTCGATGATTTGACATTTGATGATTGGTACTCAATACAATTCGGGAATGCCAAGATTAACCCGAATCCTCTTAAAAAGCTAAAGATTGACTACAAGGATCATAATCAGAAAAAGGGTTGGCTAATAACGACATCTACGCATGGATGAGCATTTAAGTGAAGATGACAACAAGGAATTACGTAGTGTTGGTGTGAAAAATAAAATCTCACAGGGAAGTTTTACGGGCATCATGCAACCGTGTGACAATAAATGTAGGGAAGCGCTTAAGGAGAATAGGAAGAAAGCAATTCTTTTGGACCTCAACCAACGATGAGGAAAGAACAAGTTTGCCTTGGTTGGACAACACGGGATTTGATAGTTGGGTGAAAATTAAGTATGGTCAAGTAGATACGTCAACAAAAGAAAAGATTTGGAAGGAGTACATGAGTAATGAAAATTCAAACAACGAGAGTCCTAACAACACGAGTGAAATAACAATTGAGGGTGATTAGGAGTTGGTTAGAGATGAAAAAGAAGAATGCAAGCGTGTACTAGTGGAGAATCTACTCGATGAAGAATGGTTTAAAGGTACCACTTCTGATGACGATGACATTGAGGGATCCTAGTTGACCCGATGATGAAGCCTATGAGCAAAGAAGATGCAAACTTCTTGGCATTCCGTTTAAGAGACCGCCACCGATTATTTTGAAAAATATGAGTTCACTCGATACCATTTAGGACCGGAGGAAAATTTTTGCAAAATTCAAAAGATCGAGACTAAAGAATACCTCCGCACTGCCATAAATGTCGCGTGGGTCAGGCATAACTTGATGAAAGACATGGACGAAGTCGACAAAGTCCAAGGGCCCCCATAAAGCCCCGCGACTCTGAGTCTAACTTAAAGACTCTTAAATAAAGAAAAGTGCTCTTTCAAGAGACAACCCGAATTATCCATTTCTTTTGTTTTATTTCTATTTCTGTAGGGTTTTGTGTTTTTAACCATTTTTGTAGGAAACTTGGAGTGATTGTTGGTGCAGCTTGCTGATGTGACCATAGTTACGGCGTAACTCATCTCGGTGATTACGCCGTAACCTACCCATTCTGACAAAATTTTAGATGCATTACCGATTACGGCGTAATTCCATCTCGTGGTTACGCCGTAGCTACTCTCTTCTGACATATGTCGGGTTTTGCGATTCTGGCGTAAATCCGCAAGGAGTTCTGACGTAACTTTCTCTTTAATTCTTTCATTTTAAAACAAAATAACCTTGTATTAGTATTTTAAATGAACTTTGTGGGTGTGTTCCCTGTAAACCCTCACGAGACTTCACTCGTCCACTTGGGACACCAAGTGGTTTAAAAGGCTTGTTGCATATGCTAAATGCAACCGTGATTCCTACGAAAGTGAGTTAGGTTTGTTTTTTATTTTTTATTTTTTCTTTTTAGAATTACGCTTGTCGGTAGTGTGATTTCAGGGATTGAAGTTTGTTCTTGGATGCTTATACGAAGGCACGTCTCTTTTTCGTGGGCCTCCTTTCTTTTTGGAGCAAATTTTAGGGAAGTTCTTGCTCTAATTCTACTTTTCTCTTCACCTTTATTTAATGCCTAGTACAAATGGGACTTTGTACAATTCAAGTGGGGGGACAGGAGTAGAATTATCTCTTGAACTTTATGTTGCCCTCATTTTTCTAGTTTATTTTGAAAAATTATGCCATTTTTAAAATT
Organism: Chrysanthemum lavandulifolium; assembly: GCA_022545495.1. NCBI lineage: Eukaryota > Viridiplantae > Streptophyta > Magnoliopsida > Asterales > Asteraceae > Chrysanthemum > Chrysanthemum lavandulifolium. Next base: position 106,961,503 of record CM040240.1, read on the forward strand.
TTGACATGTTTTTCTTAACCTAACTAGATTAGACCTTAGCCTAGCACATACAGCCCTCGATATTATATGGTGAGATTAGCCTTATCTGTTTCCAATATTTTACCCCAAATCCACTAAATTATGAGTGTGCCGGTAGCTTGTAAACTTTAGAACTTGGACTTTGCATCATTTCGAGACCATAGACGAGGTATGTTGAGTTAGCTCGATGTATTTGGACTTTTCAGTTTAAGAAGGCAATATTATAGGATTATCACCCAAATAGCCTACCATTGTGTGTCTATCGATTAGTTACCTCGACTTCTCGACCCCCATGTGAAACCCTTGTGTTACACTCATCTTTAGTGCAAGATAGCCCTAGATACACCCATCTGAGCTATTCCTTTCATTTTGTTAATGATAAGGTTTTAAAGGTACCATTTTGAGGGTCGTTTAAGTCCTTATTTGATCACTTTTGTATCCGTTATTGCTTAATATCGTTCCTTTTCACTTTTAGGTCTCTTGAAGGCAAAATCTTTGGAATGGCACTTATTTGGACGAAAAGCGCGAATATATGAAGAAAATGGCCAAAGTCAAAATCGAGACACTCACGATTCTTTGAAATTAGAAAGCGGCGGCGTCGGTGCTAATGGCGGCGCCGTCCCAAAATTTTGTGACGATCCGAACCCAAAACTCGTATTTTCAAGCGGCGGCGTCCGGTTGTGAAAGAGTAGGCCGTCGCTACTCGGGCGGCCTAGATGCAATCGAACGGCGTCGAAGTGAAGAGGGCGGCGTCACGGACATAAGGTGGCGCCGTCGCAAGGTTAACGTGGCCAAGGCGAAACCCTAATGGCGGCGACACGGCGGCGTCACTAAACATAAGGTGGCGCCGTCGCATATGTAATCTTATATATAGAATCCGAATTTTTCGGTCTTTTGTGGAGAGTCTTTGGGTGAAAACCTAAAACCGAACCTAAGGTGTCTTGTACGATATTTTAGGGTTTTAAACCCTATCTTACATCAAGATAAGTCTTTACTTCATTAATTCAATTATGTCTTTGATTATTTGTGTGTATGCTTGCATGTTCTCCATGTCCGGCTAATTTATTTGTGTGTTTGCTTAGGAAGTATGAAACTTAATTATTGAATATTGATTGGTTGTTTCTTATCTTAGTTGATTAATGATCTAGTAATGCGATAGGTCATTCGTTGTGTACTTAATGCTTGATTCATCTTTGTGAACCTTAGAATATAATTACGAGTAGTTGTAGGCTAAACCATCCAAGAGCGCCTTAGAGTAGGAGTTTATCATCCCTAGTGGGTTTGTAGGCGAGACCCTTTGGTAAGTTCAAAGAGTTGGGAGAAGCGCATACCCTACAACTTTAGACACACAACGTGACTAGGAATAAGGCGTGACAACTCAACCATCAATAGGAGATAATTAAGGAGTAATACAACCTAAGTAAACACATCTTTAAACTATCATACGAGCACACATTAATTAGACATAGACTCCCACAACCTTAGTTTAGATAATTAGATAATAGTAGAGTAATCGGTGAAATACCAACCCCCAAATCCAATACCGAGATTCGTACCTTTCCATTTCATAAAATATAAAAGATAAAAATAATCTTCCTCAACCTTAACCTTAGCGTAGTAACTCCTTACTAGCATTCCTATTCCCAGAGAGCGATATCAATACCCGTGGCTTACCTAATTACTACACTACAACGATTAGGTTCCTTTGCCTAGGGTGTTATAAAACTTGCTCGAAGAAAGGAAGTTTCCTTGACCCCGACGACGGCGTGTGGCGTTATCAAGTTTTTGGCGCGTTGCGGGAATAGAATAGCTAGTTAGTAGTCCACCTCGTTTAGGTTCTTTGCTTGATTCCTATCAAGTAAATTTTTTCTCATTTTAGCTTTCTCTTAGTCTATCCCCTTCTTCGTGACCTTTGTTCGTAACCATTTTCATTAACTATTCCGTTAGCCGTTATGGAGAGCGAATCGCCAAAGCTGTCACCCAATCAACGAAATCCACTACATAATCTACCCTTTCCACTCCAAAATGAGATCTTGAGGTTCCGGCAATATCATGATGAATCCTTTCACGAGGCGTGGACTCGAATTAAATATTTATTACAAAAGTCCTTTATCATGGTATTGATTCTTGTTTCCACTACAATTCTTTTACACTCGTATCGCCCACGAAACCCAAAGGAGACTTGACTATGTAGCGGATGGGGATATTTGGGGCGTGGTGTTAAAATGCATGGGAAACCTTTGAGATTCACGCCCAATTTAGAAGTGGAACATGGGACCCAAAAGCGAATCTTTAGACCTATTTTCAATTTGGAAACTTGATTCGGAAGGTTGTTTAGGAAGGAGATGATTAGAGTTGAGGTACCAAGGTGCATGTCATGGTTAGGCGCTACCACGGTACAAAATGAATACATAGGTGATCTTGATAAGATGGAGGATAGAGTAGAAAATCCAATCCCATCGGATAACCCACAAGTCCTACCATCACTTGAGGAACACACATCGCCTATAACTTACCGGAAGAAGTAGAAGAGACTATAGGAACCCGATTGTAGAACCTTTGGACCAAACGCCACTAGGGAATATAGGTTTAGATGCTTGTTGTCATGACCTCTCTCTTAGTCCTAGGAAAGTTCCTAATTTTGATGAACGGAGCCTCAACCAAAACCTTACCCAATTTTCCATCTTTAGATGTGAATCTTGGAATTGAATTAGGCCCCAATCCACCCATCAAAATAGATAGTCCGGGTAGTTGCTTGATAAAGGTGGTAGATTCTAGGCCATGTAGAGTGGAAGCTAATATAGGAGTAACCCATGACCTTACACACTTATATCACCCATTCATGGTTGATAACAAGAAACACTATGGGTTTAAACCGGGTTTATTAGGTCAAGATGGATCCTTAACTAAGAATCTTTTGAAGTTGATAGAAGATGATCCATTTTAGGAGAGAGATTTGATTCACCGCTACACCAATAGACTTAGGTAAGGTTATAATGAATGGAGCACACTCCTTTGAGCATATAAATCACCCATCACCCTCTCCTCACGTAGCAAATTTCCACCCTAAGGGTGTGTATTGCTACTATCACCCGCACTTAAACTTAAGTGTAGGAAAACTTCCCTTTATCCGTTAAATAAGGGTAGAGTCGGGCTCGTGACTCGAACAAAAACAAGCGCTTCTTGGGAGGCAACCCATGTGTATTTGTTTTCATTTTCATTTGTGTGTCATATATCTTTTATTAATTGTTTATTCTCATGTTTAAATTTGTAAAAATGCTTTATTTTGTTTTAACCTCGTCTTAATTGCATATAAAGGTATTTTACATAAGGGATAAGTGTAGGGAGGATTACACACGTTTTCAAAAAAAGCGTAAACATGAGAATAACAATTAACTAAAAGATATTTATGTTTGTTTGTTCGAGTCAAATGCTTGTATCGAGTCATAATGGATGTTTTGCGAAATTTTCCAGATTCTAAAGATGTAAATTTTCGAATTTTTTCGAAAAATCGAGACCGGTTTTGTCGGGATAACTGGCGTCGAGATTGCAACTGACGGCGTCGGGAAGGAGTAAAACATCGATTACTTTTTCTCGTTTTCGAGCTACTTATAAATTTTGGAATTTTCGGTCTTAATTTTCTTAGAAATTTTGTAAACATCCATTCCACAAGCATTATATCCTAGTTTAAATCGAGTCTTATATATATTATTACCGCCGATTTTACGTGAAGGTTTCGTTTGTTTTCTTCAAGTGTGCGAGGTTTAGTTTGTCAAGAAGAAGTTACATAAGATTGGAAGGAGCTTTTCACGCAATAATTCTTCTTGAAAAGTTTAACCACCACTTTACGGATCTACCGAGCTAATCGGGGAGTATTAGTTTCTTTCGTTTTAATTACCTTCTTTTATCATAACTTTGATACTTTCGGGAACATTGGGGACAATGTTCGGTTTAAGTGTAGGGAGGGAAAATAAAGCGGGAACTTTGAAACTATGCTTATCCTTGACTATTTGCTTTGTCAATTGTGATTGTGTAATAAACCATGAGAAAATGTCGGTTAGGGTAATTTTGGCACCAAATTTAAAATTTTTCATGACATATAGGAGTGGGCCATTAGTCTTAACAAAAGCGTCTCATGGATAGGAAGTTATATGACTAGCACAAAACCCTTTACCACCCAAATTCCACCAAAATGTGAGGATCGCCCTTAGATTAGTAGGAATTAAAGCATTCATCTTCAATGCTTAGAGTGTGAACCGGTAGTATATTAGATTCTAGAACTTGTTTTGTGATGCATTCCGAGATCATAAGTGAGGCTACACTTGTGTAGTTAGGAATAACTAAATGATAAGAGGCATTAGGATAACCCTTGTTTGATACCGTAATATAATTACTTCTTCCACATCGGTTGAGTAATTCCCCACACCCCTGCGTTGTACTCATCTTTAGTACACGATACCCTAGTTAACCCTCGAGCCTATCCTTTTCGCGGTTCTCGTGATGTTTGGTTTTCGGAATATCAATGAAAACATTGTTTACACCCCCCCAAATATACACCCAAATCGCCTTAGCCTACCCTTATGCACTCACTTTTAGTGCAAATGTTTGTTATCACCCTAAACCCTTAGTTCAATTATCTAGTTGCTTGCATAAGTTGCTAAGTCGAGTCATATCCTTTGTATCTGATTTTGGGACGATTGGGATTCATGGGAAAAGTTAAAGTTTATGAAATGACGGAAGGAGCGTTAAATTCAAATTCCCTTTGTTTGCATAATAATGTACCCCAAGTGTTTTGATCTTTTCAATTCGGGTCAAATTAGTGTTAGAGTAATAAAAACTCAAGTGTAGGGATATGCCTATAAATCCCTAGTATTTTGATGTTATCGTAGAGGATGGTAGAGTAAAAGTGTATGAAAAAAAAAAAAAAAAAAAAAAAAAAAGAAAAAAAAAAAAAAAAAAAAAAAAAAAAAAAAAAAAAAAAAAAAAAAAAAAAAAAAAATACGGGCTACCATCCTACATCTATCCTTTAAATTTATGTTTGTTTATTTCAGTTATCTAGAGTTTAGAGTGTCGAGTCTTGGCTTTAGCGCCATTCTTCATATGCATTTAACATAGAGATTTTGACTTACCACCACTAAATAGCCTATCCCACCAAACCCTTGTTTCCCTACAGTAAGCCTAACATTACAACCCTTTAAAGACCTCTTTGATAGTCTTTCCTAGGTGCTTCGCCAAAGCGATGGAGGTTTGATCTATTCTCAAGCCTATGGTAATCTATGTACTAGGACCGGTTAATGAGTGTTTATCTTCCATTTCCTATTTGTTATATTTCATATATACACCGAGAGAGATGTGAGTATCCAAACACCCCATGTGAGGTGCTAGTATGTAATTCCGTGCTTGTTATGACTTTTTTGGGGCTTATATGTGTTGTGGACCGTTTTGAATTAATGCTTCATGACCCCAACTTATAAATTAATTGGCTAAAAGCACATTTGCTTGAGGACAAGCAAATAACAAGTGTAGGGATATTTGATAAGGTTTTAAAAGGTACCATTTTGAGGGTCGTTTAAGTCCTTATTTGATCACTTTTGTATCCGTTATTGCTTAATATCGTTCCTTTTCACTTTTAGGTCTCTTGAAGGCAAAATCTTTGGAATGGCACTTATTTGGACGAAAAGCGCGAATATATGAAGAAAATGGCCAAAGTCAAAATCGAGACACTCACGATTCTTTGAAATTAGAAAGCGGCGGCGTCGGTGCTAATGGCGGCGCCGTCCCAAAATTTTTGTGACGATCCGGAACCCAAAACTCGTATTTTCAAGTGGCGGCGTCCGGTTGTGAAAGAGTAGGCCGTCGCTACTCGGGCGGCCTAGATGCAATCGACGGCGTCGAAGCGAAGAAGGGCGGCGTCACGGACATAAGGTGGCGCCGTCGCAAGGTTAACGTGGCCAAGGCGAAACCCTAATGGCGGCGACACGGCGGCGTCACTAAACATAAGGTGGCGCCGTCGCATATGTAATCTTATATATAGAATCCGAATTTTTCGGTCTTTTGTGGAGAGTCTTTTGGGTAAAACCTAAAACCGAACCTAAGGTGTCTTGTCAGTATTTTAGGGTTTTAAACCCTATCTTACATCAAGATAAGTCTTTACTTCATTAATTCAATTATGTCTTTGATTATTTGTGTGTATGCTTGCATGTTCTCCATGTCCGCTAATTTATTTGTGTGTTTGCTTAGGAAGTATGAAACTTAATTATTGAATATTGATTGGTTGTTTCTTATCTTAGTTGATTAATGATCTAGTAATGCGATAGGTCATTCGTTGTGTATAATGCTTGATTCATCTTTGTGAACCTTAGAATATAATTACGAGTAGTTGTAGGCTAAACCATCCAAAGCGCCTTAGAGTAGGAGTTTATCATCCCTAGTGGGTTTGTAGGCGAGACCCTTTGGTAAGTTCAAAGAGTTAGGGAGAAAGCATACCTACAACTTTAGACACACAGCATGACTAGGAATAAGGGCGTGACAACTCAACCATCAATAGGAGATAATTAAGGAGTAATACAACCTAAGTAAACACATCTTTAAACTATCATACGAGCACACATTAATTAGACATAGACTCCCACAACCTTAGTTTAGATAATTAGATAATAGTAGAGTAATCGGTGAAATACCAACCCCCAAATCCAATACCGAGATTCGTACCTTTCCATTTCATAAAATATAAAAGATAAAAATAATCTTCCTCAACCTTAACCTTAGCGTAGTAACTCCTTACTAGCATTCCTATTCCCAGAGAGCGATATCAATACCGTGGCTTACCCTAATTACTACACTACAGCGATTAGGTTCTTGCCTAGGGTGTTATAAAACTTGCTCGAAGAAAAGGAAGTTTCCTTGACCCCGACGCAGCGTGTGGCGTTATCAGGGATGGCTCGGAGGGTGTAACTAAGGGTATCTAGCGTTAAAGATGGCGCTAACAAATGGGTCCATGTAAGGTGGTTAACTAACGATGTGGTTAGCTAAAATATCATTAGATGTAAAATGGAAGGCCATTTGGTTTTATTCCTAAGATGCCTCTTTATCACACAAATACACTTATATCACACGTATGTGATCCTGCTGCGGTGTGGTAATGATTTACAAGTACAAGTTCTAGAATAAATAAAATCACCGGCTTTTATGGCAAAAAAAATTCAAGCATAAAAGATGTATGCTAATAAGAAATAGGCTCAAATCCTCACAATTTAGTGGAAGGGCTGTAATATGTGCTAACAAATGTTATCGATCCAGAATGGATTGCAGTATTAATAGGGACACATCTCGAATTTTTCAAAATTACCGATTTCACCAGTGGGTTGATCAAGTTATTCTAATATATTATCCTATAAGCGTGAAAACAACTAGATCATAAGAGCAAACAAGTTCACAAAATTTAAAATTGACCCAAAATTTTGGAATTTAAAAGCTGGTTTTGTTTTCACAATAATATTTCCCCACACTTAAGTTAAGCAAAGTCCTCAATGTGAAAATAAACTTCAAAGCATGTAAAATAGGAAAATAAAATAAACAAGTCGTGAGAAACAAAACCTTCCGGGCGAAGAAATCGTGGGTGAACTCCATATGATAAAATGCTACTCGGAAGCTAGCATAAGCTTGAGAACAATCGATTTCAAATCCAAGCATCCTCCTCCATCACTCTTTGCAATTATTCAAACAAAATAAAACAAACAAAACACACAAAATGCAAGTAATAAACATTATTAGCATGTAACAACCCCACACTTCAGATTTTCCAAGTTTTGAAAAGAATTTTGCAAAAAGGGTGTACATATTTATTTAAAACAAACAAACAATTAAAAGCACGGGTTGCCTCCCGAGAAGCGCTTAATTTATTTATGAGTCATTAGCTAGACTCTTCCACAGGTTAGGATACTTAACAATACGGTTCAAATGGGGGACTTCAGTTCTTAAACGTTGAGGGTATGGGATCTTTGGTTTGTACTCCACAAGTGATGGGAATACATTTGATTCTTTTGGTTTGACCAAGTGAAAGTCCTCTTCGTTATCTTGAGCGTTTGGTCGATTTCATTAGAAATAAGGACGGTTAGGCGGATCTTTTGATTTTCGAGGGTGATTGGACTTTCCACTCCCGATGAATACGCATCCACATTCTCAAGGTGAGATAAAGGAAGTGGGTCGATCTTACCATTTTGTTTTAAAAGCTGGATTTTGTGGCTCGGACCATTCGAGTTCTCCATTCCATTTGCCTTCAATTTCGTTGAAATTCTTATCACCAACATGATTTGGAAATACATGACCTTTTAATTGAGTGGTTGGGATGTTTAAGCTATGAAACCAACTTTAGTGACTATAAACCCATTGTTGACATGTTTAATGATTTTGGCGTTAGAAATACTATAAAAATTTACTCACATTGCACTTTTGCAAAGGTCAATAAGCATGATGCAATGGATTATTTATTGTCATCGACCGAGACATAAATATTTTTCTTGTAGTGCAAGGAAATGAAAAAGAAAATTTTGGAACTAATAATACATATGTTAATTTTTTTTAACCAATAATGCATATGTTAAACACTGGAACTAATAATGCATATGTTAATTCTCGTAGTGTAATTGGAAGTACTTTAAATTCTTATGTAGTTATCAATAGGTTGTTTTAGGTCACGACATATAACTTATTTAAATGTTCATACCTTGGGATTTTAACACCCTTGCATGAACCGTATGTTGAAATTAGCATTAGTCAACCCAAAAGGACACTAAATTTTGCTAGTCATTGCTTGAGACATCATTTAATATTGTATATCATTACATATCTCACATGAAACAATTTGTACCCATTGTTTCTCATCCATTGACAATGTAGCGCATGGATATAACACATCGTTAGAAAATAATCCATATTGATGGATGTTATCCAAAGTCATGTCAAACAAAACAACAAAAATACCGAGAATCGGTATTACTATTACTTATACTATTACCATAAGTAATTTACTCACACAACAAAAAATATCTAATTGAACATTTATAAGGTAGTGAGTAGAATATGTGAAAATTTTGTGAATTATCTAATACATATAAAGATTGAGCGACTAAATTTAATGTGCGAGAGGAATTATGCACAAAAGCATTATACGGTACAAAGCGATCGTAGCATGGATGATTCAATTGAATGCCCTCAATTATGGGTTTGGGAACACAAAGGGGTTCTGATTTTACAACCTCAAACATTGGTTCACGGAACACAAAAGGGCTGCACATTTACAACCTCAATGAATAGAATTGAGTACAAAAGTTAAATGTATAAGATAACCAAAGATTATAAACTCCCCATCTCTTTGTCTCTCACTAGTTACAAGCCGACAAGAAAATCATATTAAACCATTATATAAAGAGTTGTGTGGGAATGTGAGTTGGCCATGCTTCGAGACATGAAAGCAGGGGTTGAAGTTCTTGAACATGATTTTCGGGAGATGGATCAACAACAACAACATGAAATAATAAGACAAAGCCATGGAAATCATGCAGTATCGCCATATCAAATGGCAAGCACCTTTCGAAAGGTGTCTACATTGTCCTAGATGAAGAAGCCAAAAGTAGTCATGACAAAGGTATGGAAATTGGAACAAAAGAAAGTGTCAGTGGGTCGGTCACAGATGTGATCAATCTTGCACCATTAATAAATATATCCTTTTATTTGTTTGTATGTATTTTACATGAATAATCATAATTCATTACGTTTTTATTTATTTATTTGTTAATATAGTTGCTAGGCACAAAAGGAATGAACTTGCATTAACATCAGCAAAATCATTGTTTGTAGGTACTCATTAATTTACTACTGCTTGATTGCAAATTGATTTATTTCCATAGATATAGGTTACTGTATTTGACATTTAACGATATTACAAACAAGGGTTTAACTTTATTACTTAACTCACAGATATGGACATTTAATATGGGAATGGACGAAGGGAATACGTAGCTATTTGCATCCAATGTTATTTGCAGTTCTTAACAAAGTTATATCCGTTTTAAATCTCGATACGCCACTGTTCATGTAAGATACTTATTTTTTGTTTTTGTAAACTTTATGATGTTGAGTATATCTTATATTGTGGTTTGTACGTGCTTATCTTTTGAACAATAAGAGAATTTGTTTTATGTCTTTCTATATAATGTCTGCATCTCAATTTCTTTATATATCAATTCGTTATGTTTCTTTTCACGCTTTAAGCAAAGATCCCATGAGTTTTTTTGTTATTGTTTTGTAGGTTTAATCTGGTCGATTATATGAAAGAATACAAGTGAGATATATATCTTCTTCTGCTCGATATTTCATAGTTATTTCATTCATAGTATTTTACCAATTAGGTATACGATCCGAGTTTAGTTTAGTTTTTTGTTTTCTATTTGTGGTTAACCTACTAGGATTGCATGCATGTAGAGATTCTCTTTAATGACTTTGGTGTGAACTCTACTTTTACAATAGTTGAATAAACTGCTACTTTTTTCCAGTTATTATTTATATATGTTAAGCTAATGTGTAATTTTAATTTTTGTTGTTGTGTGTCTAGGTGCATTAGTACGATATGAATGATTCTATTTGGAGGAGAGGACATCGTGATAAGGCTCATAATCAAAGAGACACGAATAGGGATATGATTTGAGAAAAAGAAATTTGTGAATATATATATATATATATATATATATATATATATATATATATATATATATATATATATATATATATATATATACACACACTAGATGTCGAAGCCTTGATGGGCGGGCATGACTATGAATATTGTTTGCATATATTTTTATAGCGAAGAAGGATGTTAAATAATTGTAAGCGATTCACACATTTATATCTTATCGACATACGAAACTATATATAATTTGTTCAATGGACCAAGTACCTACCTATATTGTTTTCTTAACTTTGAGCATTGCATATGCATAGACTCCAATTTCGGGCTGTGATGGTATACCAATTAAAATTAAACTCACGTGTAGATGTAATTAATCAAACACATCTTAAACATTGTATCTTGAAAGCGTAATATACCTTGTGCCACCACCGTCGTATTTTCCAAGGACATCCACGTCTATGAAATTCACATCCTCAACTACACATCCACAATCATTGATGAAAAATCTTAAAAACATGCATCGGCCTCTCTTTTCCTTGCAAAGTAATTGAATAATGTCGGCTCCTCAATCGTGATTTGCATAACACATACAACGGATAATATAGCATGATGAGGATGATGCATGCATATAAAGTTTATATTATTCATATTCCTTTGAGATCGATGTTATAAAACATGGCATAGGCCATCATTTCATTTTTTTTAGAGCATGGATATATTTCCACCACACTCGTATGGTGTATTAGCAGTAGTTGACAATATTTGAAACAAATACAACGAGAAAAGTGAGGTTTCTTATTATTGTGAAAGTATAATCATATAATTGGCAAACCATGTGAGACAAAGGAGATAAGAATACAATACACACGCAAGTTATATGGTAGCACCCTTTTGCAAGTTCAACAAAAGTCTTGCACTTGATACACTCACGCCAACGATTTTTGGTTGCAAGAGGCTGTAGTTTTCCTCAATAGAAGATTTATATAAAAGCGATTTCTTGTAGGCAAAACCACATGAACAGACAAATGAAATTTAAGCGGGTTAACAAAATTTACGAAGATAAAAAGATGTAAAAATCAAATGAAAATAAAAATTACCTCATCAATGTTGTGATCATATCCTGCCAGAATCATTGAGCTGCACTTATTTGTGGTACATGTAGCACATTAAACATAAGTGAGAATACAATTCCAGGAGGAAAAGTAACACAAACATATGGTTGGTCTACTCACAACTATACTACTATTCTTTTTGAGATCTCCATAGCTTGGATCCACGAATATGAACTTTATATACATGATATTTCACTTGTAAAAGGTAAAACAAAATGGCCGGTAGAATTATTTTCTTCGCATGAGTCCCTTTGCACAGTTCAATGGTTTTATATTAAGCAAGTTTGACATAATTACTCTATAATAATAGAGAAGTGCTTTCACATGTAAGAAATTCTTGTGGGTTGTAGCGAGTAGTAATGTTATATAGGGTCTCGTAGATAAAGTTCTGACTTTAATACCATGCAAAATATAAGGGAACAATGATACTTCTTTTCGGTAAAATAATAGGCATTCTAATATCCTCTAGAGCTAACTTCACTAAGACCTATCTATTGCTGTATTAAGTTATTAAACATATAACTTCAATTAAATATTAATGGAGATAAAGACACATTATTACAAATTTACCTCATCAAAGAGAACCTATATGCATTCAAATCATGATATATTTTCCGATTCTTCGCATTGCAATGCTCGAGTGCTTGTGCAATATGGTAAGCAACTTTAACACGCATTTCCCAAGGCAAAGGCTGTTTATCCCCTATATACCAACAATCGGAACTCGTTAAGCAGATAGGAATATGCCTACATAAAGACTGAAAGAACAAAAAACATCCACGACTACATAATGAAAGCCTATTCCGATGGCGGCGATTACTATAGCTCCTTCCTAAATTAGTTATCTATAACTTAGTCTTAAAAGATGAATGATTGCTTATAAGTGCAACTCATAAGACAAGCTGTGAGAGAGGCGATTCTGACAATCAAGACTACCAAACACCTTAAAAGTTAAAAAACATGTGTCTTGCTTTATAACTATATATTTTAAAATCCTTCACGAAAATTGGTTTGAAACCTTTAAGAATCATTCCACAAACTTGTGTTTGTGTCTAAGCAACTTATATCTTTAAATCAAAATCTATCGTGAATTAGGGAACTAGGGCTACATAAAGCATCCCTCGATAAATTTGAACTTCTTGAAGACTATCCTCTCTTTTCTAAGGTAAACATTATTAATGAACTTAAGCACAGTATACAAACAAAAATAAGCTTCTATAATTCGGGTGTTATTTAAACTTAGTTATACAAAGCATAAACTACTTGATAGTTATTTAGTGCATGTAGATGTTACTTTGTCAATTAGTGGGGCAAAAAAAGATACATTAATTACATTGGAAAATTAACCTACTTTTGCTCTATTTGTTGCTATAACACGTCATGAAAGTAAGAACTATTGAATTAATACTGATAATAAGCGATGTATCAAGAGTAAGTATAAACTACTTTACTTTGGGATAGTGAGCAACGATCTTGTAAAATTTGCATTTGAAGGACATAGGGGCCTCGGGAAATACTTTAATCGGAGAATGAGTCACGGTTTGTTAGCATATAAAAATAACAACTTGGAATTCATACGGTGAAATAGATGCTTTGAGAGTGTATCATTGGGCATGTATTGACAACTAAAAGCGCTCATCTCCTACACTGTGACCAATTAGAATCACCAATCTATTATGTTGAACCTTGCCAACTCCAGTGACACGCCTATAAAGATTCATTAAGAATAAAAAGAATCAATCGCATAGCATACTAAAACAAATCATGAAATCAAAATATGCAACAAAGTAAACCAATTAACTAAGCGATGCTGGAAAGGACAGTCTTCAAACTATCGTTGGTATGTCGTATACCTAAATCTTTATACTTACTCCAATTGGGGTTTCACCTACCAGCGACTATCTATCTTCTCGAATTTGAAAATCCATAAGAAGTCGAGAGTTTTCTAAAATTCTGACATAAGTTGTATTCTAGTAGAGACAAATTCTTGCATAACACATTAATCTTTGTAAAAATATTGGACAAAAAGTGTTTGGGTCAATTCTACCCAACCCAACTCAAATTCCTTCTCTTGAGGTTTTGTTGCGGATGTTTTCTTATTTTCTTTTCGACATTGATGTACGTGTTTTCATCGACCTCTTGTGTTTTACTCGTCTTCCTCTTTTCTTTTAGCCTTCTTCTCATCGGTGACTTCCATTAGCTAAGCGATTGCGATCAATATCGAACTCCTACATGCAATGAGCGGATACTTTAAAACTTTGAAAGCATCATATAAGAAGGCACTATTATAGATAAACCAATATAACAACACCCATCCAAAACCTAATTCTCGTTATATATAAAGAACTCTTGCATAGATTTCATATGTACTTTTATATTGCATAGGTGATTTTGTGGTGTAATGTTAAGTATTATTGAATATTAAAGTCGGTTCTATGGCCATGAAGTTTCAATATAAAAAGTGGAATCACATGCAAGGAACTCTATACTCTTGTTTTTCTTAGATAAAAGAAAGCATTGACAATCTAAATAGTGATTTAGGCTTTTGTCTGCTGTATCTCATTGGTATTTTAGAGAAAATATGGAGGAGTTTGTCCTTGGTTCATTCTCCAAAATGTTCATTGCTAATCTATTATTCAAAACATTTAGATTTTCAAAAATCATTGTTCAAAACATGTTCATACGCATAGAATCAACGATCAATTCGTATAGCTATCATTCACTTTCGGCATGCTCTTTGAAACCAAAATGTATACAACTTAAAAGCAGTTATAAGAAAATTGGCTTAAACTTACGTATCAATAGGCTTTTCATCATCGACTTTTGAATTGACCATTTATCATTCTTGAATATAGTAGCTACTTTGTATTGGTGATAGCCAGGCGGGTTCAGTCTATTTCGGACTCAGCAGCTCGGGTACTATGAGGCTATGGCAATGGGGTGCCGGGACCTCAAATATTGTAACTTACAACTAACTAAAGATAATTTAGGAGTTTTCCTTGGGACATAAAGCTGAACAACTGCACAAATCGACTACAAAGTTCCAGCAAAAGCAAGAAAGTACAACGTTAATGGCAAAGACGTTGATGGTGGTTCCTCTCTTGATTTGACTATTGATGATTTCATGAAGGTAATAAGTTGTAAGTATTTGTTGCTAACCGTTTGTTTGTTTTCATAATCTCATGACAATATTGTCATTGTGTATTAGTTAATTCGAGATTACAATGCATTGCTTAAGATAAAAGCGGTCTAAAGTACTTTCTACCTTGGCGATGTTTTATCCGGTGTTGCGAGAATATATATACTCAAAGCAAGTGTTTTCGACTTAGTATACCCACCCCTACAACCCGATAGTGTTTTTGGCATTGAACCAAAAGGCAAGCGTGGTTAAATGCTCGGTATATTGCATGACCTTCATTATAGTACTCAACATCAACTTTTGGTTAAATAATTTTGAGGGCATTTTCTTTTAACCATTTTCCAACCCAACATCCTCTCTTTCGGTCAAAGCGAGTCAATTCCAAAACGACTTCTTTTGGGTGTCTTATTTTGTGGTTTTTCAAGATGGGTGCATTCGAGATAAGGTTTACATCTTAACCGTGTAAATCCATCACCTGAAGAGGAAAATTTGTTACTGTTCCTAATAGGAAAATCCAAATGCTATTTCCGGAACTTGTTATTTACCTTCTTACAAATAGAAGCAGAAACAAAACTTAAACAACGTCTAAATAAGCAATGCTAATTACGTACACAAATAGTATCTTTCAACATCCACCTTTAAATTTGAGCTAAAAATATAGAATATATTGGGCAAAGTATAGACCTGGAATGGACGATGGGCAAAATTATGGTGATAAACATCGTTAGCTAAGTCGCTTATATCGAAAGCTTGGACCATTTTTGCATTCACTCCGGCTGTTAGGAATTAGAAAATTCCATAGTAAAGAGTCGGTCACCCCAAGTGTCATCTAGCATAAGTTAGCTCGTGACAAATCGTTAGTTACATTATTCTTGTTTTATTAGTTAGTTATTAGCCTAGTTTAGCGTGGTGTAACACCGTGGAGGAAGGACGGGTCTTTACCCCTGTATACGATCCGAGGCCGTCGGGAGGTCGTTTAGTTTGTAACCTATAAATACCCTCTACCTTGCAAGGTAGAGGTTGGAAGATTCTAATCTAATCTTTCACTTTTGATAAGCAACTCTCTTTCTAGAATTCCCTCTCAACTCTCTTCATCATCTATAATGGCTTTCTTATTTAATCATTGTCCTAGACCACCGAATCATCAAACAACATAAATATTCACGATCCTACAATTGGTACCAGAGCCAAGGTTGTGTTGTTTTGATGTTTCGTATGGTTTAGCATATGTTGTGCGGTTTGTGATTCATATGGGTTGATGTGTATTTGTTTGTGAATCGTATGTGTTGTTCTTTGAAGCGTTTTGAATATGTTAATCCTTTTATGTCATTCACTTGTTTGTGTGGTCATGAGTTTATTAACTTTGTTCTATTACATGTCTTGATACCATTTGTATGGTATAACTATATTCATGAGTAAAGCTTGTTTTCGGTTTTTGAGCGATGGTTATTAAAAGTTTTATCATTTTGGTCAAAATGGTTAAGTTCTCATTGGTCAATCTGAGTCAAATGATGGTTTTCCTTAGCGGTTTACGGTGCGAGTATTGGAGTTATGGTGCTGCTTCTTTGCTATGTCATTCATCTATGCGAGTTATGTGCTAATTTCTTAGATCGACTTACAACTTGCTATTGAGCGATCTGTCTAATCATTAAAAATGCGAGTTGAGATCTTGTCCGGGCTCAATGGTTCATATCGAGTTGCCTTCTTCAATATCACGAGTTGCACTCTGCTATTTAGCGAGTTGCTTAATAATGTCAAAGCGGTGTTGTTATAATGTCCAAATGCAATGACCATAAAGCGAGTTGTCAAAACTTTCTAAAGTAATGCGAGTTGCTAAGCGAATCGAAGCGAGTTGTGACTTGACTCAATAGTATATTATCACGAGTTGTGTACTCGCATAATTGCAAGAGAGTTGTCTACTCGCATTTTGAATCGAGTTGTTAAGCGAGTTGTTGACCATATGACTCACGACCACAAGACCAAAGCGAGTTGTTCACTCATTGACCATAGACACAATATACGGACTCATAGACTTGAGAATCTATCCATCATCGGTCAAGATTGTATGAAAATGTATTGAAAAGAAGCTTTAACATATCCGACTCAAAACCATCTTCCACAACAACTCATCTATCCTAATCCCCATCTATCACAACCAACCGCCTCAACACTCATTACAACCAAAACTATAATCGAAACTCATTCATGATCTCGGATATATTCAAACTTTTCAATCTCTATAAAGATTTTTTAGTTTGAATTACAATCCATCATCGATCCATTTTTGAAGCCAAGCTTCTTAATATCCGAACCTTTGAGGAAAGAACAACACTGATGTATCATTCTTTCTCACGTTCGTTAACTGACAAGATAAATACGAGAAGGGCTTAGATCATCTATACGAATGGGCATATTGAATACGAGTGGGATTTGATCTATCTGTTGATGCTTCACGTGATGAGAAGGAGTAGGGGCGATCGGTGAAAGGCGGACTGTTTTGATATGAATTGAGATTTGGGAGGCGTTATGTGAGTGATATGTTTAGGGTTGGATAAAGCCAGGTTGTTGCACTTGTGAAAGTTTTTAGGGTAAAATATAAGTGAGAGTGTGTGTTATATACCCGATGAATTAGGGTAGTGGTTAATTTGGATCAGGTATCACGTTCATTACTAATGGGCTGTAAATCTCTTGCATCATCTTAGGCCTTTGACAATTCTTTTGGAACCGAATGCATTGTGTTGACATGGGCCTCGATTGCTTTTGTATGGGCTGTGTGTTACCACACTTGGATCAGGCATGGTTGAGACTTAAGGACCACAATCACATTGGGTTGACATGGATATAGTGCATTATTGAAAATGCTTGATATTCAAACATTTTTTATAAACGTTGATGTGAGTGTGATTAGGGTTACTATGAGATTAATTAGGGTCCCACGTTTCCTTATTACTATATTTGAAGCTGAGTATATGATCGGGTTATTATCTCATATGTTTTTCTCGAAGGATACACAATTCACGGCCTGAGCTAAATTTTACGGATGGTTGGATTACACTTTCTCGGGGACACATGTTCGATTGAACTGGATATTATCGAATGTGTTGAACCTTCTTTATAAATCCAAAATTTTAATGATGAGCCGAAGTTGATTTGGATTGGATTGGAATGGGCTTAATGGATTATTGGATCGAATGCTTATTTTTGATAATGAGATTTGAAACATGAGATTTGATGTTTTGAGTTGTTGTTGAGATTTGTTGTGATGTGCGGGGAATACTTTGGTTTATGCATTTTCACGAAAGGTAATATGTCACGACCTGGATTGTCATTGGAACTAAGTTGACTACGGGGTTGTTTGGACGGTATTTCTTATTTGGATTTGAAGTGAGGTTTTCCGGGCACGCTTACTTATTTCGTCTTCTTTCTTTCTACCCTTCCGAAGATGACTTGTTTGGGCGTGTATAGAGGGTGATAAAGACTTGGCTATTTAGTTGCGTTTGTGATTCTTTCTCACTTAACCCTAGCGTAGCTATCACTTGGTGTCTCCTCGATTGAGAATGTCAAGAGGTTTTGTACATTGGGTACCGTTTCTTGTTCACGAGGATTAGTACAAGTTTAAGTAACAAATCTGGGGAATTTTACTTCATGTTCAAGTTTGACATATCGGGTTTACTTCTCCAGGAGGTCACAACTTTTGCTGACAGAATTCGTGAATGGTGTGTCTACTAAAGTGTTTAATGGTTATTGATGTTGGTGAAAGAATCGTTGTTGAACCGCTACATGTTTCCCTTAAAACATATATTAACTGAAACCAAAGTTGTCATTACACATTCAAGCTAACATTGTTTACGGTTTTGTCTTGATTTAGTAAAATCCCGCGAAAGAAACTATTTCTCGGTTTAAATCATAGACTTGTAAAATCCCGTGACAATGAAAACATCCTGGTAAAAGTAAAGTGCATCTCCGGATCTTTCTTGCGGTTTATTCTTGGTTTTTTAAAATCCCGCGAAAGAAACTATTTCTCGGTTTAAACTATAGAATTGTAAAATCCCTTATTGATGGAACCATCTTGGAGAAAGGAAAGTGTATTTCACGATCTCATTTGATGCTGATGCTACGGTTTCTGCTTCGAAGAAGAGATAAAAGGGTGTATTTCATGAATTGGATGTGTGCTTGGATATTCGTCATGATAGTTTAGTTATTACATGGTTTTACGGGGTTATGTGCTTTTAACCATGGTCGGGATGAAACCATTATCAAAGTTCGTTTAAACGTCAAAGAAGGCTAGATTTGAGCTTTTATCAAGAATATGTGACAACGGCGTTAATTGATATTGTTTATTTGAGGTTGAAGTGAAATATCACAGGTGAGTGCACTTAGTATCACGAAGATATCGGGGATGGTTGGATGAAGATTCTTCATGATCCTTGTTCGAGCTTATTATCAAAATGAAGACTTGGAAATCTAGTTATTTTTGGTGGCTTTACTTTTCTTTTACCACTTGGGGGAATTGGGCTCTTACCACAAAATAACTATCACTTAAAAAGTTACGTTGTAGTGCTCGATGTCGCATTCAATTGTGGATTTTCAAGAGGTAATGTCGTCTATTACTTGATGGTTGGTTGGTTGAAGAGTATAGAGTACATAGAGTACTTAGAGATGCTAATGGAAATCGGCACCGCTCTTTGTTTCATTGTGCAAGTATAAGTCACGGTCGGGTTAGTTTACTTTAGGGTCAAATTCATCATATTGGGTTTTCTCCATCATTTGTCACGACAAATAGCCTCTTGAATGATAATGGGTTGATTATAAGTTTGCCAAGTAATGATGAAAGAGAGATAATGACGTATGATCACTTGGGTTCATGCCTCGTTCTCGAAGAAAAGAAATGTATGCAACTTGGTGCGCATTATCTTACGAAGAAGAAATCTTCTTATTATGACCATTCTCATCAACATGCTTCATACTTTTCCATGCGCTTCACTCTTGAAGTGAACGGGCTACCATGATTGTTTTCTCATTCCACTTGCTCAATTATAATGAAGATGGCGACATCATGTGCTTATTTTGCGGGAGAAGTGTGAATAGAACATTGGATGATTTTCACTTATTTAGTCAAGAATGGCATCTCCGTATGCAATTCTTGAGGGAGAAAAAGTGTGAATTTTTGCATTCTTGATTAATATTTGAGAATTTAAATGGTCATACGACTCTAAACTCATGTAAGCAAGACTTCTTATTATCGGGTCATCTTCACATGGAGTTCTTCTCTTCTAAGAGCCGTTGGTTGACATCTTCACTCGGATTGATGAGTTTATCGACAAAGTGCTTCGGTTAATGCTTCACGTATACATCAACATGATGATTCCGAACAATCTATCTGTTCTTGTTTGATGTGATTGGTAGTTTGGTGTTACCATCTTGTGTGTTCGTTGCGGCTGATTCTTGATTTCCTTGATGAACATCTTTCTGTTCTTGTTTGATTGGGAGGATTTTAGTTAAGGATTTGCAAGATGTAAGTTAATTGGGATGCTTTTTGGTGTGAGTTGAAGATGTTAACTATCTATTCCCATTGGACAATCTAGAAGAAGGTCGAGTCTACGATCGGTTCTACATTTTTTGTGTATGATTAGAAGACTAAAGGCGAGTTGCATGTGATTATCAAAAGACTTCTTCTTATTGCAGGCATTTATCAAGCAGTTGTCGGTTTAGGGAGAGCACTAATTGGGGAGTTTGAAATGCCAAATTTAATCCTAATTAGACTTGCTCGTTATTCTTGACAAGTTGACTCTCACGAGATACATCCGAGCTAATGATGTTCTTCTCAAAATATTTCTAGTATACGGACTTACAAAAGTTGTTGATTAAAGTGTAAAAAACCCGAAGGAGTAAGGAGATAAGCACCTAAGCGAGTAAACTTGATGAACTTAATACTTCTAAGTAATTGAAGATACCGGGAAGACAAATGTTATTACCATGAGAGAAACTCAAGGTTTGACTCATGACGAGTAAACTTGATGAACTTAATTCTTCTAAGTGATTGAAGATATCCCGGAAAACAAATGTCATGCGGAGAAACTCAAGGTTTTACTCATCAAGGCGTTTAGTGTTAGTATTTCATCTCGTGGGAAGTGATGTTGAAAGTTTAGAAGATAAAGAGGTACACTAGTGTGTGGTGATTTCGATGGTATCATAATGATCGAGGAGAGATTGTGTACATTGGGGATGCTCAATTTGTTTCATGAGGCTTAATCGGTGATTCGAGATATAATCACTTATTGGGAGTTGACATCCATGATTGTCATCATGAGAGATAATCGATGATCGGCTGCTTCTTCAATGTTATCGGTTGTTCTCTCTTTGGGAATGTGTGTACTTGGTCCTTGAGCTTCATACGTTCATCGGGGAAGAAAATGTGAACATGGGAAGGTGTTTTCATTCCCTCATGATGTGTATTGGAGAGCTCTTGGATATTGGTGTACCGGGTTCTTGAGCTTCATACACGATCATCGGGGAAGAAAAATGTGAACATGGGGAGGTGTTTTCATTCCCTCATGATGTGTGTTGGGAGAGTTTTGAGCATTATACAAAGCGGCGCTTCAATTCAACTACTTGGGGAATTGTTCTCTTGACACCTTTTGGAATGGATTGCTTGAGACCTCGGTGGAAAAGAAATTTGAGAAGATTATTTATGTGTGGGATGAAACATTCGATGTTCTATTGGATGATATAACCGAATGGAGAATCTCGATTATCGGTCTTAAAAGGAGCGGTAGGATTTATGATAATGGTGTGCTTCTCATGCACGGCTAAGGAAAGCTTGAAATAGAGCTTGAATACGCTCATCCAAAGGATTTTCGGTTTGGAAAGCGCCAAAGTCGACTTTCGGATGGTTCAACTTCTTTCTTGATTCAAGAGCCACGGAAGCTTTGGTGGTGAATGTTTAAGAGTTGATGACTTCTATCTTCTGAAGTCTTTGCTCGATATCCTTATCTCGGTACTCGTATCATCATCTTCTTTAACTATATCATCTAATCTATCCTTGTAAATATTTATTGAAAACAAAATACAAAATATAAAACCAACAAAAGAAAAAGAAAAATATAAAACCAACAAAATCCATAAAAATCATAAAAATTTGAAAAAATTCCAAAAATATGTTTTCTCTTGACATGTCTTACGGTATCGATAACATCTACGGTCTTAGAAATGTCATTCAATAATGGCGGGACTTTAGATGAAGTTCGACGGGAGGTGTAAACATTCTTTCTTAAACATGTCATAAATCAAATGGCTTACGATTATTTGATTGTAACCGGGCTTCAAATAATGGCTTGCGATTACTTGATCGTGACCGTGCTTAAACAATGGTTTGCTATTATTTCGGATAGCAACCCGTTTTCAAGAAAGGAAAGTGCTACGCAAACCAATTTTCAAATATTCCGTGCACTTATCCTAAAAACAATATGAGGAAAGTATGTCGAAGGACTGCTGTTCCTACACAAATGTTTTTCCGTCTATAATTCTTCAGAAAAATATTTGTTGTTTTCTAAAATGGTGGAAAATGAGTTGCATGAAAATTAATCAGTTTCAGAGTTTTTGTAAAATTGACAACTCAATCAATGACTTCAGCGCTTTTAAACTTTCTAGAAAATGAGTCATTGATTGAGGAGGATAATGTTTTTCAAATCTACATCCTCTAACGGGCTTTCTTAATTATCCTAATATGCTTAATTAAAAATGATGTTAACCTATGTTGAAGGACTAGGTGCCTAGGATATGATTTCTAGGATTAGATGATTAGAGTTTGATGAACACATTATTCCATACATTTATATGATCGATTGATATGTTGCATTGACTTTAATTTAGTCGATTTTGTTTGGGTGATGTAGACCACCATATATTTGTATGTGTGTTCACTAACATGCGAGATATCATGGATATGAGAATGTTCGATCCAAATCCACAATTGAAGATGATTGGATGCCGAAAGGAAGGGTAACTATTTCTTGGGTTGACAAATGAAAGCGGAGCTTAATTGGACTTCTATGGAGGTTGGCATAAATGCAGCGTAAGAGGTCTCCTTGCATCGTGAGATGGTTTTCTTAAGTGATTGAAAAGCGGAGCTTAATTGACCTCGGTTGGCATTCAAAATGCAACGTAAGAAGAATCTCACTTGCATCGGCGAGATGGTTTTCTTCCAAACCCTACGACAACAACAACAAAAGCGACTCAACCACCTAGCGAATCTTTGTGCGAGGATACCATTTTAAACAATTTTGAGTAAATTGAATTAAATTGTTTTGAAAATGGAAAAATGTTTTTGAAATATATTGGACTAAATTTTGAAAATCACGGACTTCATTTTATCAAAACTTAAGTCACTCAATTATTGACCGGTCATCGATTGAGGAGAGTGATTTAAAATAAATTATTTTCAATCAATATTGCTTCATAAAAGTCCGGATTGTACAATATAAGTGGTGATCTAAAGATTTAATGTTATGTCATGGTATGATTTTTTTCTTTAGAATCAAGGTCTTTCAAAATGAAATTTTTTCTGTTCTTGTTTGATTGTGAAATTGTTTTGTTTTACTTAAAGATCTCTTAAAACTATCATACGACACTAACAATCTTTAATGTCTTAAAATGGTCCTTATCATCATCTTTCAAAATTGAATCTTGCCACGTCTTTCCCAAATTTGTCTAAATGATTTAAATCGATTGGGATCACAAATCTCAAATGGTTTGATATTTTTGATCGTGGGAGAGATCGTGATTTAAATCTCAAATCTGTTTTAATGGAATTGGTTTTAGTCCTTCTAAGGCACTCCACCTCCATGTGCCAAACGATTTCAAATACACAATGCACATGTTGAGGAGGAGGATTTATCCTAAAACAAGATGAGTATTTAAACAAGGCATATTCTCCCATGTTTTCTAAACCTTATTAAATCTCTTGGGATCAAAAATCTCAAAGGTTTGATATTTTAATCGGGGAGAATTTGTGATTTAATAATGAAATTTGATAAAGGTGATCGTTTTGATTTAATTGTGCACGCCTTCGCTCATATGTGCTAAGCGCTTTCGAATCTTGAAGCACATATTGAGGGGAGCAAATAAACTATCGAGTCTGAAAGCTTTTAAAGTGATTTATAAAGTACCTTGATTGAGTTTTCAAATGGTTTTCTTAATGGCTCTTGTGATTGTGGTTATGCTTCAAAAGAACTCTTGCCTCATGTGTTAAAATGATTTATCTTATCCTATGCACATATTGAGGGGAGAATTTACCAAGAAAATCAAATGGCTTTTTCGTATGAAAATTGTGATCAAAGAAAATATTTCAAAGTCCTCTTGCCTCTGTGCTAAACAATTTCTAAATCATACGCATGTTGAGGGAGGTTTTCTAAATGATCAAAACTATTAGGGTACAAAATGCTTTGATCTCGTATCACAAGTACCTTGATTGTTTTTCCAAATGATTTTCAATTGGTTTCATGGAAGAATGAATTGTACCAAAAGTGACCATTTTACTTTATGCATGGAGTTATAAGGATGGTGAGGTTAGGTATTTGTTCCCACGATCCGCGAACGGGGATCTTCGAGGACAATCCACTAGATAGTGTAGAGTCCTTAGGTATGATGATAAAAGGAGAAAATGAGAAATGGGAAGAGTGCGGTGAGATGAGCTAGTCTTGGAATAAACCCAACAAGGTTCTAGTTATGAAGTCTCGGTAAGCTTGAAGGGTTGAAGAATGAAAAGAAATGAATGAGAAAAGGGTGAAAAGAAATGGCCTCAATAATTCAACCTTAGGGCGATGAACCGGGTTCAATACATATGCTACTAAGTGGTTACTAAGGTAACACTGGTATTGAAGACAAGACGTCATGGACCCGATGGCGCATCGACTACAACTTCCCAAGCCACTCAAGTTCCTCTTAAAAGGGCTTGTTTCATTCTCACGGGAACCGACATAATCTATCGACTTTCTCTTAGAGATTGTTAATATTGAAGGAGACCCTCCCCAATCTCCGACACGGGAACCAAATGTGCACTATTGAGTCTAGAGCCAAGAGATCATCCACAATATCTCATTAGGACACTAAATTAATGAAGACTTGTTTCACACAATGTGGAAAGTAAGAATATATTAAGAGTCCCACGCATTATCCTTGTGGTATTGCGGAACATCCGAGTGGTATGTAAAAGTATTCACGATGAAGATGGAAATCCTTCAGAGCCAACATCAAACAAGCTCTTGGTGGGTGACATGTGAGATCTTCTCGTGAGATCAAGCTTGTGACAAGCTGGATAGAAAGCGATGGGGAGACTCATTCTTGAATCAACCTTGGTCCGGGAATGGAATTGTGAATACTTTTGGAAAAACCGTTCGATGTGCAAACCTTCTTTTCTAGCACGTCGAATGTGTATTCATTTCAAATTCAAAAAGTATCTCGATTGAAAAATACTTTTAGAAAAACCGTTTGATGCGAATCTCCTCTTTTAGCTAAGCACGTCGAATGTGTACTCATTCTCTAATACAAAAGTATTTTGTTTGAAAATTGATCTTTCTCATAAAACCTTCGTCGTATTGCAAAACTCTTTCTTCAAGCAATACGCGATTGTTTTCAAATCATTTTCATCAATCGGTGAATCTCAATTTCTTTGGTTCACTCACTCCGTGTTGTCTTCTTTGAGGCGTTCGGTTTGAGAAACGACTAGAACATTGCGAAACCACGTCAAGGAGATTCTTAGGAATCCTACGATCACGAGCGATGCTTGTCTTCGATCAGCGAGGAACCGTGGGCGTGTACCTCGATTCAACGAAAGTGTTCAAAGACACTTTCTGCGCTTTATTGCTAATTGTTGTTTGCGGTACATTTGGACGGTTGCGGTGATCGAATTGAGGTGTCATTCCAAAGCCGCATGCTCACAAAGCATCCACACTTAATTTGAAGAAATCATGGTGGTGCATATCTACATAACACGGTTCGACATTTTTATACTATGCTTCGCTTCACTGCGCAAATATCATGAACCGAGAAGGCTTCCGCTACTCGATGGAAAGATGTCATGATTCAAAAGTGTGAGCATGACGATCAAAGCCACAACATCACATGAAGGCGGACAACTATGGATGATCCGGAGAGATTTCTTGTGGTGATGATCTCAATGAAAGCTCAAAGATCATCAATGATGTGGATCGGTTAAAGGCCTCGGCTTAAAGTACAAATCATTAGGACTTTCAAGTTGCCTTTGCTTAAGCACAAAGATTGCGGAATTGAAGAATTGAAGTCTACGAGCTCAAGAACAAAGTCAAGAATAGAATGCTAGGATTCGAAATGTAAAACATGGGGTGACCTCCGCAGGGAGATTGTTAGAATTAGAAAATTCCATAGTAAAGAGTCGGTCACCCCAGTGTCATCTAGCATAAGTTAGCTAAGTAGACAAATCGTTAGTTACGTTATTTCTTGTTTTATTAGTTAGTTATTAGTCTAGTTTAGCGTAGTGTAACACCGTGGAGGAAGGACGGGTCTTTACCCAGCGTATACACGATCCACGGCCGTCGGGAGGTCGTTTAGTTTGTAACCTATAAATACCTACACCTTGCAGGTAGAGGGTTGGAAGTTCTAATCTAATCTTTCACTTTTGATAAGCAACTCTCTTTCTAGAATTCCTCTCAACTCTTCATCTTCTATAATGGCTTTCTTATTTAATCATTGTCCTAGACCACCGAATCATCAAACAACATAAATATTCACGATCCTACACCGCTTTCATATTTGAATATCTTTGTTTAATTTCACGTGTTAATTTAAAAATAAAAATAAAACTTATATAAAACATAAAGTGAGATACCATGCCACCAATGCCCTTTGTAGAATTCCATTTTCGCCATGTCATATGCTCTGCACAAACAAACTTAGTAGGAATGTTACTAAGACAATAATATATTACCTACTATGAGATAGTAAAAACCTTAAGCTCTTGTAAAATTATCCAACACGCTTAATAGTTTGCTCAACCGATGAATTTCCTCTACCTTTTCCATTTTGTCAACTGATATAAGGTCTTATTCATGAGAAGAATCCTTGTTGATCCCAGGCGGTTCAAGAAACTTGTGTGGACTTACAGTTATGACATCATAGCCGTCAACAGCAGCTGATCTCATGTCAATATCTACATATGGACCGGTGTCAATTTATTCAACATTAAATATATCAGTCTCATGTATATGACAAGATATAAATACAAAAACGAATCCAAAGACTTATTTAAGATGTACCTAATTGTATTAATCCTATACCTCAACATGAAATTGTAGCATATTCCTTTACGCAACCTTGAGTGCCACAAACATCATGCAAACCTGGGGTGTAATATCTTCTTGATTTTCTTCACCGAAGCTACTGGTTGAGAAGCCAACTGCTGGTAATGGGACCCACCGATAAGAATCGAAACCCATGTAATCAATATAACAAAACCCATCAATGATGAGTATAGTGGGAACTCCCAAACCCGAACAAATATGGATTACGTAAGCAGATATTATTTTTGAGCGGCGAGCAACATGGCAATAAGGAACATAATGGTCTAGATAGGTCGTGCGAGGAATAAAAATGCACGTGTACACAGAAATTTATCCACCGATGTACTCATATTCGTGAAAATAGGTTTAGGACGATACTGCACAAATGACAAAAAGTGAGTTGTGCACTTTGTGATCCTTGACCGAAACAAATAAAAGATAAATGAACCATAAGTTACTCTTCAAACAAAGGTGGAAGCAAGCCCGAAAATCCAATCAACCTAGCCAAGCCCCATGGCACAATCTTGAGGAAGTACATACCGATAATATTAGGTTCGGGAAAAAAAATTGCTTAAACCTATAACCATATCTATTTTGACTTCATATTTGTCTCTTAAAATCTAATTAGATGGAACATAGGGTCTTCAACAGAGGCATGTAGCGAGTCTTGACCTAAATTCATGCAACCTTCAAACAGTAAAAGATTTAAATCACTTATGATAAATTTTAGATGTACATACCAAGGTAGATATGTAGTTGTGCATAAATATGTTGATTTACCCTTATGACGAAGATGTGGTATCTAGAACCCTTATTAAGGGACACCGTTAGGACTCTACTATCTATCTATGGACTCACCTCCGGTTCTAAGCCTAACATCGATAAAACTTTGATTGGCGACGTGCGCAAAATCTGGAAAAAACTTAAAGTCGCAACAAAGCGATAATCGATGCACAAGTTACATTATTATACAACCATGATACGAACAAAGTTTCGCGATAATAAAACAACATAAAAAGCGATGACGAAAATTAAAGAAACAATATACATAATGAACAATCATATATACCTTAGCCACCATGATTGGTTGATGAATTTTTTTTATGTAGATCTTGTTTTAAGGATTAGAAGAAAACATGATATTAGGGTTTTAAGAAAACATGATATTATGAACTGTGGGTTTTTTTTACGTATATCATATTCTTATTTTAAGTAAAAATCAAAACACAAACACAATAGGCATTTATAGATTATAATATGCAAGATAATTATCAAAATAACTTGTTGCCTAAGTGGTAAACACACAAGTTATTTATCCAAATGACCAAGGTTCAATCCTTGCAAGGCTCCTTTTTTATAAATAATTTTCAAAAATATTTAATAAAAATCCGAAAATTACAAAAATAATTATTAAAAATTCAAAAATTAAATATTATTGATTACGTGGATAAAAATATTGCTTAGTTGGACAACAAATGCTTATGTGGCATGAAAAACAATTACTGGCATTGAGGTGGCATTAATGCCAAATGCCTCCTGTTATATATAATATAGAGATATATATATAAACACAACATATGTAATTGATATTAATGGATAATATATTTGCTCTTTACATGTCTTATAGCAAAATAATCAATTATCTCTTCTACTACGTTCAGTCTTGCCTACTATAGTTAGACTAAAAGGTTGCAGGTTACTAGTTTCACAAGTTTATCTCTACTATGCCTACCCATAATTTTAAGAATGGATAAAGCATCTATATCTATCACGAGTGCAGTGGTTATTAATTTGCAAACCATACAAATCTGCATGACAAAACCCACGTAAACATTACGCGACAAGTTTACAACAACATTACGCAACAAACATTTACCTACGACCTATTGCCTAATCAAAATTACTAACACAAAATCTGCAAAGAACAATCAGATCAAATATGTGTGCAGCTCACAACGAACAATTTTTTTAAAAATGTGTGCATATGATACTTATATAAATTAGCCCAATTTGCCAACCATTACGCTATAAACACTTAAATACAACACGTGTGCAACACACGGGTTCGTCATGCCTCGTTAATATAATAATGATGAAATTTGAATTTGGAAACATAACACTCGAGATCAAGGATGCAGAGTAGTAAGGGTTTTTTATTGTGTGAAGCTACTATTTTTCTGTCACCTTTCTCTATCTTATGAACTAACCTCACCTTACGTTTTAAAAGGCAAAATTATGATGGTCATGATTGAAAGTTAATTTGATCGAATGGCCATAAATAACTTAAACCCAAATGCACTCTCGTCAATAGAATAGTAACAATTATTTATTAAATATGTTAAATTTATCAAGGTTGTCAAGATCGGGATCCTACCCAGGATCGTTTTCGTCTTTGCAAGATCGTGATCGTAAGATCGGATCGGGATCTTAAGATCCTACTTTAATGTTATTTCTTAATACTTTATGTAATTTTATAGAAATCTACAAATTATAATACATTATAACCATAAAATACTATGAATGTTTCATATAAATGTTGTCCTAAACTATGATTATAAAATGTTTTAAAATATTAACATGTTGTTTTTGAATTCTACAAACAAACAACCCATAAATTGTAGTTTTTAGTTTGTAATCCAGAAAAGTAAGATCGGATCGGATTAGATCGTATGATCGTATGGTCAAGATCGGGATCCTATAAGATCTTGCTTGCAAAGATCCTATGTAGGATCCGGATCGTTTTGCTTTGCAGATGTCGTAAAATCGAAGATCACAAGATCGGGATCGGGATCACGACAACCATAAAATTTATGATAAAAATTTGTTTCACCTTTACATAATTTACTTACGCTATCATATTACGATGGTTTAGGCTATATTTGGCACGTAAGTTGTGAAGAGATTATGTTTATTTATTCAAAAATAATTACTTAAAAATAATCTGTGTTTGGTAGACAAAGTATAAGAGATTAAAAAAAAAAAAAAAAAAAAAAAAAAAATCTTCCATAATCTACGAAAATAAAGGTTCTTACACGTAAACATAAAAATAATTTTTTTAATTTTTTCAAGACCAACACCACCACCAAAGCGTCGGCATCAACATCAAGACAACACTCTACACAATCTATTTTACCAAACATACCCTTAATATATATATTTGAAAAAAAGCAACAATTAAAATAATTCACACAATTAGAAAAAACAAATAAACATAATTATTGATATTATAGCCACAGACTCACACATGAAACAAACACACCCTTAGGTGCTGTTTGGTTTGTGGGTGTGGATATCAAAGAATGGAGTCATTCCTCGTGAAATCTATTTGGTATGTGGAGTTCACTTTCAAATATTGGTATGAAACTCATAGATCCATAGGAAGGGGGAGATGAATGGGTTTTTACTCATTCCTATATACGGTGCTTTTTTTCACCAACAACCAACACCAAACATCCATCCACATATGCTTCAAGTGACATCCATCCACATATGCTTCAAGTGACAATCCACATTATCCTTTCAACATTTTTTCTCCATTCATCATTCTGTCTGTGAACTAAAAAAAACGCCGCCACATTTGTTGAACCGATCTAATCAGCTGTTTTATATTGTCTGCGATTATGATCTTCTTTCTTCCCGATCTCCATTCATTCATTTCAGCTTCCATTCTTCTTCATTAGTTTGTCAATCGGTTGTATTCATATACGAGCTTGTGCAATTTAGTTAATAGTGTAACTTTGAACTTTCACTCTTATTAAAACTTGTGCATTTAATCAAGCCATATAATTACTGTATCTATTGTTTTATAACTTTAACAATGAAGGAGAAAAAGACTTTTTTGTTAAATAGGACAAAGACTTATGTGAATCGTTAATTTGTATATACATGTTAATCAGTATTTTATTTTAAAAAATAATTGGACCTGCCAATCGATCGAATTATCAAACCAAACAAGGTCAATAGAAATAGTTCGTTCACTTTCATTACATCATATAACCATACCTATATCGAATGTGATTCACACATGCAAACCAAACGCACCCTTAGTTCGTTTTTTCATTGACAGTCTCACTACCTCTGAACACTACCCCTTAAACCCCTTTCACAGCCGCCTCCGGCCACCTCCATCCTCTGCCGACCACCTCTCGCCGCCGCCATCGTCTCCACCTCTAAGGTATGATT
The DNA here is from genome assembly GCA_022545495.1 of Chrysanthemum lavandulifolium. Lineage (NCBI taxonomy): Eukaryota > Viridiplantae > Streptophyta > Magnoliopsida > Asterales > Asteraceae > Chrysanthemum > Chrysanthemum lavandulifolium. The sequence continues at coordinate 106,992,958 of CM040240.1, forward strand.
TTCCCCCCTCTTTACCTGCTTTACTTGTTATTTTTGCTGGTTTTAAGTGATTTTATTGTGAGGTTGGTTATAAACTGATATTGGTTTTGTTTTGGTCAACTATGAGGTTTATGATATGGGTTAGTTTTAAGTGATTTTTTGTGGTTTGTGTTTTGCCGCAATGTTTCGGTATGCTGTAGGAACTGGTCATTATTGTCCAACTTACGTATTAGATGTTCCAGATTAGTTTCATAGCGGCGAGCCTAGTCTTGTTTATAATTGTTCATTAAGAAGTTGAATGGTTTATAATTGGTATTGCGTACATCGTTAAAGGCAAGATTTAGGTCTGAACACAAACTTGTATTTCCACATTCTGCTCTAGGATCATCTAGTCTAATTCAGCAGCATGAACATGTCTCGTGAGATCAAGAAACTTTATTCAATGGCTTGAATGAGTTTAAGTCCTCTTGGAACCACGTCTGTGGATAATCTTCTCCCGAAGGTCTTGTTGACACTTTAGATTAAATGGCACCTAGGCTACAATACAGTATGTGCAGTACTTAAACTCAGCTAGCAAATGTATCCGTATGGTTTATAGCTCTTTGGAGGACTTAAATGATAATGGTTATGTAAACGTTAGAGATTGCTAAGGTTAGTGTATGATGAGTATTTATGTGCTTGTTTACCCAAAATAGCATGATTGTGTTTGAAACTACTTGTGAATTAGTTTAATTGGATGGGTTAATCTTCAAAAAGATGTGGCTTTTCTGTGCGCGCATTATGTTGGGGCACCGCAAGTTTCGTTACAAATCTTAACTTGACTTTTCATTTACTCCAAGCATTTTAAGGTGTTATGGTTTGATATTACATGATATATGTGCAAATAACGTAAGCTTAAGTTAGATATTTTATTGTATTTCATTATAAAGGGTCATGTTATCTTTACTAAACCATTGGTTCTTTCAATCGCCTTCCTTAGGCTACTTCTCAGTTTCTCAGCTTTGAGTACAAATCCAATTATTCGATTAAGCATTTTAAGGTGTCTTTTTTGGGGATTCATTGCATATCAAAATAAAGTGGTCATGGGTATAGTCATTTGTTCTTGTATATATTATAAATGAACCAATTAGGCACCATGTATGTGGATGACTATCTCAGTTGTTGTCATAATAATCATGGGTGGATCATGTAAGGTGATGACTATCTCAGTGCTTGTCATAATATGTACTAAACTACTAATCCACCAGTTACAAGGTTTTGGGTTTTGCTCGTATTGTGCACTATCAGTATGTTAGAACTAAACCAACGCACCCTTAATTATATTATACTATAATATATTTAAGGTTTTTGGAGCTAGAAATTTGAAGGTCGTTATTGTCCTACTTATGTATTAGATGGTCCAGATTAGTTTAGCCTTATCTAGTTTAGACTTGTGGACAATTATATTATATATTTGTTTAGCCTTATCTAGTTTAGACTTGTGGACAATTATATTATATATTTGTTTAGCCTTATCTAGTATATATCTTGGTTGCATTCGTGTTAGCAAGTGCATAAAGGTCTTGAACAGGACCTGCTCTACGTGTTGTATCTTTTATTACATGTTCAGTTGGTGTGTTTTGAACAGGACCTGCTCTATTGTTTAAAATCAGTTGGTGTTATTAAACTTTTTAAAAAACATGTAACTTCATACTTTTACAAATCCTTAAATGGTTTTGTTCTTCACCTCTTATCTCATCCGGGTCATTTTTAAATTTCAAGAAAGATGGTCAATGGTTCTGATCTTACCATGTTTTCACAGCTGTTGTTCCACTCTATGTAGCCATGATCTTAGCTTATGGTTCAGTCAAATGGTGGAAAATTGTCACACCAGTTCAATGTTCTGGTATCAACAGATTTGTAGCTCTTTTGCTGTTCCATTACTATCTTTCCACTTCATATCAACCAACAATCCTACTTAATTAAGACAGGTTACATATTTTATGTTTTGAGAAGGATTTAGCGAAATGGGTTGTGAAGAACAAAACCTAGCAACACATCCGTTTGCGGTCCTTTCATGAGCTTCATCGACGACTATAACCGAGTACCTTGAAAGATACGGATCCAAAAGTGCTTCCATGTGAGCATATGCAATCCTAATCAGCTTAAAGTTAACAATCATGCTGTAAGAGCCTATGTGATTCAGACAATTATAAAAAAAACAAACAACACTTTTTCATTCACATTCATACATTATAACCACCACCTCTTACTGGTAAGATGTGGATCAGATTCGTATCCGAAAGACCGAAACATCTTAACGAAACAAACACACCCTTAAGCAAACACTATAACATTATGGAGTTACAAAAAAGAAACTTAATTAACTCCCAAAAAAGTTTGTTTGCTACGGTAGTATTTTATTGCATAAATCCAAAACTAAAACCCTTTAATTCTTTGCTTGTGTTTTTGACTCTTTAATAAACCCTTGGTTGTGCCAGTCGCTTGAGATGCCTTCAATGGCTACCGGAAACAATAATAATCAGCCTCCTCAGTTTGTTAATGGTGATGGCCTTTTTAACAGGTACACTTCCAAAAACATCATCTTTTTTTTTAATTACTGCTTCAATTAATATATAATGTTATTTTTCAGGAAAAATAAGATTGACCAACAGAGAAAATCTTTGCCTATTGCTTCAGGTACTACTTACTTACTTTTCAAACTATCAACACGTATCGGCTGTTTGGATTTTCTAAATTTAAGAAAAGGCAATAATGGGTATTTTGTTAGAGATAATAAGGTGTGTTTAGTTAGAGAAAAAATTCTTAGTTTTCTATTTTCAGAATTGTAAAAAAAAGGAAAGGAGATCAATTTTCCACAAAACATAGAAAACACGTTCATATGATATTGTTTTCTATTTCCAAGAAAACAAGGGGAGTTACAAGGGAAATAAGGAAAACAAAAAAAATGTGTTTTGTAGTTTTTCATTGTTAAGTTGGGAAATGCATGTTTTGTGTTTTAATGGGAAACATTTGATTTGAACTAATCTCTGTTTTCTTTGTTTTGTACAAACATTTTGTGGAAATTTTGTTCTCGAGTATCACTTAATGAAGAAAAGGAAAGAAAATGAAAAGAAACAGAAAAAAGTTGTGTTCTTGAGTAGCATTTAAGGAGGAAAAGAAAATGAAAAGGAGTGAAAAATAGTGGGATTTGGTTGATTTTAAAGTAAAGTATTTCCTCCCAAAAATGGGCTGAAAATGCTTACGTCCTATTACTTTACTAAAAAAACTCAAGAACACAGTTGGTTATTTGAATTTGGTTAAGCTCATAAGCTTAGTTTTTTTTTTGTCTCGTGAGCTTATCGACCGGATCTTATGGCTTACTTAAGTTCATAAGCTCAACCTGATTAGCTCATAACCGGGAAATAGTGAGCTTATGAGTTTTTCCAAAATCCAAATAAGCTCGTAAGCAGCCAAAAAAGCTAATACAAACACCCCGAAATAAGCAGGTCCGAGTCTGCTTATGAGCTTATTTAATTTGGTTAAGCTCATAAGCTTACTTTTTTGGCTCATGAGCTTATCGTCCGGATCTTATGGCTTATTTAAGTTCATAAGCTCAACCTGATTAGCTCATAACTGGGAAATAGTGAGCTTGAGTTTTTCCAAATCCAAATAAACTTGTAAGCAGCCAAAAGAAGCTAATACAAACACCCCCAAAATTAGCAGGTCCGAGTCTGCTTATTTTGTCCCAAAGATGGGCTCATAAGCAAAAGCAGTTTGTGTTATCCCAACACGCCAAGTTGCTTTAAACTAACTAGAAAATAAGCAGGAAAATATGCAATCCCAAAAATTAGTAAATCGTACATGAGCAAGTATAACTTTTTGTTTACGTATGAGTTTTCTGTTTGTGCTTTCTAAACTTAAATTAAAGAATCTGGATTTTAGGTTGTTGGGAGAAGTAGATTATAAGCCTGTGAAATATGTCGTTTCTTTGAAGTTCCAATAATGTTTCTCATGTCCTAAATGATTCTAAGTAGCTCTTTTTTGGTGATATGAGCTCATCATAGTTAAGATCTCACGTCTGTTTACTTGATTTTCAACTTTAGTGCAATTAAGAACTGATGCTTAAGTTTCAATTATCATTACGACCCCTTCTTAGTTTTTATGTATGTTTATTTGTTAATTTGTCTAGTTGAGAAAAGACTCGTAGAGGAGGTGCGGAAGAATGATACATTGATAATTGTTGGTGAAACTGGAAGCGGGAAGACTACACGTGAGTTACTTCCATACTTCTATATTGTTTTGAAAAAGGCATAATTCAAGTTTGTTTATTATATGGTTTGACGTATATATGATGTTGGCCTCATATTGGCTTCCTCAATGTTTCATTTATGTTATTATGTATTGAGCTAGCATTTTTGTGGCCATGGTGGGGCTATGAATGTTTGCTACTCGTACATAATGACCCATATCCAACCAGGAAGGCCCCTTTCCGAAGACTGGATAAAAGGGCGGATTTTCATGTCCGTTGACCTTATTAAGATTTTTACACCTAGTTCCAACCTCTAACTTGTCGGTTGTATAAATTTTCTTATGACAGAGTTACCCCAATATTTATTTAATGGAGGGTTTTGCCGAGATGGAGGAATTATTGGAATCACTCAACCAAGACGTGTTGCTGCAGTAACTGTTGCTAAACGTGTTGCTGAAGAATGTGGTGTTGAGTTGGGGCAAAAGGTTGGGTATTCCATTAGGTTTGAAGATGTGACCTCCATGTCAACGAGGATTAAGTACATGACAGACGGACTGTTATTGAGGTGAATAAACAAGCTTGCACATCTTGTCGCATTTCTGTACTCTAGAATGCTAGAATTTTATAAAGCCTTATGCTGCAAGTGTGGTCTGGGTTCACTAGCAACAATGAGAATCTGCAGATCATTTTCTAACGCATATTCAAATATTTTATGCTGCAAGTCTGAACTATAACAATTAGAAATAATGTGGATGAAGAGAAGACCATATGATACTTAAATATCTGAGCTTGCCTGGATTTTTTTTTTTACTTGTTTATGTCTGCCTACAATGTGGTTTATCCTCCTCAGCTGTAGGCGTAATAAATAAAATGTTGTGAGAGGGCGTTTGTCCCGAGATGAATGACTATACCCAAGACAATATTGAGTTGTTGCATAGTGCACACTTTTGTATGGTTATAATGTTACACGCATGCATTTTTTAGAATCACATAGGCTCTTACTGCATGGTTGTTAACTTTAGCTGATTAGCATTGCATATGCTCACAGGGAAGCACTTTTGGATCCGTATCTTTCAAGGTACTCGGTTATAGTTGTTGATGAAGCTCATGAAAGGACCGTGCAGACTGATGTGTTGCTAGGTTTGCTAAAAGATGTACAAAAGAAGAGATCTCGAAGTTCTAATGCATCTAATAATGATCATGTAAAGTCCAACGATGGTGCTTTGGTGAAAGAAGAAAATAATGGTCAAACTAGCAGCGGTTTTAGCGACAGCTAGTCAAAAGTTGAAGCCATTAAAGTATCATGTCTGCTAGTTTGGATGCCCGTGGATTCTCTGAGTATTTTAGTGGTGCGAAAGCTGTTCATGTTCATGGGCGACAATTTCCAGTGGATATTCTATACACTGCCCAACCCGAGACAGATTGTTTGGATGCGGCTTTAGTTACCATATTTCAGGTTCTTGCTTGACAATTTTATCTTTTGTGTTTTGTTTAATTACCCTTTTTAAAATCTTTGCTTTTTTAGATACATTTGGAAGAGGGACCTGGTGATATACTTGTATTTCTTTCTGGTCAAGAAGAGATCGAATCTATCGAGCTTCTTGTGCGTGAGAATCTTAAGAAATTACCTGAAGCGAACCAGAAACTTTTGATCTTACCATTGTTCTCTTCTCTTCCATCGGAAAAACAAATGAAAGTCTTCACTCCTGCTGCAGTAGGATTCAGAAAGGTAGACTTCTTATCAGAAAGAATAATGAGTGACAGTGTTACAATTAGTGATACGTGCATCTAGTATGATCAAATATATTTACACTGTGGTTAGAAAGTTCTTTTTTATGATCAAATATGTTTGTACCATATTAGAAAGTTAATTTTTGTGTGTTGTTACTGTTAGGTAATACTCGCAACTAACATTGCTGAAACATCCGTGACTATACCTGGGATCAAGTATGTTATTGATCCTGGATTGGTGAAAGTGCGAAGTTACTCTCCTGACAGTGGCATTGAATCCTTGATTGTTGTTAAAACTTCAAAAGCTCAAGCTCTTCAGAGGAGGTAACCACATTGACTTTGTGACTAGTTTATTATTTAACAATTACTTGTTCTGTATATATGCTGGCAAATAGCTACATCTTGTGCACCACCACTTCTTGTATTTGTACAGATAATAATTTCTGGTCAGTTAATCATTGCAAGATATTAGAGGTGGTCAAATGGGCGGGTGAGGGTTGCATAACAGGTCAATACGGGTTCAGATCAATGAGGATAGTTTTGTCTAAGTCTCTCTGTCCAAATATCATAATTTTCATTTATAATTAATAATTACTGTAAATAGTTAGTCTGTCAAATATGATCACCAGAGTATGCTGTTTTACAAATAATATATATATATTTTTTAATATAATGAATCATGAGGTTTTACGCATTAGCTGGACTCCCTGGTGACTTTTTTTTTTTAGAATGACAACCAACTATCAGACAATATACACCACAATACCAAATACTATCTCACATGTCCTAAGCAGTACTTGAACCCAAAACCATTTGGTTGGGGACTGGGGAGCTTTTCACACAAGGGGTACCATTGGGACACAAGCCCTTTGGTGACTTGTGACTTGTTTGACCTATTCTTGTAACTGTTCTTTTATATTTACCTGTTCGAACCTTTGAAGATAAAACATCGACCAAATTCATCCATTTATAGCTCATAAGTAAATGGGCTAGAAGTAACACATCTACAAGATTTTGATATTGTTGAATAGGGTCTACATGTTTTCACCTTTTGTATTCGTTAAAGATCATTCAAAATATTTGACCAAGGCTTTCAATCTCATCAAACTATGTGTCAAGTCAAATGTTGCATCTTTTTGGGACAGGACTTAAGACGAAGCTTATTTATGCGATTAAAGTTTTTGTTTGTCTAATGGTGCAGTGGACGTGCAGGGCGTGAAGGACCTGGGAAATGCTTCCGTCTTTATCCAGAGAGCAGATTTGAGGGACTTGATGATTCAACAGTACCGGAGATTAAAAGATGTAACCTTTCAAATGTTATTTTGCAGCTTAGTGCTCTTGGTGTTGATGATATAATTGGGTTTGACTTCATGGAGAAACCTGATAGGTAATTAGAACATTTCTGTATATTTTTCTCTGCACATAAATAAGTTCATGTTGTTTTTTGCATTTCTATATGTGAAAAAGCGAACAATGCAGAATTTATAATATTGGATATGGAGCCTTATAAATTTGTGTCATTTAACTTTTATAAATGAATGCAGGATGGCTGTCATAAAATCATTAGAATTATTATACTTGCTGGGTGCTTTGACAGATGAAAAGAAGCTGTCAGATCCAATTGGACACCAAATGGCACGTCTTCCGTTAGAACCAAATGATTCAAAGGCTCTTATCTTAGCCAGTCAGTTTGGTTGCTTGGAAGAAATGTTAATTGTTGTATCGATGCTATCAGTGGAATCCATCTTTTATGCGCCCCGTGAGAAGTTAGAAGAGGTATTCACTATCTTCCCACTTTTTAATTTGCTTTTCAGAAGTAGGAACATTTGAAAACTGTAAGCACCTGCTAGATAAGAAAGTATAATTAGGTGCATGAGGTAATTACAAACCCATTTACACGGGGATGGGTTTATTTGTGTTTAGGTTATTTAAGTAAAATTATCAAATAGAAAAATCAACTAAACAGGGAAGGGGTCCATTGTGTCGAATGTCACCCGTAATGCAATTTCAATACATACAAGCTACAACCTCTGAAAGCGCTTTATTTGTATCTTAACTTATGAAGTATTAAATAGTAGATATAAATTCTGTAATTACATTTACAGCATTGTTTTTTCATCGAAGATTAAAGAAGTGGACTCACAAGTGTTTGCCAGTCAATTCAGTCTAACCCATTTCGAATAGCAATATAAAATTACATGCTCCCTGACTTGTCTATTTGATTCACTTAAGCACAAATATTGGAGTAGGGTTAACAGCATAAGTGATAAATATCAACTCGCTTAACATTGCGGGGTGTCCAGTTTTTCTTTCTTAATTTCTGTTTTCCAGCAGAAGTTTAAGGGTGTGTTTAGTTGGTGAGAAATACCCCATTTTTTCAGGAAAGTTTTCATAGAAAAATGAAAACACAGAAAACCCATTTAGTTACAAATTCTTGAGAAATTTTTCTAAAATTATGAAAATCTCATCTCTCAAAATTTAACTAGAAATCTGAAAAGTCCAAAGTACCCTTCTCTAATTTTCACTCTAACTAGAAAATGAAATGCATCACCATCTAAACTGGTTTTCTAAGTTCTTAACTCTTTCCTAGAAAAGAAAAACCTCAACCATTCTCAAGAAAGCCAAAAATGTAAAAGTGAGAAAATTTCTTTGTAACTAAACGCAACCATATGTCTAATTCATTTTCTTTTTTTTTCAGTCACGAGCTGTCATTAAAAGTTTCTCAAGCCCGGAGGGAGACCATCTCACATTGCTTAATGTATATCGTGCTTCTCTTGAGTTTTTGGAGAAGAACAAGACAGAGAATAGCAACGAAAAGGCTGAAAAGAATTTGAGAAAATGGTGCAAGGACAACTTCATTAATAATCGTTCCCTAAAACATGCTCGCGACATTTACAAGTTAGTAAATTCTCACTTTTACTCATAGATAATGAAGCCAAATTGAACCATCTATATAATCATTAAGCAGTTTGTATTTTTTGTTTGAAATAAGTTGTATCACACTTTTGATGTGCTACAACACTGTTAGCATAAAAATTGTGATTTCTCATCCTACTTTTCTATTGTATTATTTTTTTAATGAGTTTTCAGGACTAATAAATGATTGTTTCGTTCTTTACTTGCAGACAAATTCGAGAAAATGTTGAACGAATGGGACTTAAGATTTCTTCATGTGGGGATGATACACTGCAGCTCCGCAGATGTCTTGCTGCTTCCTACTTCTTGAATGCAGCTCTTAAGCAACCTGATGGTACATTCAGGTAATGAATTCGTAACTTTTGTGACCAGTTAACTTTCTAAGAAGTGGTACTATTACCTTTACCTTATAAAATTGCAGAAACCTACTCTAGATAGACAACAGGAACTATTCTGACTTATAGTCAGAGGACAAATGACAAAATAAAGGGAATGTTAAGGATTAAGTTCGATATATATATTTTTAGAACGGCAATTTTAACTATCTCACAATATTTATACTACAAATCTATCTCACATGTCCTAAAGCAGGACTTGAACCACAACCATTTGATAGTATTATTTGTATCTTATTAATATCTAAACCGGCTTTATTAATTACAGGGTTTTGGCAAATGGTCAGATTGCAGAAGTTCACCCAACTTCTGTTCTACGCCGAACAAAATCGGAGTGCATAATTTTCTACAATTTAGTTCAGACTACTCGTAACTACGTCCGAAATGTTACTAGAATTGATTATTTGTGGTTAGCTGAGCTAGCCCCTCAATGTTATGCCTTAAAGGACTAGAGCTTTTTGTAAGATCTTAAGTTCTCATATTTGATAACTTATGCATTTCTTTTTGTGGTAAATGTACCAAGAAGATGGCGCATTCTTGATCATAGAAGTTGATAAAATCAGCTTTGTGAAGTTAAAGAGACTGGGTGAGTACTATCTGACCCTCCAAGCAATAGGTAGACTTGAAGTTCAAATCTTGTAAAGTATCAAGATCAGAATTGTGTTTGTAGTAAATGGTTTAATGTTAAGAAGTTTTGTGTTCTCTCTTCGCACCTTGGTTCCATGCTTGGTTTTCTTATGATGCACTAAGGTTGCAAATGCCATCAAGACAAAAGTCATTTTAGTGGCGGTTTGGGTGATTTTGGTGGCGTTTTTGTTGATCTAAATATTACAATTATTTGACTGCATCGAGGTTCAAATAAAAAGAACACCGTGTCTGCATATGTCAAGTCAAAGCTGTAAATGTTCTCACTTAAGTCTTTGTTCATGAATTTTGGATGGAAGACAATTGGGATTCTGGTAAGAAGAAAATGGTTTTCAAGATGAAGAAACTTCGAAGTGCTGGAGATGATCAAGTAAAGAAAAAAAAATCTGATACAACTTTTAATTCGTACACCACAAGAATTTTTAATAATTATGGAAGAAGATCCTCTATAGAGGATAACTAGATTGATCAAGTTACAATTATCAACCATTATCAAATTCAATGGTTCAAATCAAAAGAATAGGAGATGATTTGAGCCATTGGATTTGATCTAATTATTGATATTTGTCTAACTTAATTAGAAGAATAGGAGATGCAAAAGTTATCAATGGCATCCTTAATTAGAAAATACGTACATGTTTTACATATAGAATCTGAAAAAAAAATTCCTCAGATATTAAGAGATAATATATACAAAACATTCATAAAAAAGAAGAAACAACAGAGCTAGGACCAAAACGTACGAAATGTGATTATACTAGTCAAAACAAATGATCAAGTCTTAAATAGGATGTTTAGAAGCAAAACGGATACTTCCATTTCTCGCCATCAAAGAGTAATGATGCATAAAGAAGAGATAATGTTTGCTAAAAGGTATGAAAAGAAGACTATCAATGACGTTGAGGTACGCTATCTAACATGGAATAGTTTGATCAACTGAATAATATACCCAATATACAATCACTTCACAAGTGGAAGACCACTACCCAAAAGTGGCGCTTGCTATGCATCTGGACAAGAACCGACTATTTCGGAAGCAAGGATTGATGTATTTCAGTAAGCATTTCCTCATACGAAGTCGATGACCTCTTTACCAGATCAAGTTGATTTGATACAAGTTTCTAGCTTAGATACACTAAATAGTTATTTTGGATAATACCAACAACAATAAGCAAGAGCTGAAGCAAAGAAGAAATGAAAACGATTTTGTATAACTTTGTATGTATCTTACTTACAAAATAATAATTGTTTTCTCTTATACTTTTCCAATGGCTACATGTTTCATTCATGTTTAGATCTTTTATTAGAACTCCATTTATGATTTGTTTATTCCTAATGAATAAAAAAGATCACTACTTTATTTACAATTGGTAAACTTCTAAGAAGCATTATTTTAGTGATGAAAAGTTATTGTCGTCGCTTTAACAAGACATAAATCATAATGATTATACTTAAAAATTTTAGTAGAGATATGTAGAGATTTGGTGGGAAGTGGGATGAGCTTCAGGATAAGCTAGATGGACATTTGTTGAAGTGAGTTATTTGGTCGCGTATTGTTCCTAAGCCACCGCTTAAATGGAGCCGGCTTTTAATTTTTGTGTGTGTGTGTGTGTGTGTGTGTGTGTGTGAGAGAGAGAGAGAGAGAAGAGCAATGCGTTAAGCCATTGTTCACACACTTAGCTAAAAAGAGCCGATTATTTCTCTCTCCTTTCCCTCTCTTCATAACCTTCATCTACTTTTTGTTGAATGATGTTAACCCCGTGGGTATTATGTTTATTACTGACCACTATTTATAATGATAATTACATGACAAATATTAAACCCTAATGGACCCTAAGCACATAGATCGGGCTTGGGCCAACTTTATTCTCTAATACTCCACCGCAGTTCGAGCAGTGAAATCACGAAAACTCGGACTGGAGTAAAACATGAAACATTAAAGCTACAACCATTTTGATGAGGAAGGCATCTTGTATTAAGCGGACACATAACTTTGTTCTTCAAGATCTTCACTATGTAGGAGCAAAAGCAATTGATTAAACCTGCAAGCTGATAAGTTTATTTATTTATTTTTAGACAAGAGAGATAAACATCTAGAATGGAATAAATAAAAAAAGAAAGATGAGACTTTGCTTGGTTAAGATTTCGAATAGAAATAAAAAAAAATAAGAGAATTAGGAAGAAAGAGACTGGTGACTAAATTATCAATGGCTTTCAAATAGAAAAGGAAATTATTGAGAAGAATAAAATAAAATTGGAAACAAAATGAAATGAAAATAAAAGATGATTTAGAAAGATTTGATATGGAAAACAAAAATAAAGAAAAAAAAAAACAAATAACTTGAGACTTTGCTTGTATTATGTGTAAGGTATAGGATATATATAAATTTGGATTGGTGATTTGTTTGTTTATTTCACAAACTAGTGATTGGTGGATTGTTTGTATAGTATCACAACCTGTGATGATGAAGACGTGAAAAGTAAATGAAATAAAACAAAATAACAGATAACATTGGAGATTAAAAAGGAGATACTGGAAACACTGGAGATGAAAAGGAGATACCGGAAGAATTCTTCTTTTTTTTTTTTTTTATTATTTTTGAGATGTGACGGGATGGTACAAAAGTGGCGGCTTGATGACCGAGTAGGTCTCAAGTTCATACTTGCTCATGATACCATGTTGAATGATGTTAACCCCGTGGGTATTATGTTTATTAGTGACCACTATTTATAATGATAATTACATGACAAATATTAAACCCTAATGTACCCTAAGCACATAGACCCGGCTTGGGCCAACTTTATTCTCTAATACTTCTCAACAAATCTTCAAAAATTAAATGTCGGCTCCATTTTTAATGGCGGCTTCGCAACAGTAGGAACCCATTTAGACCAAGTTTCTTAGCATTTTTAGACAAAAAAAAGTTAAAAAAATATGAATCAGGTACTGTTCAAAGTCGCCAGTTCATAAGCTAAGCCAAAAGATGTCCCAACTAAACTCTTCTTCCCGTAAAAAATTTGGTCTTCTAAACATACAATACTTGTATACAAACGCTCCATCGCAACGCGTATGTTAAAATTCTCGTTTAATCTATGAACTTCAACATTGTGTTCTCAAGATTCATTAAGGAGAGAAAATAAATGATATGGAAAGAAGTTAGAATTTATGTGTGTTCTAAAAGAATTTAAGAAGAGAAAATAAAAGAAAATGAAAGAATTGGAAAGAAGATTAGGGGTGCGTTTGTTTTGAGGGTGTGGATTGGGTTTCATATTGATTTGACATTAATAAAATGTTTGGTTGTTTCTTTTGATTTGAATAATGATTATAGAAATCAAAATTGAAATATTATAATATTGAGTGGTATCAAATTTACTTTCATCTTTTATGTGGGTCATCTATCTTTTGTGTCTATCTCTTTCATATTTTTTAGTGGGTCTAGTCTATCCTCACACCCCATAAACCACTTTTTTTGCACCCCATAGGGGTACTTTGTACCTTTTTCGTTTTTTTATGTTTGTACTTTTTTTAGGTATGTAAAGTATATGTGTGTATATGTATTTGTGTAAAATATATTTATGTAGTTTTTTACGTTATGTTTTTTTTATTGTGTATTTGTTATATTTTTGTGTTATTTTTTATTCGTCTAATTTGTTTCCATTTAATTAAACAACAACAATAAACACGTTAAACATTAAAACATTAAACAAGTATAACAACAAATGCTACTACTACTACAACTAAATCTACTCCACATGAAGATTATTAATGTCATCTATAAGGTTATAGAGTATTCCACTCGACTGACATGCGTGATCAACGAGATTTCTTGCCAATTCCAGTGATGACCCCAGCGTCTTTATTCTTGCCTTCAACAGATTGTTTTGAGACAATAACATCTGGTTTCTTGTTTCAAGCATGTTGACCGTGTTATCTTTAGTTTCGCAGTTTGAGCATTGCGTTGAAGAAGAGCCTTGACTAAAGTACTTTTGTTGAAATGCATCTTTCCACATAAAGTATCAACACCCATAATCTTCTGTTCGTGGCTATTACAAGGTGAAACAATTATAAGAAATGTATTCTTAACAAATAAGTTATTGATATATTTACGTAAATAAGCAAACGTATAATTATTTACCTTTGATAAAGGACATGCATAATACTTCTGACCATAACTTTTGGGCTTTTGGGATGTTCTTTCAATTATACGTCCTCGTTCACAACGACACAAGAAAGGATTTTTTTTGTTGCATCTTGCCAAAGAATATGTATAATAATTTACAACATGGTTATTTACAATATAGAATAATAGTTGATACATGGTTATTTACAATATAAATCAGTAACTCGGTGTCAGAATACAAATATTTATTTACAACATATGTCTATACATGTTTTGTCGTTTACAATATAAATCAGTAATCGTTTACTATAAATCAGTAATCGTTTACAACATATGTCTATAATATGTATATCTATACATGTTTTGTCGTTCAGAAAATAGAGTTGCCCATCCCAAGGCCACGTCATGTCTGTACGCCCTCCATTGTGGTGAGTAGGCGGCAGTGGTGAGTTTCCATCTAGAATCGCATGAACGTAGTGAGCAGTTTGGGCTTCCCCCACACGAAGAATCACAACGGGGGAGAATACTTGTGTTGTATCTGGACCAGACCTAAGCGGAAGACACGTAACACATGCTGAATTGGATATACATACAACTGGACGGTTAAGAATTGTAGCAATAGCCGCTCCCGTGTCTGGCATAATCATCCAGTATTCTTGGGGTGCAAATCATGATCCAAACCAACCCAGCGAGTGCGAAATCTGTTCAAACCAAGTCCCACACATTTCCCTGTAAAGTTCCCGGTTATTTTTACCTCTTCCACGACAATAGCTCGAAGGTTGCGCCATATATCTTCGGAATAACCAAGACCTACACCAATGGCTCGATAGCCACAATTTCCATCACCTTCCACGTTAAGAATCCTTATGATGTACCGTCGGAAAAGCTCTGGAATTCGAGCCATAAAATATTTCTGTGGTGTTGTGGTGATGTGGTGATGTTTCTGTGGTGTTGTGGTGATTTGTTTTGATCTTTGATGGTTATTGTTTGTACTTGTTGGTGGTCTGAGCTAGCTGGTGATGTTTCTTTGGTTTGTTCTTGTTTGGTGTGATGCTTAAGTAGTTTTGAAACCAAAGAAACCATCACAACTGCTTAAGCAGTTGATGATGATTTCTTGAAACTGCTTAAGCAGATCTGTGATGTTTCTTTGGTTTCTTGAATGGATGGTAAAGTGAGTTTGTATCTCACTTTGCAACCTTCAATGAAAAACTCACCCCATAAACTGTTTTTTTGAGAATCATTTGTGAAATAAGCAGTTTATTAAAAAGATAGGCGATGATGATTTTATATATAAAAAAGCTTAGAGTTTTGGCGTGGCATAACTGAATGGACGGTAAAGTGAGTTTCTATCTCACTTTGCAACATTCGAATTTGCAGCTAACATGATAAAAAAACTAATAATCCGAGCCTATTAATATCTCGATACGTTTTTTTACCTCTTGTGTGTCAAATGGTGAACTAGACATGGTTGTGTTGTAGCTTGTTGGTGGTCTGAGACTTGCTGGTTATGTTGTTGCTTGTTGGTGGTCTGTGAGACTTGCTGGTGTTGTTGCTTATTGGTGGTCTGTGAGACTTGCTGGTTATGTTGTTTCTTGTTGGTTGTCTGTGAGACTTGCTGGTTATGTTGTTGCTTGTTTCTTGTGTTGTTGCTTTCTTGTGGCATTATAAGGAAGTGAACTGTGAAATTCTCTACAGTTTTGCTTTCTTGTGAACTTCTGCAGTTTGCTTTCTTGTGAACTTCTGTAGTTTGAGAATATTACTTACCACAATCAAAACGTTTACAACCTTTTGCACGATGAAAATGTGTAAAATTTTGAACTTGTGAGACTTGTTGCAGTTTGACACGAGGCGATGATGATAACCGAAACCGAATGGACGGTAAAGTGAGATAAAATCTCACTTTGCAACCTTCAAATTTGAGTCTTAAAAATTTCCGAGGCGATGATGATAACCGAAACCGAATGGACGCTAAAATGAGATAAAATCTCACTTTGCAACTTTCGAATCTGAGCCTAAAAATTTTTCGACTACGTTAGAAAAACTTTAAAAGAAAATAATTTATAAAAGTTATAAAAAAGTTATAAAAAAAATAAACATGTAAAAAGCTTGTAAAAACTTGTAGAAAAACTTGTACCAAAATGTAGCTAAAAAAACTTGTAAAAAACTTTGGCACGGAAATTTAAAAAAAAACACAAAAGAACAACGCCCTTCTTTTGCAAACCACCACCAGCTAGTTCACCACCAACAAAATACAAACACTCCCTAATGGGGTGTTTCATTAGCATAACCCTTTTTAGTGATAGAATAATTTAAATATTAATTTAAAATAATAAAAAATAATATTTCATTTATAATGAATATTTTCTTTTTGCCCTACCATTTTTCTCTCTCATCCTTTTCTATCGGTCTATACTAAATCTAAATCCTATTATAAACCCGTGATCATACCAAACACACCCTAGAAGCATGTTTAATCAAAATATTTCTCTCATTTTCGGAAAGAATAAAAAAGAAGAGAAAAAAAAGTAAATTGATTATCTCCTTTTATTTTCTCTCCATCCTCTTCTATTCTCTTCTTCACATAATTAACTGAGAACACATCATAACCGCTCTTACTTATACGCATATCTATACTCCCTTATAAAGCATGCATATTCCCATCCTAACTCCAAGCCTAAATTTTAAGATTCAGTCATCCAACCCTACTTCAAAGCCTAAATTTACACACACCAAACCAACATCCAATCCTAAAAAATTACCAAACCAACAAAACCTTATAAACCTACCATACAAACAAATACCACACACATCCTCATCTTCCCATCCCATTCACTTTTAAAAAACACACACACACAACAAACTATAATCTCCCGACTCACACCCAAACAAATACTCTCACATACACCATCCTATCCCATTCACTTCAAAAAAAAAAAAAAAAAAAAACAAACAAAACACACTTAAACACACACAAAACTAACGCATCTCCCATCTAGGCGTCACTCACCTCACCGTGACGTGCACCCAACCACCCGACGCGCCACCACCCAACCACCCACGTTTTTGGTATTTTTTCTATACAACCATATTTTTTTAAATGCGTTTTTTTTTTTTTTTTTTTTTTTTTAAATAATCGTGTTGTTTTCTAGATCTAATTACTTTTGTGTAGATCTAAATACTTTTCTGTAGATCTATTTTTTTTTTCAAACATCCCTAATTTGTTTTAAAAGATCCGTCATGTTTTTAATCTTTTTTTCAAAGATCCGTAGTTTTTTTTTTTATTTTTTAAACATCCGTAATTTTTAAAATTTTGTTTATAGATCCGATTTTTTGTAGATCTATTAATTTTTTGTAGATTTAATTAAAATTTAAATTTTTAAAAAAATTTCCCCAAAAAACCCCTTTTAAAAAATTTTAAAAACCCAACTAAATAAAAAAATTTCAAATAAAAAATCCCGGAATTTAAAACCCTAAATTTTTCCCCCCAAAAAAAAAAGGAAACAAACCCTTAAAACTTTTTAATTTTAAAACCTTAGAATTTTTGAAAACGGGTTACCCGGGTAAATTTTTAATTTGCTTTTAAATTTTTTTCTTTTTTAAAAAAATTTTTTTTTGTAATTTTTAAAAAAGGTTAAAGAAATTTTAAAAGAAAAAGTACCAAATTTAATTTTTTGGGAAAATTTTTCTTTTCCTTTTAATTTTCCAATTAAAAATTTTAATTTAAAAATTTTAAATAACTTTTAAAAAAAGGGAAAAAAAGAAATTTAAAAAAAATAAATAAAAGATAAATAAAAAAAAAAAAACAAAATTTAAAAAATTTTAAAAAACAATTGGGAATTCCCTTTAAAAAAATTTTAAAAAAATTTGAAACGGGTTTAGAAAAAATTTAAGAATGAAAACATGGTTTCCCCTTTTTTTTAATCTTAAATAAGTTCATTAATTTTGGTGTGATTTTTAAAAGGTATTTTAAACTAATAATTTAAAATTTTTAGCAATTCCGGTGAAATTTAGTATTAGACAAATTTTATTTTATTTTTAAAATTAGTCTTTTTTATTATTAGCATTTAAACAGCATGATGGTGTAATTAGTGTAATAATTATATATTCATTACAAATTTTTTAAATCAAATGAATAAATCTATTTTTATTACTTTCAATTTATGGTTATCATACATATGTTATAATCGTTTATGACCAATCTCTAAATTGATCTTTAAACTCAAAGCATTTATTATCCATCCATCAATGACATATTTTATAAAATAGTAATTAGCAATAAATTCTAATCATATTAAATTAACTTCTTAATACTGTATATGAACATTTATATTTATTCAGTAACAATTTCATATCTTGTTATAATTTAGTATTTTAATATTATATATGAATAAGATATAAATACTTATAATATAAACTGTATTTTTTCAAATGATTTTTTTCTTCTCAAATATTTAATCATTGTCATTCATAATTTTGATTTATTAAAATTTATTATATATTGGAAATAATTGTAATTTACATGAATAACAACCAAAACTATATACTAGTCTACTTAAATAGAGACAAAACCTTTAACTTTTAGTAATAATAAAATTATTCATATTTTAATTATAGTTATATTAAATAAAATTTGAACTTAAATATTAAGTAAATATACTTATTTATCTAAATATTTGCATTAATTTGATTTAAGTTATTCGTGGATTAAAATACAATATAGTTATTGTAGCATTTGGAATTACAGAGTACTGGTATAATTTTAAACATGTAGTATCACATTTTGAAAAAATAGATTTTACATAGAATATAGATTGGTAAATTTTGTGAAAATGTAGTTAATATTTAATGAAAGTTTGATATTGTTCAGGTTAAGAAGTAGAGAACGTCAATATTAGAAAGTGTAATGAAGAAGACAAGGCAATTTAAATATTGAAAGGTGTACGAAAAGTAATTCGCTGTAATATGAAGCGGAGCTATGGTTTAAGATGAGATTAATACGTTGAAACTACGTGACTTTTCTTTTTAATAAAGAAAATTGAGTGTGCAATGCATGAAAGACAGTTTTTTTAGAAGATTAATCAAGGTAAATTTGAACAGACTAATACCCATTGATAAAATCCCTTTCATTAACACTAAAATAACTTCACAAATATGATTTATTAATCTATATCGTAATAAAAATGTGATAAATGATATTTGTTAATGTTGAAGTTTGGATTTAACATCGAGAAAATTTTATAAACATCTTATATAGTCCTTCTAAATATCACATTGATTAAATCATCTCCTCATAGTTAATGGTTACCAATTGACCTTGTAATTTATTTACATTTGGAATCACGTTTATAAGTAAACATTTCTACCAATGATTCGTTTATTGTATAAAGTGTAGTTATTATCGAACCAAGTTGAAACATATACTGCGTTCAATACAATTAAATGCTTGAAGATTACAATTTACTGTAAATTTTGAGCAATTAATTATTTGAAATAGTTATTTCACTTAGGTATATTTTAATAATATTAATAATTGATAATTGAACTAATGTAAGTAAATAAATGTAGTATTTTAATTGAATAATTTAGTTACTTAGTAAACATTAATACATAAGACTCTAATTTTGAAACTTAAGTATAATCCTGATAGAATGCATAGTACGTAAATCAACATTAATGTACTGTATAATATATAAGAGTTTTAAACATGCCATATTCCTAATGTGCAATCTAATTGAAAATGATTCGTAACTAATGATTGAAACAGAAAAGGTCAATGAATGACTAGCACATGTCAATTATAATATTTTACACTTGAAGTTGAATATATCAAAACTAAAATTGATTCAATTTACTTAAAATTCTTAACGGTCTAATATTATTGTAAAGATCAGTAAGTAGATATATTGTTGATAAAAACTATTTCATGGACTTCAAAAAGATTATTAGATAGCATCTTCACAATACAAATAAATAATGTAATAGCCCTAATCTAATCTATTTTATCCATTCGATATCTGCGAATTGCACATTATTTTCACATTTCTTGCTTTTTGTGAATAATTATTAATTGTTTCTGTAATACTATATTTTATAAAAAATGCTTAGAGTTATTAGCTATTCTTCGTAGTATTCAATAACATAATTTACCAATTTAATGATTCAAAATGTACATTAATATTCGCATTAATACCTATTCACTTGTCTTTTTCATGTACTACAGTTAAAATCGCTAATTACAATATAACTTAAGTATATTAATTGTTATTCAATTCTTGAGTTGAATATACGTTAATGAAATATACAATAATATGAATTTAGCTTTGGATTAACATTACATTAACATCAATTTTTATAGTTGCGATAAATGTATTTTTTACTTAAATTTATGTTTCAATGGAGTTATGGTTGTTAATTTGTAATTAATGAATTTCTTCATGTATAGTGATATATAGTTAAATGAAAATGTAATTTTAATTATAAGTTAATTTGAGTTTATTAACTATTGCATGAGTTAGATAATTCAATAACTTAAGGAAAAATACTGATAGTTTAAGTCGCTTTATTAACTGATGAGATATAAGACATTATGAATAGATAATTCTATTAAATGTGTTCAATAAATGACGCATACTTTATTATTTAATAATTGTTCATGCTATTTGGATGGATGTCAGTTGCATGATTGTCAAACATGAATACATATAAGCTTGTTAACTTATATTAGTTATTATGTCTTACCAGCGGTATAATGAATTTGAAATTGTTAATTCAAATTTGCATAATTGATGTCTATAAGATTGTAAACTGATCAGTTGGAATTCGCATGAAACAGGTATGCTTGAAAGTTCTTAGACTGAGACAGTATTTAAAATACTACGTAACAGATAAAACTAATGTATAATGGTTAAATATGAATATTCAAAGTTGTCATTAAGTTATCATAATGTTAATTAAGAACCTATCTGATACATCTTTATAAGGATTCCAGCGCGATTAATTCTGAAGAAGGTCAAGACTTGTTCAAATTTGCCATTGATTAATGTTGGAATAGTTTAGTTTAGAAATTCCTGTAATGATCAGAGGCATTATTGAATTAGTAATGAATAGGAAACTGCGACAATTTTAACTTATTTAAGAAGTTAGTTTAACTTAATATATAACTTCAAGTTATATGTTGGTATATTTATTCATCATTATTAACTGAAATACTAAAACTAAAATCAGATCTGTACATAACTATTTATTAAATAATGTCTTAAGTTTAACTTTTGAATAGCTTACTTCATTAACTATTTACAAAAACAAATATAATTATGATTATACAATGTAATTTACCAACGTATAACTTATTCATAGATTGAAACATGCTAAATCAATAAGAATCTGACTTCAAGACTATTTTGACTAAAGAGGTTAATAATCATATACTTCGATGAGCATCATATGATTAGCTCTCATGAAATACAAATGGCTAATGAATTTTGAACTGAAGATTTGCATGTTAAAACATATTTAATAGTACTTTGTAATATAATTGAGTTATTCTGAGATGAAAATTTTAAATTCATTTAATTCTATTATCAATAAATCAATTTAAGTATTTAAATTAAATAATTAAATAATGTTAAGATTGTCATTGTTTTAGACTATGTTAAATAGCTCTACTGAACATAGTTTCAAATTGAGCCATAAGTTTATGTTATTGTAAAGATTTACATAATTTTAAAACCAATGCCCAATAAATATGAATTCTCTGAATTTAAAACATAGGTGATTCATGCCAACTCAGTGAATAATTTGCTATAAATTCTTATATCATTAATCAATAATGACATGATCTACTAATAATTTATATACCCTATAATACTTACTTTTTAAGACTATAACTGTGCAGTACTAAACATCTCACGTCATACTCATTGACAGACTTTTCTTTGCAGTAGTTCAAAGTAACTTGCTATTCAAGATTCAACATCAATTGAGTATATATGGTGCAGTACTTAATCATGTTATTATCAATCTCTTAACTGTCATTTATTATTTCAAATTTTACATTTATTAATCATATTAACTCAATAAGTCTTATTCATTAAAACTATCTTTACATTTTAGGGCATATTAATGAATATGCATTTTCTCCTGAACACAAATCTTTTAGCTTTTATTGTAAAGTATAACATTACCACTATTGCTGACGAACTTTATTAATACTGATGATTGTGTTAGGTTCAAGGTAACTTCTTGAAATTTGTCCTTTGAAGTCATTGCTTATGATATGGTTATATTTTATTCATATTCAATTATATTTTATTAATAGGAGCTAATGTCAATTTGAAGTTTCAGAGTGACTGTGTTTCATATATGGTAAAAATTTGATGGTCATCAATGTCGATAATTTATACGTATTCGCACATGTACATTTCAACATGTAGTGTATACCATACATAATCTAATGAACTTTTAGAAAACTATGTAATATGACTATCTAATGTTAAGACTACTAGTTAGACACTGTGCTTAATCTTAATACTGAGTAAAAGTATAAATCCTGAATTATATTGAAGATTGTTCAAGATCTTGTACTATCTTGCGATTTAAGCCCGACTTTGTTATCTCCAATGATCAAGTATTACTATCATTCGAGTGTGAATTGAAGCAGAGACATTATAGCTAACTTTTAAATGATAATTCTAGGTTCATACATTTGGTTATTTCATGTAGGTAGCTTGCTGTTATTCGTCAGATTTACAGATTTGTACTTGATTCTTCAGTCTATCATGTCTGATCCTGTTACTAGCATATCATATGTATCTGTAATTATTGAATCTTAAAGTTCATGTAACATGATTATTCTGAATTAGACGACTATTCTAGCACGATATCTAACACACGCTATAAAGTTCCTAAATGTGAATGACCATCACTTCTAATAAAAACTATTATATAATAATTTCCCTGGGGTGGTCATTCAAATGATGCTTCACTTGATTAGGTCTTTACTTTCTCGAGCTTGAACTTTGTGCGTAGATATAGAATAGTCTTGATTCTTTGTTCCTTCATGCTTTGTGATCAATTAAAGTGGTTGCTCGCCATTGTCAACTTCGCTGGTTTGGTGTCTCCACGCCTTTCTCCACCATGCTCACAATTCTATTTGACTTTGAGTTTCCAATGATGAGGTTCTAGTCTTTAAACTTTGTAGATTCTTTGACATTGACGAAGAATCATCTTTGACTTTGAGTTGCCTTTGATTTTGATGAGAATTTTCATGTGTTGATGGTATGAGCATGTGGCGAGTCTCGCACGATCCATCCGCTCCCGAGCTTCCATAAGAAGAAAACATAAAAACAAGTTAGTAATAAGCGGATTCCAGACTTACAAGTTTGAATTTTGAGGGTGTTAACAAAGATAGTGTGAAAACACGTCTCTAATTCTCACAGAGGTCGTTCTCGAACCGGAGTCCCCAAGTGAGATAACACGATATACCGGCACATCTACGCTCGGATGAGTCGCCGAGGTACACCAAGCATCACTTCACGATCGTAGACCGCTTGAGACACACTAAGCGTAATCCACGGGAGTTACCGGTGACCTTTGTGGCGCTGATGTTGACCTCGGCGGAGTTTCCATTCAATCACCAAGATCACGTATGTGAAACTTCTCATAAATGTTCGCGATTGCTAAGATCTGCGTGAGGACTCTAGAATATATCACTTGTGCCCTTATTGATGAATGCAAAGCGATGTCATGTCAAGTGTTCTTATGAGATCTTTTGATGAATCTCGTGGCTCTAGACTCAATAGTGCATTTTGGTTTTCCGAGCGGAGACTAGGAGAGGGTCTCCTTCAATACCAACAATCTCTAGAGAAAGTCGATAGATTATATAGGGTTCCAGTGAGAATGAAACAAATCCTTTTAAGAGGAATTGAGTGGCTAGAAGGTTTAGTGCAGTGTCACCGGGTCCATGACGTCTTTGTATTCAATACCGGTGTCAACTAAGTGACAACCAAGAGCATATGAATTGAACCCGGTTTCGCTCTAAGGTTGATTATGGAGGGCTATTTCTTTTCACCCTTTTCATTATATTTCTTTTAATTCTTCAACCCTTCTTTCTCCTTTCTCACATTACTCCTTTTTCAATCATTCCTAAGGACTTCTAGTTCTAAACTATTTGTGATGTCCTTGGTAGATCCTCCGCTCTGGCGGATCATAGGACTAATTTCCTATCCTTAGTCACCTTATAACTTCATGATCGTCTCTATTGTTGCCATAAAACCATTTTTCTTGAAAATCTCTCAAAGTGTTTATGATGGAAAACATGTTTGGAACACTCGAGAGTTTTATATTTTCAAACACCCCTTCACATGTGCTTATATTGTTTTAACTTAAATGCAGCAGAGGGTAGAGTTCGACTTTTGAATTGATCGACTTTAAATAAACTAGACCGATTCGAGACACGTTTACATCACTAGAGAACTAGCTTGAAATTATTACCCGTCTGGTCAAGTCCATAGAAAGTTTCTCGAGATGGTACATTATTCCTCGTCAATTCAATGGTTACGGTCGAGTTGAGCTCTTTTGAGATTCAAACAACGATCATTAAACTTTTGATCACATTTTAATCACGTTTCTCCCCTCAAAATAGCATATCTATGATGTTTTGAAACAAATGATTAAAAGATATGTTTTGAAAAACATTTGGAGAGAAACCGATTTTGCATGAATTTTGGAACAATTTTGGTTTAATACTCCCCTCAACGAAAGCATATTTTTCATACGTAAAATTTAGAATCAATTAAGGGTTTAGAGGAGTTATCTTGGTACCAAATGAGATATTTTGAAAAATCTTTTGAAAACTTTCGAATCAATGGTACGCAAGATGAAGATTTTAAAAATCTTTTGAAGATATTTATAGAAAATTATCTTCATTTGCTTTAGGATAAGTCGCGATATTTATGAAAATCGATTTTATGAGCACTTTCCTTTATTTAAAGATCGGGTTACAATCAAGTAATCAGAAGCCATCATGATTTTAGGAATAGTGCTTGAAAAATATTTAAGACTTTTATTTGGTTAAGCACTTTCCTTTCTTTGAAGCGGGTCTGAATCGATGTGTTCGTAAGCCATTATTTTGAAGTCCGGTTTCGATCAAGTATAAGAAAGCCATTATTTTTTAGAAACGACATGTTTTGGAAAACATTTAAAGAACTCTCGCCAACATCCATACATGCCCGTATCATTGTTGAATGAAATTTCTAGAAACGCATATAATATCGATTATACGAGAGACATGTCGTGAGAAGAATATTTTGATTTTTTTATATTCTATTGTTTTGTATTTTTGAAAGTTTTATATTTTTGTATTTTGTTTTGTTGGTTTTATAAAAGAAATGGAAAATCAAAATAGAAGATGAGAGAATGAAGAAGAAGAGTTTACTAATTAGAACCCTCTCGATGAGTGGGTTCGAGATATTTGATTCACCGCAACCAAAGACGAAGAATTTTCACAAATAACAATGTTAGAAGTACAAGATTCCTCACGGTGAGGTGATTACTATCAACGGTTGTAGTGGTTTTGACTTCCTTATCTTGATGAGTTTCACTATTATCCGTGTTGGAGCAAGTATCAAAATCTTTCCCTGGGAATCCATCTAAGACCAACTTGGTTGAAAACTTTTCCGTGGGTATCCACCTAAGGTAAGATCT
The DNA here is from genome assembly GCA_022545495.1 of Chrysanthemum lavandulifolium. Lineage (NCBI taxonomy): Eukaryota > Viridiplantae > Streptophyta > Magnoliopsida > Asterales > Asteraceae > Chrysanthemum > Chrysanthemum lavandulifolium. Next base: position 107,018,679 of record CM040240.1, read on the forward strand.
AGGAGTTGTTTTCTTATCGATGCGCTGGAAGACCCGCTTTAGAAAAACTACGTCCAAGAGATCCACCTATTAGGTTTCTTTTTGTTTGACATTTTATCAACGGGCTTGTTTCTATTTGGTGTCTTAGTGGATTGTGCCTTGGCACGAGAATTATCTTTCTTGAGATATTGTGAGACACATGCCTTATGATTAACCTAAAAGACACATTTTTACATATAGTATGCATAAATTCAATATTCTTGTTTAAAACATTAACTTTAACTTTGTCACTACGTCTTTTGGAAGTTGATTCTTGTTCAAAAAGACTTAGAATTCTAGTGTTGTTTTCTAAGGGCATAGCATTTTCTTTTTGCAACTAATCTTAGATGCAAGCCAATCCCTAGTCTTTTGTAGAGTGTTCCTAGGTAATGGTTTACTACTACTAGCGTGCCTTGAAATCTTGTAGAATTCATCACCCTAGATGTTGCACCTAAAATTCCGTCTTTCGAGTCTGTGCCTTTTCCTAGCTTCTTCTAGATAGTGATTGTTGACCATTTTGTTAGAACCAATGATTCTTTAATCGGATTTTTGTTCACATTCCTTGTACTAGTCCTAGAAATGCCATGAGTAATCACTTTTTCTTTATCAAAGATGTTTTTCAAAACCTTTGACAATTCTCTTTTAATAGGCGTGGACCTGTGGATAATTGTTTTGACAAATCATTTTCTCATTGACTCTTGGAGGAGGTCGAGAAATAGACATTTTGGTTTGAAACCGTTTTGGAACATTTGTTTTCTCCTCACCAATGGTTTTGCAATCTTAGTATCCATGACCTTTCCTTTTAGACATCCCACCGAGCTCTCAAAAGATCATTTTGCTCTTGCATGTCCTTGTAGGCACGCTCATACGACAGCTTGTCATACTTGCATTCCTCGGTTTTCGATCAATTGCTTAAAATAGGACACATTTTCTTTTCAAGTTTTTCAAGAGCATTTTCATATTTTGAAACAATTCGGAGGTCTCGATCGTAGTATTTCATGATCTTCAATGTAATATGTTTGTAAGATAATGGACATGATATCGGTAGTCATAACATCTTCAAGAGAGAATCATTTAGTTTTTCCAAAACTTTGTCGTGTTCAAAACATTCATTAGCTTGCTTTACTGTGGATTTATGGTCCTTGACAAAGTCACTGCTTTTTCAAAATGCTTGTTCAAAATGAATTACCCTTGCACCGATGGCATTGGTGAGGGCAATTTCAGCTTCAAAAACTTTCTTTGTTCGATGTCAAAACTAGAGAACCAATTGTTAGGTGTAATAGTGGTTTTAGTTTTAACAGTCTCTTGAAGTCCCGCAATTCTAGTTTTCACATTTTCTAAAATACTTCTAGCATCACTTGTGTTAAAAGGATTATTTGAAGACATTTGTTCAATGTTCGAAAGAGATTTTGAGACAACAACTGGATTTGAAACTGGTGTTGACTCTTTGTTTGAAACACTTGGTGTGATGGAAAACTTTGACTTTTCTTTTTGTGTAACAAAAGTAATTCCGTTAATTTTGTTCCATTTGTTATAATCGATTGGTTTGATTTCGGATTATTTTGTTTCATTTTTAATCGCTTCTCTTCAATATGTTCTAATGTTTCAAGAGAATCACGAACATGTATGGGTTCATGCAAAGGTTGTCCATTATTCAAAACATTATGTTCTTTCTGAGCTTTCTTGAGGAAACAAGGAGGTGAGTTACCAAGAGCCATTTTTTGTGTTGTATGAAAATACGGATTTGTTTGATTAATCAACATATTAGTTGATTTAATGAATGACCCGTTGTAACAAGCAAATTTTCCAATTTTTGATTTTTCATCTTTATCAAGAATTTCATCAAGAAGAGAATCTTCTCGCTTTGAAAAGTCCGAAATCAACTGCTTTTCTCTTTTCAAGATCGAGTAAGTTGCTTTTGTTTTGAAAGTTGGTTTTTAAGTTCGTAAATTTCCTTGTTTAAAGATTTTATTTTCAAGTTCAAATTAACATCAAGCGTGTTATACTTGATTTGCAATTGTTGTTTTCTTAAAACGTAATCTCGATAACCAATTTCTAATTCGACTCTTTGTTTTGTGAAATTCAAAAGCTTTTGCGTTCTCCTTGTAACTCTCAAGCTCGGTGTCAATTTCACATTCACGCCTTAACGTCGCGACCGACCTTTGGACTTTCTCAATCTCAATACCACAATTATTAATTAATGTTTCAAAGTAAGCATGTGTTTCCTCATCATTAGCACCATTCTGTGCAACTTGACCTCCATTAGGATCCATATATGGAGTTTCATAGTTAACATGCCCCCACATATGTGTCATAATTAGGTTCGGAGACACAAATGCGGCTTCTCATGAATAAACGAATCAAGAACATTACTATAATTTGGTACCTCATTGAGTGGATCCGTGTCGAGACGGAGTTGTGTCAAAAGTACCACTTGATGTTGTGTCCTGTTGGTTGATCAGAAGACGAAGAGCTTGCATTATCATTTGCTTTCTCCGCCGATCACGGATACGTAGATTTGTATTCCTCGTGATCAACTCTATTCCCAATTTTTCTTTCTTTGCTAACAAAGACCAGACTTGAGGTTACGAGGTAGCATAACGAACCGACGATACCTGAATATTGGCTTTGAGGTTCGGAGGTAGCATTCAACCAAGTCATAAAACGCTTATTCCATTTTGATATCCCATATTCGATTCACAATCACCCTCTTATGTCCATCAAACTGTCCCCGCATATTGCATCGATTCCCCATTTGTATACCCGTAGCAAATCCATTCGATTCCCAATAACATCAACCATTTGTCCTCCTTGACCCATATGCATACTTGGTTGAGCAAACTGCGGATTATCGATGAAATCCATTGGTTGTTGTTATTTGGTGTAGTTGGACTAATGTTTAGGTCATTGAAGAATGAATCAAAGAAAGCAGTTTTGAGACGATCCGCCGAGTTGCCATTGATGAAGGTATGATCCGATAAAGTTGATGTAGGATCGATTCAACGATAAAGGAGTTGTGTTTGAAAAGATATTGCCGTTTGAAGTTTTTCCGAAAGTCGTATCAGAACCTTGGTCGTAAAAATTTTTCTCCCAAAATTTGAAATTCACTATAAAAATCAATTCTAAGGTCGTATGAAAATTTGAGTTATGACAATTTTACGCCAAATTTGACCGAAAAATTTGAATTTAGTCTAAAAATTTGAATTTTGACCAAAATTTTCCAAGTTATACAAAATTTGAATTTCGTAAAAATTGAACGCTTAGTCTCCTCAAAATTTAAATTTTACTCAAGTTTTCCAAGTTTTTTTTTTTTTTTTTTTTTTTTTTTTTTAAAAAAAACCTTTATGCGTAGAAAGAGCTTAGGCGAGACCAAAGAAGTTACAGTAGGATGGCTTAGCGTAGGATTCCTTAGAGTAGGAAATGCTTATGCGTAAGTTTAAAGTTAGGCGTGAGAAAACTTATGCGTAAGATTTAGCTTATGCGTAAGACAAGGCTTAGGCGTAAGAAAAATACTTGCGTAAAGTGTTCTACGCAGAAGTCTAAGCTTATGCGTAAGATTAGTGGTTTTGCCCAAAATCCTTTACACTATCACAAATGTAAGGGATATCCAAAGTCGAAGTGTTCCACAAACTTATCCAAGTGAGGGAAGCACCGAGTAATCGTTGAAGCTCAAGAATCGCACCAAAAGCTTATGCGAGAAACTTATGCGTAGTTTGACTTTCTCGCGTAAAACTAGGGTTTGACCACGCGTAAAAATTTCCAATGATTCAAACGATTTCTCTTGCACGAGATATCCTTAAAACACTCGAATAACACAAAAATGTTGACCTTTTCACCCAAAGTGCTTAGAAAGCTTACAGTAGAAATGACCAATGAACCAAATACGAGCTTAAAATGAAGAAAAACACGTAAAGCTTGAACTTTTGCAAAAACTCAAACTTTAGCACCAAATAAACCTTAAACCACAAGAATCTTGAATTTTTAAGTGCAAAAATTAAAGCTTTAAGCGTGACAAATATGACTAACGGGAGCAGTACGCGTAACCCTTCAAAACAAACACAAACACTCCTAAACCATTGTTAGGCGATTGATACCAATTGTAAATACCTTTTATCACATATACCTTATCACTACGTTAAGCAAACCCAACACAAACACGTATAACAAACAGATGTATGTTATGCGTATAAGAAAGATGAAGGTTAGAAAGTGGTGACTTGAATGATATTCGTATGTATGTTTAGAGAGATAAAGGAAAGAAGATGAAAACAATAAGATGTTATATTGCTTCAAGGAAAAACACACACACACACTCAAGCACACCCTCAAATGACATACTTGAGGGTATTTATAGTAATGAGAGATAATGCCCTAAGGCTTGGCCATGGGTCGTGAGATGGCTTGGACATGGATTGGGTTACATGAACCCATACAAGGCTAGCTTATCTAAACGTCTAACCATTTAGCTTAGCCCAATCCATGAGCCCTTTCGACTATTCTAGCACGATATCTAACACACGCTACAAAGTTCCTAAATGTGAATGACCATCACTTCTAATAAAAACTATTAAGGCTAAGAAGATGAGAGTGACATAAAAAAGTAAAAAAGTATGAGAGTGATATAAAGTAAAAGTAAAATGTAGGTCTATATCATTGTCAACCATCATAAAAAAGTGAGTGAATTCTATTAGTCAAGTTTGAATTTTGGTGTGGTTGTTCAAAGTCAAGTGAATGAATATTTTAGGAAATGGAATAGTGGGGTTATTTGACGAATGACGAGTGGTGAAAATTAGCCATGGCTGTTTAATAGACGTTTTGTCTTAGCCTTATTGCTTTGATTTTTGTTGATTAAATTCCTTATGTTCCTTCCGATTCTTTGATGCAGAATTTGATTTTTGGTTTATCACTTTATCATTGCACTTTGTTTGAGGTGGTTTGGCGACAGAAAATGCCTCGAGTAAACAAATTTTTTGTTTTAAGCAAAAAGTCGAGTCTATAAAGCAATATAATCACTGTCTTCATTTAAAAAAGTGATAGGACTATTTTATATTTTTAATAAATAGATCACATATTTCAAATAAAATTAGTAAGGCTACATTCAATAACAACCCTCATAAACCCTTATTTTTCTATAATTATGTGTTTTTCTATAAGTGATAAAAGTGACTGAATTGTGGCAATATAGGTTTGCCTAAGTGATAAAAGTGAAAAATGTTTATTAAAAACGGGTTTGACGCATATGAAAATAACTTAGTGCGATTCTACACTTGCTTAAGTAATTTATATATAAAACTTATGAAACACTTGAACTAGACTATAATAAGACACTAAACCTATTATGACAAAACAATTGTTGTTTCTTATGACAAAACATATCTTTTTTTGTCACCTGGTCCACAACTATCATCAAAATCAATTGTTGTTAATTGCGAAAATTTTAGATTTTTTGTAATAATTTTTTCACATATATATAAGTGATTGGATAGGTAAATGGTAAAGTTTGTAAACATGTAATAATTTTTTCACTTAAGTACTTTTGATGAGTTTTTACTTGAAAAACATAGGATGACACAAAACTCTTGCTAACTTTTAAAGGTAAAATAAAATTATGATTTAAGTTTTAATATAAAATTAACTTTACAAACATTGCTTAAAAGATACATTAGTTGAATATATAACTATTATAAATCGACTGCTACAACTTAATATAATGACGCACAAATTGACGCTATATGTATTATGTTAAAATTATGTATAGTCGCCGCTATGTGACCATGCCGATCGGAAAAAATAAAACATTTATTCGTGAAGAATTCCCTAAAAATACAAATACAACGATATCGCAATTTGTTAAAAACTATGTATAGTTATGGCTATGCGACCATGGCGTTTGGAAAAGCATTTTCTTCGTAAAAAATTCTCTAACGCTACAAATATAGTTTGTCGAAAGAAAATTATTTGCCGTCAAACTATTGTCAAAAAATAGATACCGCCGCCGCTAGTACGACTACTGGCTAGAAACCGCCGCTTAGGCAGGTTTTGCTAGTATACTAAATGAAAGAAAAAAAAGAAAAAAAGAAAAGAGACGCACAAACAAATTAACAACAATGTTTTGAAACCCGGGTTGACCCAACCAGGTTAACCGGTTGAACCGGTTCCGGCAAAAAATGGGTAAAACCCTTGAAACGGGTTAACCGGTTAGACTCGCTGGGTTTTAAGTGACCCGGGTCAACCCGATTCTCGAAACTCGGTCGACTTTTATTCTTTTTTTTTTAAATAAAAAACCGAATTGACCCGGTGATCGAACCAATTGGCCCGGATAAAAACAAGTTTTTTTTAATAGAAAACCGGATTAACGCAACGGTTAAATCGATTGAAACGATGACCCAGTGGCCAGATAACTCGACCAAATTGATTAAAATCCCACTTTTCAAAACATAGATCAACACTAAAATAAAGCTTGGCCTGCAATTTTACATTTTCGGGTGATATATATATATATATCTATATCTATACTATATAAAATGGAAAAATGGTCAAAGTGGAAAAAATGAAAAATGTTGAAAGTTGAATGTTGAAACATGGTCAATGGAGAGAAATAAATAATATAATTAATACTCTTATTAAAACACCCCATTACTTAAAAGACAATAATGTATTCACATCAGACACCCAATTAAAAGACATCTACCAAATTAAAACAATCAATTGAAACCGACACCGGTTGACCCGTTGAAACCGACACCGGGTTGACCGGGACGCTTCAAACCCGTGGTCAATCCGGTTTAATTTGACATTTTTTGACCCAACCCATCGGTTTGACTCGGTTTAAATCGACCTGTTTTTTTTATCGAACTGTTCAACCAGTTGAACCACCGGTGAAATCGGTTTCAAATTTGACAAAATTATATGAGAAATGATGAAGTAGTTATATGAGACCAAGAATTGTAGTTTTTGTTTATTTTGCTTTGACACATGTAATTTATTTTAAAAATGTTGCTTTCTTGCACCATTTAAGGACTAGCATATATGAATCGTCGTTTAAAGTTAATATATATTGTATAGCCCTTTGTCTAGTGTATCAATAATGTTATGTAAATTTATTAAAATCACAAAAATAAATAGTATTGTTATCTTTAGCGATAATTATTTGTCACTCAAACAAATAGTTTTGAACAACGCATAAATATCTATACAAATTGATAGTACAAAATAATCTTATATGGTGATATCCAATTTGCAAAGTTACAATTTTAAAAGCCACACACCAAATGATAAACGCTACTAATGTAAAAAATAGTTATCACCGCCTAAATTATCGACAAAACAAGAAAAAGCGGGTCACACACGTTGGCTTATACCTATAAACTACAATATAATATTGCCAACTATATAATAATTGTTTTTGTAATGCTTGAATCTATTATTACTAAAATCTTAATAACTTATATCGACTCCACATAATTTTTTAAAACTATATATTTACGTCTATGCAACCACGCATCGAATCAGTAGTTATTCAAAACGATTCTCTAACGCTACAAATACAGTTTGTTGAAAGAACTTATGGGTCGTCGGAACTTTATGAAAACTAGACATCGCTGCTGTGCATGCAGATTGCTCTAAATATATATATATATATATATATATATGCAAAAGCTACTTTAAAATAATCCAATATATTGAATTCAAATCCAGTCACTTTCTTTCCTCTTTCTTTCTCTTTTCTTTCTCCAAAGTATATAAAGTCAGTTTCATGTTCATACCTCTCTTGACTCCAACCAAACAAATTTATTGAAGCACAATCTCCACCCCAAAAGACCCCAATTTTATATAAAAAAATCAATAAAAAAACCCACATAAACCCTAATCATCAATCATTCAATTACTCCTAGATCTGTCATTTAATCCCATTTTCCCATCTGGGTTCTGCCGCAATTCCCCAGGTAAACAAACCCTTTTCATATCTTTTCTTAATTTTCAGTTTTGCTTATTCTTTTTGATGAATCAAGATTTTGTTAATTTTCTTGATTATCGGCTGATAATTTTACTTGGTGGCATTTTTTTTTAAATGATTTTTGCTTTTATTCAGTTAGATTTTGATGTTATTTTTGTAGGATTAAATAGCAAGTATTAGGTGTAGGATTGTGTGCATTTGGAAAGTACTAGGTTTGACATTTGGTGATAATAGTTGTTTCTTTGCTCGCGCGTTGCAGCGAGAGTAAATCAACATTAAAAACAAAAACGTAATATACATAAAGTCAAGGCTAAAAGTAAGTTAAGAGGAAAAAATAAAATTTTGAGTTGATAATTATAGTACTTAATATAAGGGAAAAAAAACACAAAAGGTTTAAGCTTTGGTTTTATGGTCGCAGAGTAGGGCATAAGGTGAATTAATCTACGGAAAAGAGGTTGTTAATGAAGTTGCGCACTTTAACGGCTTTATTCTGACTTTATAAATTTAATATGAATAAATGTAGGTCTGATTAGTTGCGTCTTGTTTGTTGAATATTTGTGCAAGACAGGAGTACAGCTATGACATTATAAGCTAATGAGTTGACTTTTGTAAATAGGAGTTTAAACTAGGAATATTAGAACCTTCTTCGTGTTCTTATTTATTAGTTAAGTGCTAAAGTTTGTATGTTTATTTATTAGTTTTGTACAGACTTGTTTGGTTTCACGGTTAGGAATTGTATGAACTGGCATAGGCGGTCCAGTATGAACAGTTTAAGGTGACCGGCATTATATATATATTCTCGTATTATAATGATTATTGGAAAAAAGAAGTAACTTATTTGCATGGTTAATATGATATTCGTGATTTACAGAAGTTATACATAGTGTAGTATTTTATACGTTTGAACGTGGATGTTTATGGATTTCCTACTGTCTTCTGTATTATGTGGTGTAGAGGTGTCAAGGGCTATGTTTCTTCAAATTTGTTCCTTGCTTCACTCGTATAGACTTAAACCTTCACTCATTTCCTATTTGTGTGTATAAGTTTACGTCTTATATGAAGTTGTAAATGAAATTCGTTAAATATACTCACAAATTAAACTTAAGTTTATAAGAAGCAGAAAGTAGTGATTAAACTTAACATTGAATTACCCTCTGGCTTGTATATGCTTGGTGGGCTTAGTTCATCAGGCTCGAGCTAACTAAGTTTACTGACGAACCAACAAGAAACCAGTTCTTGTCTACACCCTATATTGGACTTTAAGACGCTTGCCAGAAAGAAGTAAGTTCTCAAATGCTTAGTTGGTCATTTTATTACTATTATTAAGCCAAAAACAACACCTATCAAGTAAATCACTGTATCCTTTCTACAATGATGCGTATTCAAGTTTAAGTTATTAGGAGTAGAACTTTGAACCATGCTAGAGACCAATAAACAACTTGGCAAGTATACTTAATCGACTATAGTATAGCAAGGGTAATAACTACCCAGATTATTGAACTCAGGGTATAATTGATTAGGCTAAGAGAATATTTGAATTACCATGATGATTGAGCTAAGGGTTTTTATTTTGAATGAAGTAGTTAACTAATGGAAATTGGAAACTAAATTCAAGGTTAGAGCTGCAACATGATGAAGTTTGTAACCTCATTTTGGTTCCCTTTTGTGTGAATCAAAACTCAAGGAATCTGGATCAATACTTAAAGGTGTAACGAAGAATAACAAGTAATTATGATAAAAGGGTTAAATTGTCATTAACTGTATTAATATTGTTGAACTAGCTTAAAAAAGAAACATCATTTTTTCAAACATGACCAACTCCAAACAGAAGATGTTATGTAAAAAGATTCACTATCCAAACAGATAAAAAAAGAAACAGCCCCTAAGTCAAACATATACACTTCCACTGTCACTAGCAAAATCATTTTAAAAGCATAGGTGTCTCCTGAAAATATCTGATTTTAGACTTTCTCATTCAAGTTTCTATTTTATATACAAGAAAGAGAATGATTTATATTCATGTATACCCTTTTTGTATATTCTTCATTTATGGTCCTTTATGTGCATCTTCGTAAATCTATAAGTGGGACTCGGACCCACAAGCACAACCTTGTTCTTTTCTCACACCTTACAAATGGGATTCGCTATGAAGAAATTTTAATAATAACAATTGTCAGGATATAATTGTTTATTGTTATGTGAGATGAAATACTGTTTATGAACAGTGCTACGAGCTTAAAGTTTTTAGTTATCATATACATTAAGGTCGAGGGTTCGAACATGACAATTTACCCCTTAACTTTAAGTATCTCAAAAATGACAATTCTATCCCTAATCTATACGTCTTTTTACAACCTACAAGTAAATATCTGTTACTTCCATTTACAAATATTGAATATCTTAAATTTTGTATTGTTGTTTTTCAGTGTACTTTTTGTGAACCAACTTAAATGAGATTTCAATAACTACGCTTTTTTTTTTGGTTGTAAAACTCCACACCCTGCGCCCGCAGCAGAGCGCGAGTAAAAATGTCTCGTGTTAATTAAAACAAGTGACTGATGTTGTTAGGTCGGCCCACTTCCGCTGGAGATGTGGGTTTGAAATCGATCTGCTCTCAATGGATCATGAGAATATATCTATATAAAATGCTACATTCAGCCAGTAACGATGGAAATTATATCTTCAACTAAATGTGGTCTTCCAGAGGACTCAGAAATCTTGATGCAATGTCTTCTGATAGAAACCTGATGAATAATAACAACAGTGCCATTGGTATTCAGACAAGACCCTCTGATTCTTCAAGCGGGTAATAATATAGTTAAATTGTATTCATTTTCTTGTCATGCGATGTGGCGGGCTGGTTGGGCAAGAGGTCAAAATGGGTACTTTTTGGTACAACCCTCTTAACTTAATCATTTGTTATTTAAAATACTTGTTTGACCAGCTAGAGATAAAATAATAATTTGACCGTAAATGGGTCAAAATTGGCCATCTATACTTGTCGTTGACCTTTTCAAGGATTCTTAATGAGTTAACCTACATGCAATGACTATCTTATATACAGGCATAACCACCAAACAAGTTCTTTTACCCAGGGAAACGACAATACTGAATATTCTTCGGATGAACAGGTTTACAAATGAACTCAACTTTTTGCATTAGAGAACATGTAATCATATAGTTTCTCTAATTGTTATTTTGTAGGAACGCCTTGCACGTGTTAAAGCTCAAAAGGAGGAAATCCAGTTTCTTCGTGAAAAATTACCTTTGCAAGTGTCAAGGTACTTGCTGTCATGATTGTGTGCCTTTGTTTATTTTGTTTCATGTATAGTTCTGAAAATTATTTAACTTGGTTTTTGGTGATATCAGGAGCGGCAATTATTGAATGAAAAATATACATTGGAAAAGAAATTTTCAGAGCTACGATTGGTTTGTCCTTACCTTTATATTCAATAAGATTATCTTTTGGTGGTAATTTAGCTTCATTTTTTGTCACAAAAAATGCAATTTATATTAGAATATCCCTCGAACACACAGTGTGTAAAATTTATTACAAACATTCTGTAGTGAACTATTGACTGCCATTGAACAAATTGGTAAACTGACAATTGAACTTTTCCAAGAAAAGAGATGTTGCATTTCTTTGTATGACAGAGTTATTCTATTGACTGACAGGCTCTAGATGAGAAGCAAACTGAAGCTATCAAGTCTGCTGCAAATGAACTGGATCGTAGAAAAGGTGTTCTTGATGAAAATCTGAAATTAGCCCATGAGTTGAAGGCAAGTCAAGGATCATGTGTCTAATAGTTGCCTGTTTTTTAATTTGGCACCTGTTGTTTGAATGAAACAAAATATCTCAATATCTGCTATTTACTTTTGTAGTGTGCATATTATAGGAGCACATTTTGAAATTCTCTTTAAATTAAGCACTAATTTAGCAGATACAAATTGTTGGATTTTTATTAGAGTATTAGACATGTCAAAAAGTAGCTGTTTTACTTATGGGTGGTCGCTTTCGATTGTTTTGAGCCTTTGAGGTTTAAGTTCTTGGCCAAATCGCTACCTTCAGACTATTTTACAAACCAACCCAATCAAGTATGATGGGTTATCTGGTTTAGTTGCTTTGGGTCAAATTTGTGAACTCAGTTGACATATAAAGCAGCACATTTATTGAATTAAAATGAATACATACACATTCATGACCAAGTCAAATAACTTTATAATAAATAACGAAACCATTAGCCACTTGAATTGATTCATATATACATCTAGTTCTGTCATTGTTTAATACATATAACACTCAAATACTAAATCATTCACTTTTCTCTTGTGATGGTGATATGATTCGAAATATATATCTTGCATAACATTCACATGTCAAGTGTGACATAACTCAAGAGTTGTCTATTGTAGGCTTGCTCTACATCATGTTAATGCCATTGCTTCGTATTAAATTTCATTTAATTTTTCCATTTTGTATCTTTTTTATGCAATTTAATGTCCCAGGTTGCTGAAGATGAGAGATATATCTTTATGTCATCCTTAGTGGGGCTATTATTGAATATGGCATTTTGCCTCCTGTGACAAATGCTGCAGCTCTTTCTGATAGTATAAAGGTATAACATGTACCACAATATGTAGTGGGCTTTCACGTGGGGTAATATGGGTGGGTTGAGTAATGGTTCAAAAGGTACACTTGCTTGAAAATTTTCCTCTTTGGAAGTGCATGTCACATTTTTTTTCTTCACTATTCATGTACTTTTATATAATGGAGCTAGCGTGGCAATACAGTCAGGTTGGTTAATGGGTCAAAACAAGTTTGGGTCAAAATACGTAATTTTTACATAGGGTCCGGGTTGGGTTGACCCACCAACACTTTACTGTTTATTATGAAAACTATACTACTAAAATACTAATCTAACTGTTACTAGTATCTTGCTAGTTGTTGGCGCAATACAATCTTTCACTCTTTAAAGAAAAACTAATCTAACTCATTATTAAAGCGATTCACTTATTTGTAAGCATTTGAACATATTTTGGCCGACTTCAAGCCCGCCTGATCATTTTGGTCTATTCCACTAGAGCTAAGTTTCTATTACCCATTAGAGCCTAGGGAGATAAAATAATCCCAAGTACCCAATTCTAGGTAAACGAGTTGAATTGCCACATTTAGTTGGTGCTGTGCTTATAGGTCGTGCAAGTTTCAAGGATGTGACATTGCATTCGTCTCATACTCTCAATGACTATTCTAGGAATTCTAGCTCATTGATTTTTCTTTTTCCATTCCTGGAATTTTAATGCATCTAAAAGACGAATGTCTAAGTTCATTCTGATTTAACAGCCCCTCATTTAATCAAAAAATGATTTTCTGGAGAGCGTCATGACTTGGTATCCCCAGATCTTTTTTTAAACGTATTACATATGTTCCATGTGATTGCACTTAAACGATACTTAATTACTTACATTGCATTAATTCTTAAATCAAACTTCATTCGTGCAGCACTTGCATGACCAAATGCAGCAGAAGATAAGGGCATCACAGTCACAAGTATGATCACTATCCTATACTCCATAACTGTACCCCTTCCCTGTAATTTGACTTCTCATTTGATGTTAGAAGGTTGAACCCAGTTTTTAAATTTCTGTAGAAATAACTTCTTTCTTTTCTCTAAATCCAGAATTTATCTTGTAATGAAATAATTAATGCCCCTGAAAAGTACCAATAGGGATAAGTTGCAATCATTTGTATAGTTTTATGTGAAATGAGTGTTTGCGTGTCTGTATGTAAAATTAGCGAGCTAGGTAGTTAGGTTTTCCTTCTAATGTGCTTATCGTGCTCTCTTCTCTATCAGGGCCAGCAGCGATTTGCACCATCGCCCTATAACAATCCGACAGGTGGCAGACATTTGGAACCAAACTATGAGGTTTCTAAATATGCACCTGAAAGCGACCCTGGAGAAAGGAATAACTTGATGCTTAATGGTCAGATGAATCAATCATTAGATAATGCTAGTCGGCAGAACTTTGCTTCCGGGCCTAGGTTGGCATCAATTTTTTCAAACTTCGTAATATATTTGCCAGTAGTTTACCGGATTTTTTTTAATCAGTCAGAACACTGATCAAGTTTATGACTATAATAGGGCAAATAGTAGATTTGAAGACGCTGCTGATGACAATTACTTTCAACCTTCTCCAATGAATGATGGGGTTGATTCTTATGCTTTGGAAGGTAACAAATACAGTTACGGGAAGTTAGTTTTCCTATAAATATTCTTGTATGTACAATTGTAGTAGAAGAAAATTTACAACCCTGTGTTCTTTCACGTGTTATAGATGCTAACCAGAGGAGACAATTTTGGCCTATTTATCTAAAATGGGTCAATTTTGGTTATGAATATCTGTAATTGCAAATGGGTTATGCCAAAGGTGTATTAAAGCTGGCTCCACATGGGTTCAAGGCCCAACTCCCAAGTGGGACAAAGGTTTATGGGTGTGTGAGTTTGCCCTTCAAAAAAAATAAAATAAAAATAAAAAATTAATCTATATTTTTTACATGTGGGTCATCCCAACCCAAATTACTGCTAAAGAATGACCCTTTTTGATCTGAAACCATCTTGGCTTGTCTCCACCCACCTTTGGCCACCAAAAATGATAGAATCTTATTATATTGACTTTGGATAATTCTTGAGGTTTACTTACAGAAATTATCTTAGATAATAATCAGGAATCATAGTTTATTGGGAACAAATTATTTATCAAAATCATCTATAAACAACCACTCAGGGGTGGCCCAGTGGCAAAAGGGCTTGTGACTATCATACTAAAATGTGTGATATCTCATGTTCAATTCCCGCTCAAGCAACCCTGAAGTGGCCACGCCAACCTCCTGAAAAGGGGGCTTATGTGGGTTTCAGACCCCGCCAAAAGGTTGGAAACCATGGTTACCCTAAAAAAGAATATCTAATAGATAGGGGTTTAGGGTTGTAATTTCGTTATGTTGTATAATTTATTCTGGTACGACTCTAGCGAGCCAATGGACCTCTCAGACGTTGACTAATTTTAATTTTTGATTATTTGATTTACGGTTCGTATTCATTATTTTCTCAAGTTGATTTTTATCAAACTGGTATAAGAGTAGTCAATTCTTAACTAAGGTCTGACAAAAAGATTGAGATGCTCAAGATGGTGCAAGTCTGCTGTAGATGGACAATATGAACGGGTGGCTATCGCAACACATGTTGCAGTAGAGACACATAATGTAGTGATGGATTGAATGAGGCCAGGAACAAACGATAAAGTCGATGATGGAATAAAAATTGACCCCTGGAACGGGTGGCTATCGCAACACATGTTGCAGTAGAGACACATAATGTAGTGATGGATTGAATGAGGCCAGGAACAAACGATAAAGTCGATGATGGAATAAAAATTGACCCCTGGAATAGTTGTGGAGGAAGTATATTCATCGATCTAACTAGAGTCTAACTAAACGACACTTTTCTGTCATCGTGGGTTTGGTTGGACCTTGGGTGAGCGACTTTCTGCTCATAGGGGTCACTCGATCTTTTGTCAGACCTTAGTTAAGAGTTGACTACTCTTATACCAGTTTGATAAAAAGCAATCATTGGATTTATCACTTTCATGAATCAACAAACTGATGCTCGATTGCCACATCTTCTGGTTATCTGCCTTGTGTTTCCCCATTAGGGATTTCCGCTGTGATGGGTACACTCTATCGATCATTTGCAAACAGACTTGCACCATCTTGGCTTTGAGACCCACTATGAGAAAAGAATAAACCCGAACTGTAGATTGAATAAATGACACAATTGTTTAGCCGAAGCTCAAGAGGTCTACCGTCTCTCCCAGTTGATACTAAATCAATTTATTAATTTAGGCACAATGAAATTACAACTAAAAAGCCTATTTATATATTTATTGACTAGAATTCATTCCAGACTTTGATTTCTAATTTTATCCATATAAAATACGGAGTAATATTCAAGGTTTATCATACTTGTCCTTTAAAAAGAAAGTAAAGTATTACTGCTGCGGATTTGAGCTGTTATAGATGCTAATATGTTATCTTTCTCACTAGAAGATGGCCCTGGAATAGATGGATTCCAAATTATCGGGGATGCAAAACCAGGAGGTAAACTTTTAGGCTGCGGATTTCCAGTGCGTGGGACATCACTGTGCATGTTTCAGGTACAAAAACATGCAAATTTTTAGCCAAAATATTCTATTAGTTCTATCAGATATTGTGAGATTTATAAGTTTGTCTCTCTGTTAGTGGGTTCGTCACCTTCAAGATGGCACAAGGGAGTACATTGATGGTAAGTATTTACAGAATCCTATATGCCATTTGACAAGCATAGTTGGGTCACGTAATGTATATATGTGTGTAATTCAAAATGGTAAAATTGTAAAGCTGGTAACGTTGACCCCGTTTACTTATGAATGCCGGGTAATGTTTTATCTCGAATGGGTTATATATAGATGTTAGGATCAGGGGAGAATAATCGAGAATAACAGACAAAAGTTTCTTGTATTACAAATAAAAGGATACAAGATGAGTGTATACAAATGAAAAGGATTAGCCCTTATTTATACTAATGGCTAATATGATTCTAGAAGCTTCTAACCTAAATATCCTAGATATTTCATAATATAATTTCTACTAATCTCTAGATAATTCTTCTTAAGTATCTCCTTTTCTAGATTCTTCCAAAATACCCTTTAGACCAAAATTACTAAACTACCCTTAGGAGGTGAAGTCACAATATCTAACAATCTCCACCTCGAGTTCAACTCCTAAGTAACACCATATCTAATTCCAGTTCCAAAGGCTAGAGATACTAGCCAATTTCAAATCAAACGATCGATTCCCAAAAGCTATCCAAACAAAATCGATTCGTAACAAATGCCGATAACTTCAAACGAACAATCAAATGTTAGCAGAAAAATTCAAAACGGCTAACCGAACAAACCAATCGGCTCAAACGATCTTCACCAATGACAATCAAATTCAGCAACAAACTTCAAAAGTCCGACAAACGAAGATCCAAATTTCAAGGACAAATTCCAAACGATCGAACAAAATTCAAACGACCCGATTACAACCAAGTCTTCAAACACCAAATCGATCTTCAAATGCAAATACCAAATTCAAATTTAATGACCCACTTATATAATAAGGATTACGGTCAAACATTCAAAGCACCTCACAATCAACCCGAGTCGTCTTTAGCAACAACCGCACCGACCTTTTTCCTTAAGTTTAGGACAATTGTACTTCCAATGGCCTTCCTCTTTGCAATAATTACAAATATCTCGAGGATTGGGACCTCGAGAACGCGATGATGCTCCACCTTATCTTTACCCTTTTCAAATCGATATTGACCCCTATCACGACTTGTAGTCGATAAGTCGACACGTTGATCTTCCAAAGTTCCGATGCTTGATGACGAAGCTCCTGAATGCAAACTAGATCGAACATCTTCTAATGTGATGGTGTCTTTACCAACAACAAAGGAGTTTACAAAGTTCTCATACGAGGGAGGTAACGAAACAAGAGAATAAGAGCAAGATCTTCATCATCAATCTTGACATCAACATTCTTCAAATCCATCAAGATCGAGTTCAATGCATCAAGATGATCTTTAATGATGAACCTTCTCTCATTCGAAGCGAAAACAAACGTTGCTTCAATAACAACTTGTTCGTCAACGACTTTGTCATATAAAGCTTTTCTAACTTCTTCCACACACCGGAAGCCGTTTCTTCATCCGCAACCTCGCAAAGAACCTCATCCGATAAAGATAGCAAAATAGTGGAATGGGCCTTTTCATCTTGTGAGGCATATTTTGCATCCGTCATATCAGCCGGTTTGGGGCCGGCTAGAACCGGCTAGAGGTGCCCAAATACCTTGTTGTTTCAATAAGGCTCGAATTTTAATTCGCCATAAACTAAAGTTACTTTTGCCATTAAACTTCTCAATACTAACTAACGACGATGATATTTGAGAAGACATAATATTCAAACGGGTTTACTAGTGATGTTCAGAACAAAACCTCTCACAAGACAAATTCGATCTTCCACAACACAAATTCGATCTTGATTTCTCCTACCTTCAAACCCGATCGAACAAAGAAACACCAAACACCAAAACGAAGAACGTGATCCAAAATGATATCAAGATATTGAATCTTGAAAATCAACCGTAAGCTTGCTTCAAACACGATCGGTTAGCTCGATACCAATTTGTTAGGATCTGGGAGAATAATCGAGAATAATCAAGAGCAAAACAAAAGGAGATCGACAAAAGTTTCTTGTATTACAAATAAAAGGATACAAGATGAGTGTATACAAATGAAAAGGATTAGCCCTTATTTATACTAATGGCTAATATGATTCTAGAAGTTTAACCTAAATATCCTAGATATTTCATAATATAATTTCTACTAATCTCTAGATAATTCTTCTTAAGTATCTCCTTTTCTAGATTCTTCCAAAATACCCTTTAGACCAAAATTACTAAACTACCCTTAGGAGGTGAAGTCACAATATCTAACAATAGAATTGGCTGAAAGATATGGGTCGAATTTTCTCTAAGTGTAGTTTAAAAATGGGTTGAATTTTCCTACATGATTTATTAAAAATGATCTGAAATTCTGGACACAGTTTTTCCGGTCAACCTAACTTGGCTCACAAAAATGACCAGCTTTGACCTAACTCTTTTGATCCATAAACAAATTACCAGTTTTGACCCATTGTCTAATTTCACTGATCCACCCATTTTGCCACCTAAGTTAAAATGGTCTTATCTATGATAAAATGCAGCATTTGATTATATTTTGTGTTTATAACGGGATGAAGGCAGTAATTTTTGTAGTGCCATGAGTATCCATATGTTTTTGATTCACAATATTCGCTATCACACAGGGGCCACAAATCCTGAATATGTAGTTACAGCTGATGATGTTGATAAACTTATTGCTGTTGAGTGCATACCAATGGATGACCAAGGTCGTCAAGGGGAAATAGTGCGACTCTTTGCCAATGATCAGAACAAGATAACATGTGGTAAGTTTACTCGGTTAATAGTTTTGAATTTAGAAGTTAATTGAAGTGTGGAGATGCTTGGTACTCTTTACATTCATGCCGAGCTTGTACTAATAATCTGTTGAAAACATAAATCCTGTTTTTCTGTTCTGATTTTCTTGAAAATATGATATCCTACAGATCCAGAAATGCAACAGGAAATAGACAGAAATATATCGGCCGGTCAAGCATCATTTGGGGTTTTGCTGCTGGTACAGTTTCTTGCACCTTATTTGTTCATAGGTGTATTCACATTATAAAAGTAGTTATCAATCAATCTTTAAGTTAAAACATGAACTTGATACTAAAGTAAATGTTTTTTAAAACATGAACTTGATACTAAAGTAAATGCTTTTTTAAAACATGAACTTGATACTAAAGTAAATGTTTTTTAAAACATGAACTTGATACTAAAGTAAATGTTTTTTAAACATGAACTTGATACTAAAGTAAATGCTTTTTTATTAGTTTTGTGGCAGGTTTATTGGTGGAACAAGTTACTTTCAGTTTATCTACTATTAACACTTGATTTGAACGTTCCTGCAGGTGGATTCCGCTGAGAACTGGGAGCAAACAACATTCACTTTGAGAAGATCGAACTACCAAATAAGGATCAATCGAACTCAAGAAATTGTTATCGATGAGAAATATTCCAGTGATTTATCGGTACGTAATTTTTTTTCATGTAGTAGCGTTGACAATTCTGATTTTTTTTTTCTTTTTTTTAAATGGATTGATTTCGGCACGTTTTATTTCTAATGGTCAAAAACGTAAATTGTAAAATTGGCTGAAGCATACCAAATGGATCAGATGGGTCACAAGTCTCCCATAGTGTGTATTTTTTAGCATACAACCTTCTAATTTAATTAATAATAATATAGGATTGTTTTATTGACCTAGTTTAATCATATTAATCACAAATATTAATAAATTTTTGAAAAAAATAAGGGTTTTGGTGGCATCTTAAACCGACCCAACTGTGCAGATTACCCGTTTTGACCCGTTACTCATTCCGCCCAGTCTGCCCATTGGGTGACTGCTATGAGTTAGACATGAAGATGCTAAAAGCTCATTGGGTCATCAACTCCTTTGCAATCTTATGTCCCTCTGCAACATTTGTTTTTTCAAAATAGTTCATTACAAGCAACTGTTATTACAAGCAACCGTTGTTGGTGGAAATAAACACCACATTCTGTAAGAGCTGTCAATTTGAACGAACTATGTCACGTGTGACCTATTTTTTTGCATATACAAGGTCCTGACTATGATGGTAAGGTTAAAATTAAAAATAAAATATAATGGTTTAGAAAGTCACTGCTTCTAAATTATCACTTAAATGTCTTGAATACCTGTTATCAGTGGCAAAGTAGTGTGCATTAGTGAATTATCACTCAAATTTGCCAATAATATATTTGAAGAATTATTTCTTCTAGATAATTATCTCGTCTATTTTATGATATTTCAGATCAAAATACCTTCGGGGCTAACTACACAATTTGTGTTGGCACGTCCGAATGGTGCTTCACATCCTTTTAATACATTCCATGATGTCAGGTAATACGTCGGTCCACGTTCTTGTTAACTTTATGTTTGACTTTCGTGTTTTACAAAAAGTGGTACACTTTCTCTTCGGGTCAAACAAACTACTTTTCAAATTCAAAATTTACATTGATAGTTTTAACTTTAAAGGGCGCTTGACACCTACTAGTCTTTTTGACAACCTACTACAAACAACAAAATGCCGATGCAAGTTTATAATGATTACAAATCAAACTGTCTTTTCCAAACATAGCATGTTTGACCTCAATAGTCAAAATGTACCATCTTTTTCACTTCAACTTTGAGTTCAACCTGACAATATTCATCAAGAACAAATGGTATCATAATTTCTGTTTTCTTCTTGTAGAATGCGTGACACTCTGGTGCTCACTATGCGAATGTTTCAAAGCAAGGTATCTGTAAAGTCCTTTCAGTCTTAAATCCTTATTGCCTTACTTTTGAAAGTTATTAACATTTCAATATCAACCCTTTCAAATAACTTAATTAACGTGAATCCTTTTTCTCTAATAGGCGTTGGACGAAAGAAGGAAGACAAAATCATGAAACATTTATTCTTCAATATATATACAATTGTTATACACTGATTCTTTGTAGAAATGAAGTAAAGAACAATAAGGCTACTTAGAAGGTTTTGTTCTTTAGGTTGACATCAATGGGTGAGAGTAAGAACAAGGGCATGTTTGTTTAAGTCATATTATACTTGATTTTGACTATCTGTAAAAAAAAGTCAAACAGTCTAGTAAGACTTCTTCGGTATATAAAGATCTTTATGACTTGTATGAAATCAAACATGAAAATGATGCACGAGTCTAGCCCAGGTTCTACTATTTAGTCATTCTAACATACAAGTGATTGTATGTAGAATAGTAAATGATGTATCACAATTCAGTAGATGAGCTGGAGAGTTGGTAGAGTTTCCATTTGATGACGTAATTATAGTTTCCTATAAGCATTTTTGTCTAGTGTTTAGCCCCTCAGCCTAGTCGTCTCATGCATCTACATGTATGTATACGCGTCTCCATTCTTAACCCGGTGTGAAATATTCTCCGTACGAGTTAACAGTCATGCTGGGATTAGTAGATATATGTTAAACACATAAACTTAACACACAAATACGTTCTAGCGGATTTTTTTTCCATAAGATCTCATAGGTTCTTGTGTTCTTTCACCTTGTCTGTTTTTTAATAAATCATTGTCAAAGTATTCCAGATCTTATTAGCAGTTTTACATCTAGAGATTGTATGGCCGATGGGGGTTGCTAGAGATCGTATCTCTTTTTCAGTTCATGAATGAGCAAGTCTACTTTTGCAACCCTTTGTTTCAACTCCTCATGTTACTCTAGGGGGATGTTTGGTACAGATGAATCGTTTAGAATGGAATTGATTCAAAGAATAGAATTGTTGAAAAATGGAATAGCCTCATAGAAAGAGAAAGGATTACATTGTTTGGTACAAACAAAGAATGAACCAGATGTATATGTTAGAGAAATGATTCTTTTGTTTAGTACTAACGAGCAAAGAATGAATTTTCCAACTAGCATAAATATTACGATGAACAACTTTAGCCATCAATGCCGACAAACAATAGTGCATTCGATGATGAGGTTATGAACAAGTTGACTAGAACGGCTTAACAACAATAACAATGACATTCTAGCGACTCTAAAACGAGAACAAAGTCGTTGAAAACTTTATTCTACAAACTTGACACAAAATATAGGTTGGCATTTAATCAAACACATGGCATGCACACAAGACATCAGTGTACATGAACCAACCAAACTGTCTCTTTGATTGTAATTAGATCCCATTTTTGAGATGCAAAACAAGATTCTAAAATCATGCGACTAATGAATTGTTATATCACAAATAAAAAATATAATTAGACCTAGTAATAACAATGATGAGCAGCGGCAAGTGGCAACAACTAGGAATTAGACAATCAACAACAATGAAGCCCAACAACAAATAGTATTAGTTGTCAAATCATTCGATCTTTTGGAAGAATTATTCGATTTTGGGAATGATTTTGCAGTTTTCATACAGAGATTGGTCTGAGGTTAAGGTGGAGTTTTGTTTTATTTGGTCAAATGTGCCTCGCACGTGATGGAGGATATTTACATCCGGATTTTATAAATGATATTTAGCATTCTCAATGAATTGGACGGAGGAATGGTACACGGAGTAAAACTTGTTTCGTGGTCTTTCTCCGCTTTTTGAAGAGAATGAATAGAATGGAATGAGAATCCATTTTAATTCTTGTTTCCATTCCCAAGTTATACAAACGCAGGAAACACCTCTAATTTTCTTTCTTTCCTTCCATTCACGTACCAAACATCCCTGGATGTTTGACGATAGAATGGAAAGATGAGAAAGAAAATTGTGGTCGATTCTTGTGTTTGTTTGGTCAAGGAATAGAAACAAGGAAATAAAATTGCATTCTCATTCCAAAGAAATGATTCCTTCTAAAAACCAAACCGGAGAATGACCAAGAAACAAAATTGTTCATGTTTCTATTCCTCCATCTCGTTCACAGGGAATGAAAATCTTCTTTGAAAAAACGGGGTATAAGCACCCTTAACCACGTGCGAGTCACATGCAAACCAAAAACAAAAACCATATTTCCAATCGTCTTTGAAAACTGCAAAGATTCTTCTCGAAATTAAAAGGGTTCACACATGTAATCGATTTTCTACTGGTAATCGTTGCTTTTTATCATTGAATATAAACCTGATCATCATTTTATAACCAAATTGTAAATTGCGGTCACAAAATCACGTATTTTATTCTTTCATCTTATTGGTTTTGTATTTTATTTGGTTATTAACATGTTGTTGGTTTTCTTAATTTCTGCTTGTGGTTAATCGACTATTCGGGTTCATTAACATTCATGATTACACAATATAAATGTCTCTTTGTTGCCTTTCAAATTAAGATTTGATTATAACTCAAGAATAATATGGTGTAAACTCATGTTGTGATACATGTCACGTGTTTGATAAAATGTCAAGCTAAATTCAATCTCCATTTGTTTTTCTTTTTCCATGTTTTCTACATAACCTTGATCGATGAAAAATATATGTGCTCAACTACTCATGCTAAGTTGTTTGTTGTTAATGTGTTGTTTGTATAGTAAGCATACTATGTTCATCGCATGGGTTTTAACAGCCGTGTTCTTTCTTGTTGGAGCATGTTTGTGTGACAATGTAGATGATTGGAAGTTCTACGATGACTATGCCTTTGGTGCTACTTTGTGGAGCAAGCTTTTAATTTTATATTATTTATTCACTTGTCTAGTCATTGTAGGGTGATTGTTTTATTTTGTAAGTTATAAGAATGACATGTCATTCTTATATAGAGTTGTTTGTAAGTGTCCTAAGAGACTGAGATGAGGGAGTCACTCTCATCCTTTGTACTTCAATGTTTTTGGTGTAATGTATTTTACCAGGGTGAAAAATCCCTTTTACCCAAAAAAGCATAATAACGTCATTAACTATTTATTTAAATTTCTTTCACTTTCATGTATATGTCTTGTTTTTTCTGAATATTCGGTTTGTGAGTCTTTATGCTTCTATTTCTCGATATATTTCTTTGCTGACGAAACCTAATGTTGTAATTTGTATACCAAAGTTTGATGTTCTCATATTGTTATGCTCCTATTTCTGAATCAAGATGGATGTATACATGTTCACTACGAAGGATGTCATTATTACAAGACTAACAAACCATACGTTGTTAGATTTAACTTTAAGGAGATTGTGGCTTGGATCGCTCGCAAGAGGAGCTTGGTTTGTATTAGCATCCATCACCACCCCTAATGTAATGCGTTAAATTAGTAAATATTGATGTCGTGTTGTAATTCACTCAATGTTATCTGTTTTAACAAAATATTGTTGTTATGCGATGTGATATGATGTTTAATAATTCAATAGCTTTAAAGCATGGTTGTGTTGTGTATGACCTGCTATAAATGGTCACCTCCCACAAGTTATATTTGAGTTTTGAAGTAAAACAAATCAGCTTAACACTTCAATTGCTTTCAAAGTTGATCAACATCAAATATGAAATACTTGTTACCGGACAAGTCAACACTTCCAACATGTTTGAGCGTTTTTTTTCACATCTCAAATTCGTAGGGAAAAAAACACCAAAAGGAAGTTGAAAATGATAATTATGGTGATCAATTGTGTTTCCATTCCACTACACAATCTATACTACATAAAATACAAAAATGGTCAATAAGTCAAGAATTGAAAAAGTGGAATGTAAAAAGTGAAAAATGTGGTTTGAATAACTTTGGAAAGTCAAACTTGATTTGTATTACTTTGCATTATAACTTTGGAAAGTATTTATTGATTGCAAAAAAAAACTATCATACCGTATACTCTTATACCATTCGTGAATGTCAAACCATGTTAAGAATTTTTGTTAGAGTTGAATTATCGGATGTTACAACCGTTTGCAATTACATTTTGATCTTTTCACGTTCTATTTTGAAAGTTAAACGAATCACTTGCCATAATATCGCATATCGTTAATTTTCTACCGCTATGAACCGTTGCCACAGCGCTGGTATTTTCGCTTAGTATAAACAAACAAGGGAATGCATCCTTCTCATGTTGATTCTCTAGTTGTACCAAACGCATGAGCTAATCTCTTTTTAAGATTCATTCTTTTTTTTTGCAATTCTATTTTTATTGCATTTTCATTCTTGACAATTCGATCTTACCAAACGCCCTAGTGTGCTTACTTCTATTGTTGGATTAGACCTTCAAGAACCTACTTAGCAATGATATAGATACCTAAAATATAAGCCTAATTTCATGCCTAACTAATTTATTTATTGACACATCATATTCATATTCTCTCACTCTTGATCTACACTTTTGATTTTGACACATGTTTTGATTTTATTGTTAGTCATATCATTAAGCATAAACTTTAGGCATGGGTATCATTTTTCAGAAAAAAACTGACACCTAATAAAAGGGGTTTGAGAAGCTTGGTTACTTGTATAAGACAACTTTTATACTTTTTCAAACTTGAATATATTGAATCTTGAACCTTCAACACAAAGTAGTTGATTATTATCTAGTTTGTCTCCAACTGTTTGAAGCTTAGAATATAGTTTACGCACCGATAAAACTCTAAACACTAACAAATAAAATCCGAGGAACATTAAAACACAATTTTGTTTAAAGTTTATGTATTAATATGACCAAGTAAATACAATCAACGTGAGTTATGTGCATTATCAACTTATGATATGTATATAGAAATCAACTTATGAAATCTACATAACTGCATTAGCGTAAACAAATTACATTATGCATTCCACATTCTCTTGAGATGTTTGTATTCATAAAATTTGAATGTAGATAATTAAGAAAATGATTCCTACATAGATAAGAAAAATGATCTCTATCCCTTAAGTAGATATCTCTATCATTCTTTGTTGATAGTTGACCTTTTTATTCTTGTAGCTCGAGAATTATTTCTTCAGCTTGAGCTGAAAATTACTCTTCTCTTCGCTATTCTGCATTCCGACAACTAAGAAATTACTTAGTAAACTATTCTAGACATTTTAAACTAGTCTAATAACATTTTTTTATTGATAGTCTAATAACATTTTAAATCTTTATATCATTAAATTCATAAAGACGGGAATTTCATCAAAACATTATGATCGGCATTTTCGTAACGCATAGCTATCTCCATAGTAATAGCTTCAACATCAACATCGCACTTTCGTGCGAGTGGGTATTACTTTGCCACTTTTTTTTGTTCTTCATAACCAAAGCTTTCTCTAAGGTGAAAGCATCTTGCATGTTCTTGTATTTTTTCTTCTTCTGCTCCTTTGTATACTGGTGCTTATATACAAGTGTAAGCAAAATTTAAAGAATTGATGCATAATCTTTCACTCATTGCTCTTACACATTAGAGACACAAGTGGTCTAGGATCAAAAGCAAACAAATGAAGTGGTTTCACTGAGTTGTCTTTTGCTTGAGTACAAAAGAAATGAAAGGAAGTTGGCTTGGCATTTTGCACATAGTGTGTAAGTGAAAATCATTATAGTGTATAGTAGTATTAGTGGGGTTGGTAAGGGCTTGCATATTATTTAGGCTTAGAAGAATAGATGTGTGAGTTTCGACTAGCATTTCGTAGCTCATCACTTTGTTTCAAAAATACATAGGGTCTCGTTTGGTTTTCGTCCCGATCGCAAAAGAAAAACAACACAAGTGGCTATGGGCTTGGAAATGGGAAATGTATTACATAAACATTTAAGGGGTTCGGTTTGGGCTAAAGTAGAAACCGGGTAAGGCCCAAAATAATAGAACGCGTTTGGTTGTTTCATGACCTAATCAAAGAAGAAAGAAAAATTAGAAAATGAATTAGAAAAAATTTAAAATAAATAAATTTTTATAAGTTGAATCGTGAACAAAATGTGATTGTCGTAAAGGGTCGTGTTGGGAAAAAACGTGACGGTTTTAGTATATTTTGTGGTTACTTAACGGTTTGTAATTCAAAGAGAAAAAAATATGGTGCTAACTTATAATAGATTTCATATTAACGTTAGATAATCACAAGTTAATTTTACGGTGCTTACGGTACCTACCTTTAAAAGAACCACGCCCTCGTGGTTTAATCTATAGTAGTTGTTGTTTCTCATTACGATTTCCTTAAACAAGAACCCCAACAGTCCTCAATAGTAGCCTAATGGCTACTTCTTGTGCTATAAATGCCCATTTTGAACTTATATTTCCTTTCCCATAACACTAAATTTTTCACCTACATTCCCAAAGATTAATACTCAAACGCCGTGTTATCACCATGTATGTTGTAGCCGTTATCTACTTGGCCAACCAAAAGAAGGTCGTGAGTATTTTACGGGATCTTA
This sequence comes from Chrysanthemum lavandulifolium, assembly GCA_022545495.1. Classification (NCBI taxonomy): domain Eukaryota; kingdom Viridiplantae; phylum Streptophyta; class Magnoliopsida; order Asterales; family Asteraceae; genus Chrysanthemum; species Chrysanthemum lavandulifolium. The sequence continues at coordinate 107,046,215 of CM040240.1, forward strand.
GTGGTTCTAGCTCCATAGTTCTAACGGTTGGCGTAAATATACTTTTGGGCTCAATGAATACTTTTATATTTATTTTCTTTATTCTAAACATGCCTAACTCCGAAATACAGTATAATTCAAGTGTTATGATTCATTAGACAACCAAACGCACCCGTAGCATGTTTGACACAAAGAACAGTCAACTAAAAGCTCAAACCTTTTAGAAATTAGGTTTTGTTTGGCGAGGATGAGTAATCCATCATCTTCTTGTTGTATTTCACATGAATTATGAGAAAAGTGCATCTAAAAGGGCCTAACAAAATTGCAGTCATTTACTTCTCTCCACAACACCACCACCGGAGTACCAAATTAACCAACAGCCACCTTTCATCACCACTTGTATATGAAGGTTATGTGTGTTTTTAAGTATTCGGATATTTTACGAGGCCTTGATTCGCTTTGTCGTCGTCTGCGATACATCCTTGATGGTGCTCATGATGATGATCCTTATCTTATCAAACCTTCTTCCTCTGGTATAATACATTCATTTATTTATTACGAATTGTAGTCTGTGTTGTAGGTATGATTGTGGAATTACTTGTTTTAGGCGAATTTAAACTGAAAGCATTGTCCTAGTTTTTAGGAATCCTTGTAGGTTTACGTCTAGGCAGTGGCGAAATAAGTGAGCGGGTGCATTTGAACCGTAGTGTAAGGGAAGAAAATTAACAAATAACTATGATTTCACTAAAAAGATTGAGTTTAATCAAAATTGAGTTTATTTTGCACCTATTAATGGACTAACTAACAAATCTTCTTGGACCGGGTGCATTCAAGAAAATTCAGTATTTTTACGAAAACAAAATTTCATTGGTGTCTTGTGACCCCACCCCACCTCACCCTTGTCCTGCCACTCTTATAGGCACACGAAATCGTAACGATAAATGGAACACTTTTTAGTTCAGGTAGTACTCAAGTGGGACAAGAATGTAAGTATATGGCTATTTTATGCCTAAACCCTTTTAAAAAATCTAAGATGTAGAGGCATTTGAACAAGTCGCTAACTATGGACATAAATATATCGGAATGGAAACAATTGGTATGAGCGGTTAGATGAACATGTATTTTTTTGGAAGATTCTTTGGTTATGAGATGCCAGTGGTTTCCCTCAGTACTTTCCCCAAGTTAATTTATATAACCCTTTGAAAGTTAATAAAAACTGACAACAAAAACCTCTAGTACTTTATATCTGATGTTTTAGACCATATCACACATTAAGACTCTGTCACCTCTCGTAAAGTCAAATATTTATTTAGGATCATCCGCGGAGAAAAGTTAACATGGTTGTGTCTCTGTTCTGTTTTGAAAGTTATAATTTAAATGTTTAATCTAATACAAACAAAACTAGGAATTTGCTGGATAAAAAAGGAAGAGCTAAAGTGATAAGTATTGAGTTAGTTTGGTATACGTAAATAACAACTTTTTCTTTGTAGGCCTGCACTCTATTGATCAGTCCTCCAACACACCAAGAATTGTGGGGATATACATGGTTCCCTCCGTAGAGTACCTTATATCTGTTCTTTCTGTGTTGAGATGTGGAGAAGCTTTCATGCCACTAGACCCATCATGGCCAAAAGAAAGAGTATTATCTGTCGTTGCATCTTCAACTCCCAGCCTTATTCTTTGTGGTTCTACGTTATTTGATGGAAACTGCAGTGACGAGGTTGACAAAGATCATTGGCTCGTTGATAGTGGTGGTTGTCCTGTTTTTGTAGTTTCCATGAAAACCATCCTTAACGAGAACCTTGCTTCCCCCTCTTTGCTTTGGCCATGTGGAAATAAGAGGGCGAGACCGTTTTGTTACTTAATGTACACCTCTGGATCAACTGGAACACCTAAAGGTGTTTGTGGTACGGAACAAGGTGAGCAACACATTAATTTTCTGAATGCAATTGATCATACGAAATGAAATAATATAGTAACTGGCGCTTTTGTCATTATATATTTTGCCTCAATTGGAAGAGCGAGAGTAACTTCAGTCTTGTAGTGTGGCTAAGTTTCTAATCTCTTTAAGGGTTTTGGGTATTGCTTAGTTAAAAATGCTTGTATGCTTAAAAATACGCACATACCAACCTGCTTATTTGAAGTGTTATATTGGAGTAAAATAATCATATAGGCAGTTTTATCCAAACACTAGAAACTGCATATCTTCTTAAGAATAAACAGATAAGCACTTATATAAGCAATCTCAAACAACCTAGATGTATGACAAATTAGCTGCTATATGCTTGTTCTGGTATTATTGTTTATTACACAAGTTATCATTTACCCATATGGACTTTTTGCATCTTTCAGGTCTTCTGAACCGCTTCTTATGGATGCAAGACATGTATCCCCTATGCGGTGAGGAAAGTTTGCTGTTCAAAACATCTGTAGGCTTTATTGATCACCTGCAAGAAATTCTTGGAGCTCTACTTACCGGTTGTACTTTGGTTATTCCATCTTTCAGTGTGCTAAAAGAAAATATACTTTCCATCCCCGCGTATTTACAGGTACAATAATACCAGTCACACGAGAATGCCACAAGTTGCTTTAAAGTATTTATAAGCTATTTAGGCTGTTTTTAATGTCTATTTGCATAACACATTTGTGGATATTGTTATTAGGCCTGTTATTGAACTTACTTTATATATTCTTACTTCTTGTTAAATACAAGTTTGTATCAAATCCATGTACATAAACTGATAGGAGCACCCTAAATGGTCATACCTGAGACTTTGTGGGACATCTATGTTAATAAATCGTTAGTTATAGATTCCAATATATACACACACACACACGCCTCGTAGTACACTAATACCTGCCTATGGATTAAATATGCCAACCCCCCTTGGAAGTTTATTTTACATGTTACTTACGTTGATTATATCTTGCATCTTAAACTCTTGTGGTTTTTTGTATTATCTTGATTTGAGTCTGTTAAATTTGTTGAAGGTTCTTGTGAAATTATTGGCAGGACTACTCCATAAATAGGCTTGTTGCTGTACCATCATTGATGAGGATCATTCTTCCAACTCTTCATAATAAAATGATTCAGGACTCATTAAAATTGTTAATACTAAGTGGAGAGATCCTGCATTTATCTTTGTGGAATTCACTTACAAAGTTATTGCCCAATACTGCAATCTTGAATTTATATGGTAGTACAGAGGTGAGCAACAGATTCTGCACTAACTAAAGTTACATTATATATGTCTGTTTATGTGTGATTGCTCATTAGTCCTTCTAATGGATTTAACTTATAATCTAAGGTCTCAGGTGATTGTACATATTTTGATTGCAAAAAGCTGTCAGCGATTTTGGAAACTGAGGCAATCAGTACTGTCCCCATAGGAATGCCTATTTCGAACTGTGAGGTCATGCTTATTGGAGAAGACACGCCAAATTGTGGAGAAATATACGTTTCCGCCCATGTACTGCATCGGGATACTTATTTATTGGGATTAGTCAATTTACAAGTCTATTAATATTTGTAGTTAGCAATGGCTCTAATAGATTCTGATGCTTAATGTATAATATGTAGTAAGTTCAGACAAGTGATTGTAATGCTCTGATGTATGCAAGCCTGTAAGTGGCAATTAAGCATCGCAAATTGAAGGAGGCATGGGTAGCAAGATTGTCGAGATGGAAAAATAGGTTGTGATGAATAATATGGATACAATAAGTATATGAATGAATGACACCATTTGGAGACTAAGGTATGAAATGAATTCTAGAGACACATAGATGTAATATTTGCGAAATTGAAGAATGACTATTATGATAACTAAGAGTACAACTAATTTGGATATAATTTGACAACTAGATTCGATTGCTTAGGAAGTTCAGTATCTCATTGATTCGACCTAGCACTTGATCATGTCAACTCATCTTTGAGAACCATTAGTAAGATTAACATGACTGCATAGATCAGATTTGAACTATTGAAGATCATGATAATGCTGATACTTATCAGATATTGGACATGATCACTACTCATACTGACTAGATTCAAATTTGAATTCAGACTTATGTAAAATCATTAGTGTTCCATCATATGCAACAGATATGCACAATTCAATTTGCCTTGAAGATCCAACTATAGAAAGATACCAGAATCGATGAATAAATGCTAAATTGGTCAAGACCAGAGTTCGTACAACCGTAGACAATCATTTGATATAAATGAATTTATAATTGCTAGCCAATATTATTGACAAATATATAGATATGTGATTAACAATATATTAGCATTCACAGTTATTTATTAGGTAAATATCAAGTTAGCCATTTCTTAGCGACTAGATGTTATTAGTACTAATATGTTACTTCATCACTAAGATGGCCGAAAGATGAATCACAAAGTTTTCGAGGATCACATGATGAGTAACATGATATTCGTCATGATTATCTATCATTGTAAAGCATTTACTGAACTATCTTTCAACTATGAATTTACTAGTTTGATCTTCTCAGTTTCATCTGATTAATCGAGCATATGAATATGTCATAATCGAACATTAACGATGAGTCATGAAGTGCCTATATCACTAATGTCTAGAGTTTATATCCAATGTTAATACATAGTTGCCAGAATGAATTATGAATCTCAATGGATACAATAATTTATGATCAAACTTAACAGACAACTTGATCAAATCTTGCTAATTCATTCAGAAACTAAGGACGATGAATATCGAAATTAACGAACATTAGATTATACATCAAATAAGATCACAAATATCACAATGAAATACTTCAATATAAATCTAAATGATCTCCAATCAGTCTCAACAACAAATCCTAAACTTCACTAATATTCAACAAACTGAAAGCCCTGCTATCAATCTTAAGAAGACCAAATATATTCATGCCATTTAACTAGCATATCAATACGACTCATATCCGATGTCTCAAATCCATCTACAAGTGATAATCAAACGATGAAACTTCAATATAAGTAAATTCACCAACTACAAAGTACTTCCATAAACAATCAAATCAACTTCAACACTGAGAATTCAAGATCATCAGATGCTAAATTCATAAATCTTAAATTTACCATCTACAAGAGCCATCTCAATACAATCTAAGACTTACAAATACAAATTCAATCTCATACCCTCTAAACCAAGATCATCAGAACTTACAACATCCAAAATGTCAAAGGATTCAGCACGAATGAACAAGTTTTCAACCAGTAACATTACCAATCAATTTATGCAACTGAGTTAAATTCATAGGTTAAGGCATTACAAACTATATTCATAATCTTCTACATACGACATTTGACTAAATTCAAGTATCAAGATCATAGATGTTTACAATATAGAATTCATCTCAATCGACATGTGCTTAAACGATGTGTACACAATCAAGTTACAATAGTTCATATTCGAACAAAATAAACACAGTCTTGCTTCAACACGTACTCTTACAAAGATCTCCAATATAGATAAGTCTAAACAGATAGTCTTACATCTTCAAATAAGTTGTCATACAAGATGTAGGTCAAATAAGTTAATCATACATCCTACATAACTGATTTGAATTGATACAAATACTTATGATACAATTATAATCTCGATCCATTAATATCTTAATACATATTATCTAGTTTATGACCCTTATGCGTAAAACTTCAAGACAATTGATTCCACTAATTACAAATGTGAATTTTACTCTTCAAAGACTTATGATACTCAATTTACTTAAACGTAAATCTACAAATTTATATTGAATGATTATTCAGGCATATTTTTGATCCAATATCGCCTTCGCCAGACCAAAATCGAATTCTATTACCTGAATATGATCGTAAAAACATACATTAAGTCAAAATTACATTGATCTAATAACAACTCCTAACCTACTATTCAGAAATAATCAGTAATTAGATAATGATGTCAATCAAAATCAAAAATTTCTTTAAATAGACATGATTCTCAATGTAGAATCTGATATTTACGATTCAAAATTACAAACTTAAACATAATACTGATATTAATTTATCACATTCTTAAATAGACTCTAAGATACCATTGATACTTTCAAACAATTACCAAAGTAACAAGCGTGAAGTCATATGCATCAAAGATTGAAAGATGAACTTTCATGATAAACGTTATGTTATTATATTATGCTAATTTACAAAGTATTCAGTAATCATGGTACTTTAATTACACTACCAACTTTGTATCCATAAATCTAATTAAACACTAGTTTGATACTTCATAATTCTTAAATACTAAGTGAAGTACTATGATCAAAAAGAAATTTGGAAATATCATGGAGCATATTTTTAATAGATGTATGTTTGAACAGTTCGTTACTACAGATTTATATTACACTGTATGAAATGTTGAAAACTTTCGTAACTGCTTACTCATTATCATACTAAATATGATACGCTGATATGAACATGAAATCGTGAACGACATGTACTGAGTTCACTATATAAGTTATTCAATAAAGATTGTACCTAAAATTACATGCTTGACTTAGTAATATAATTTTGATCAGTAATGTGTTACAATGTTGATTACTGATATTTTACATGAATCATTGTTTCTAAGATCAACAGTTTAATTGACGGCTACAAGAATGTGTTATAAGTTCCTAGTGCATAGCTAATTACTAAGTATTATTATTACAGTATTGATAGTGAGTATAATCCAGATTTAGATTCAACATTGTCTAACATCAATCAATAAGTTTGCAATATGATCAAATTGATGTAGTGCTTGTATTTACATGTGAGTTATAATACAATTTAAACATAATTTTTTTTAACATGAATTTCTACTATGCTATTATTCAAGATGTGTCATATTGAAGCAATCTATTGTCATTAACAACATTGTTTAGCTCCTACAGTTTTAATAGCAACAACTTTCAATTAAAATTATAATAAGGATATGTTATACAGTACAATTTATAATAGTTAATGATTATATAATTAATTGTTTGAAATCATGGCTTACTAAATATATTGCTTGCACATATTGCTATGTCATAAGTGAATGTATTGCAACATTGACTAAATTATTTTACATGCAACTATTACTTTAAGTTATTAGTTAATTGCGTATATTAAACAATATTTGTAGTACATACATATTACATTTAACGTTGCTAGTGTTTACATTTGAACTGAAATCAAGTCTCATTTGAACAATTAAATAAATGTTGACACTCGCTCAAATAAGTTAGTCTGAAACTTTCTGTCAAGTATTGATCTACTTCAATAATTTATGTAATTTCAAATTATTTAATAGTTCTTAGAATCTGATATCTTCAAGCTACTCATTGTCAAATCGAAATTAATCTTGCTAACACTTGTTCAATACAGATGATTTACCAGTCCACATTGTTATGTACATTTTACATGAGTGGTGAATCATTCGTCAAAAAAACTATTCTTAATACTGTCATTTAATGTAATTGGATACAATTAAGGTTACAAACTTTGAAATCATAAGGTTATGCCAACTTTCAATTTAATATCAATTCAGATACTTTAGTAACTTTACTGCTATCTAGCCTAATACGTAGAAATCACTAAATCAATTATCCAATATTTAAATCGTTCACTATTCTTTTCTAAATGATGACTTTGTACTTCAAATTGTCACAATAGCTTAACCAATCTAATTATTCAAATAAAGTTCAATTGATAAGTATCAATAACTTGAAATGTAGTGCTAATTTCTTAAAGATTCAAAAGTCTAGACAATGCTTACAGTTATATATAAAAATGTCTTGAACTGATTTGAACAACGTATGTCAAATACATTGCACTTAAATTGCTTCTAACTTTACATTTAATCAATGATATAATGAATTAACGTGAATTTGCTATATCAATTAGTACTGTAATTTCATCTGAACAATCTGTATACTTTATTTCAATAAATCATTTGCTAATACATCTATTTTTTAGAATGGTACAATGCTATAACATTTGTATAGTTGTCATTTAACTAAGTTTAGAGATAGTACACATGAGTTGTATTACTATTAGACTATATTAATTGATTACATGTAAATTTACGCTTAGTTTGTTATAGCTCTATTATGCTTTTGACAACTACTGTATAATAGCTAACATTGCAAGTTTAATTAACAACTATTTCGAGAAGTAACATAGATGTATGCATAGTTACTAGCATTTACTTCACATTTTACGATATTGTCATGACAATTTAGTTTTTCACCTTTGTATTGACTAGATTGGTAAGTGTTGATCCTTATACTTAATATTCTAGAAGATTTGTCAGTGTCGTCATGAACTGATTCTAGTTTGTAACTATGAATACTAAGCTTAATTATATGCATTCTTACGTGATTTTTAATTAGGATGTTGGCTATAGATCGTTAAGTACATAAATAGATAACAATTAGATCTTTCAGTATTACATCATATGATTAGAGGTTACATGTTTGACTGACATGAATAATATTTCATTAAGTAATGTCTTACTTTAACAGAAATTTGTTGCAACTGCTAGATCTTCAATGTTAAATGAATCATTATTGCAATTGATCAATTTAAATCATGAATGTAAGTAGCTCTTGAAAGAGTTAACATGACTGTTGAATACAAATCAAAGATTATTAGATGCAAATACAGATTCAGATATATCTAAAAAATTGTTGTATTAATAGTCAAAAATGAATTTCACATACTAGATAATACTATGCATTGCACATCAATGCACTAGAATTATGATACATAACAAGTTAGCTGAACAGTTTATCAGTAATCTACATCTATTACATCTAACATACGATTACAAATTTGAAGAATATTCACATTGGATTATAAACATGGTCACATACTAACATACAAGTTATGACACGACTTCTGTAAAATCTAAGCATCATACAGTCTCTAAAAATGATTGTAATAATCATTTGAGCATACAGTTTCATTAGAATTGATGGTCAGAATGTTATCGAATGATTAGCTTCGAATGAAATTAGATGAATAATATGACCAATGTATTGATATTCATCTATAATGATACAAATAGAATTGTATAATTATTCATTTGTGGAAATTCGATTGGTATGAAACCATGCTGATAATTTAGATAGTGATTTTTTTGATTTGGATAATGAATGGTCAGGAAATTTAATGAATACATTAGCATTATCATCCTAAATGCATTTACTGAATGACTAGAATCATTATACTGAAACTTGCTTCATTGAAAGCGATCATTGCATTTGAATCAATAATTCATTTACAAACTTGCATAAATGCATTCCTTAACAAACTGAACAATACAAATTTTGAATCATTAACATCGCAATGATGTCTCTTGAATTAAATCAATAATACTTAGTAATGCAGTAATTCATTGAATATCATATATGTTTAATCAATTGAAAAATAGAGTTAAATAATAAGCCATGATCTTCATGAAACTTATAATATAAATGACATTATAATTTCTTATATTTCTAAAGATAAAGGAATGTTAAAACATAAAGCAACGAGTAAAAGTATAGTTTTTAATAAGTTGTGTTAAATGCTACTCAGTATATTACTCAAGTTAAGGGGAGAGACGTGTTACACTAGAAAGTTGAGCAAATCTATCCGAACACCGATTCGAACCGACAAATCGATCGAAGCCGGATCGAACCGAACCGAATCAACTCTTTTCGGTTCGGTTTCGCTTTTGTATATTTTTGTCGATTTCGATTTGATTTGATTTTGCTTGGTTTTTCGGTTCGAAATAGCTAACCGACCGAACCAAGTTATTCGGTTCGGTTTCGGTTCGTTTCGATATGTATTTCGGTTCGGTTTTCGGTTCGACCTTTTCCTTTGTCGGTTTTGAGTCGGTCGGTTTCGTCGGGTCGGGTCGGTTTTGACCCGATACTCACCCATATGTTACACTATAATAAAAGTCATGTGGTGTTTTCCTTTTTTCCTTTATTGTCATTTATGGTGCGTTTGTTACGAGGGTTTTACTGAAAAGGAATGAGACTAAAGATAATTTATTTGTTTGGTTGGCTTGTGTTGGGTTTTAATGTTGTCAGAAAAGTCTTCTGCAAGGGATTTAAGAATGCCCGACTACATGGGTGGGGATAGAAGCAATAAGAAAAGATCTTCTCTTGAAATTTATGTAACTAACTTTTTTAGCCACTAGTTTTCTTCAACAAATTGTGTTATTTTTTTTTCACCACATATTATGTGGGCCCTTTCCTCCACTAATTTTTCAATCTTTAAAATAATATTAAATTTTAATCTTTGATTCTTACTCAAACTTATAAAATAAATATTTTATTTTTATAATATTTTATCAAATCTTTAATCTAATCCTAATCCAAATCCTAAACTAAATTCAAATCTAAACCCACTAACAAACCAAACGGGACTTTAATGAGTGGGCTCATCATTTATTTATTTTTTATTGGGAGGCCACAAAATTAGTTTCTCTTGAATAAGTGGCTTATATAGATAAAGGCTCACATCACTCCACATCACTTAATTTAGTAAACAAGGCTTTAGTAATTTTAAGTGTTGTTTTGTATTTATTATAAACTTAGGGTTTTTGTTTTGTTTTTATTTATTTATTTATTTTTAAGCTAAGGAACTATGTGAGTTCTATATTTATATGAGTACAATGGTGAAATGTTAATATTTTTGCATTGAGATATAAACCAACTAAAGAAATAGTGGGTCTCATTTAGAAAGAAATAATATTAAATGAGTTTGTAGACCCAATCCCTTGGTATGGGAAAAAAAACACACGCTTAATGTGTGTTTGGTAGTGGATCAGTCAAAGTGATAAAGTTTAAAAAGTGAAAAGTTCACTTATCATATGACATGTGTCCCCCACCTATTTTATTCAAAAATTAGTCAATGGCAAAATCATTAACTTTACTGCTTTTAAATTTTCGACTCAAATTTCAAATTAGCATATTTTTTAAACGACAAACTTTATAAAAACCGATTTCACCATAATTCTTAAAATTTAATCTTCTTTAATTTTGTATAAATCTTGTTAAATATTTCAAAAAATTTTCTAACATATCAAATGAGTCTTGATATTCTTGATATTTTTGTCATTTTCGACCCTATTTTTTACCTTCAAAATTGCTGAATCTTGAAATACTTGAAACATGAAAGTTGTAGACTTTGATTACTCTTTACCTAGAATTTTGAATCACTCAAATACGATATGATATCAGTGAGATATCGCACGTTAAAGATGACATTTTAGTCATATTTGTTGCACACAAGGTGTTTGATGAAATGTCTAGCTTAAATTTTTAGTGTTGAAATTGCGTTAAATGCTCTAATTTATGTACCACGGCGCGTTATTAATTTATTTTATTAATATAAGATTCAAAAAGTGATAATCTTTAATAGTTATTTATTTTTATAAAAAAATACGTTCTGTTTATCAGTTAGTCTTTGTTCATTAATTTTTTGTGAATGGGTTTTTTAATAGCATTAATGTTGTTTGCTAGAATTTTGGTCTTAAAATGACACTACGCTTTATTTTGTTGTACAATATTCTTACGTTGTTGTAATTTTGAAAATTGGGTGCATTAAAGTGTTGTAAACCATGCTTGATTTCTTGTACGTCTTAAAATTAAGAGTGAAGTACCTTCGTACATTATATGTAGTATAAATTTTATTACTAATCAAGAGGGGTGTTCACGGGCGGTTCGGCTCGGTTCGGTTAGAGATTTTAACTATCCATCGCGGTAGGTAGTTCATTTACTATCCGAAACCGAACTGCATTAGCGCGGTAACCGGACATGCGGGTACCGAAATGAGCGGTTACCCCGTTCGGTCACGATTAACCATTTTAAAAATTAATCGAATTGAATCGGATGAACAATAACATAAATTAGAACATAATATGTCAATTGTAGTAAAATTAAATAACATTGAAAGATTTAAGTCGTAATAATCTTTGTTAAAATCATAATAAAAGCATTCAAATTATCATATGTACCAAATAACTAATACTATTCATTTGACGTTTATAAGACGATCACTTTAATCATATGTAATCCATGGCGTTAGTAAATGATCACATTAGGTAAGTAAAATCGTGTCTGATAAAAGCAATGCAATAAGATATATAGTTAATATTTGTACATTTTAAGAATAGTTTGTTGAAACCTATATGTATATTATAGGCGGTTCGGTTCGTAATCAGCGGATAAATAAACGTAAAACCGAAACCAAACCACGATAAGCGGGTTTTTCCGGTTTCGGTTTTTCTCGGTTTCGGTTTCTTCGGTTATCGGTTTTTCGCGGTTTCGGATTGAGCGGATCAGCTCGGTTCGTCGGTTTCTCGGATTTTTTGAACACCCTACTACTCACATCTTTGTACTCGCATAAAAATATTAGAAGTATTTTTCATTATATGTTGGAATATTAAGTAGCAATGAATATTATTTATCAAAAAGAATATATGAACTAGGTTGAGAGTCTTTCTAACCTCTAAATTTACTTTGCTATAAATATTAATCTTTTATTTTAAAGCTTTCTAATAAGAGTTTCACTAACGACACATGTATATACATTCATAAGAAAATTTTAAGTATATTAATTATTCAATCGTAAAGTAAATCAAGGAAACTTTAAACTTCTAATATATGCAATTTCTTTTAATGTAAACAAACGTATAAACTTATGTAGTATAACATGTGTCACACGTTACCAAAAAATTCATGTATTAATCCTCTATACACAAACTAGTTAAAATATCAGGGGAAAATGGACGTGAAGGTGCTAAAAGATCATATAAAAAAGGTATAAATGTCCAAACACAATAAATTTGAATGTACCAATCATTTTATGAAGTATACAAATCATCTCCCATCAAAAAGTAATCCATTGATTTCAACGTATGTGTGGCATATGCAGTTTCTGCCACATACCTAATCACCCATCTCTCAATTTTATCACCTTCGTTGTGCAGACAAGATGTTCTCCTAGGGTATTTGTCAAATCTCAATTTAGACAAGATGTTTTCTTACAACGTCAAGCAACAAAGGATAAAAATGACGCCTTCATTTTTTGTTATTGCCCAACTTGTGAGCAAGAAGACGGTCTAGCAACCCAAAAAGACGGTCTCACAAACCTGGGTTAAAATTAATTACTTCGTGATCGGAAAGGCTACCCCACTAGCCTCGCCATCACTTAGAAAGAAGTGAAAAAGTGGCCCGTGATCCCGGTTTTCTGAATGGCTCTGATAAGCCGTTCGGCTTGCTCCAACAAGGTAATCAGCTTGTTCCGTTCAGAAATCAAGACGCGAATCGGATACGCTAGATAAAGGCACACCCAAGTCAAGAGATCAAGAAGAAGTAAAACTTCCGCAAGCACGACCTTTTGTTATGGCAGATATGAAAGCCCTTCAGAAAGAAGTACAACTTCCACACGTATAGGATATTTGTAACTGCAAGAAGTATTATGTGCATAAGATGAAAACAACCGCCCATGTAAATTCCGCGACGAATAATTTACAATTTAGCTTACTTTATCTATTTGTAATGCCTATTAAAAATGTTAATAAAAAAAGATGGTGAAGACTAGCTACCTTTACCATTTTATTTTAACGATCCTTTACTTTCTTATTTTGCATATGTGGATAAGACGTGCACACACCTGGGTATGACCCAAAGAACGTTATTTCGTATAGCAAAATAGAAACGTTATTCTACATAACAAAAGGGTGAATAATCAAACAATTTACCCATGGTACATAAGAGGTATTGCAAGCCCGGTATCGGGAGAATAACCCACAAATATTCAACAAAGACTATTACAATAAACATACCAAGATGAATAATTGTAACATATTAGATTTCATAAACATATCATAACATAATAAAGATGGGGAATTTAGTTTAGAGTTCTAGAGAGAAAGTGGAGATGGGAGCCTTTCTAAGAGAGAGAAAGTAAAACAAAAGAAAGAAGGTTAGATTGGTGAAAGGTCCAACCCTCTACCTTGGGAGGTAGAGGGTATTTATAGTTACATACTACACGTCCTCCTTGGATTGTGGATCGAGGCATCTGATGGGTAAAGACCGTCCAGTCCTCCACGGTGTTACTCTAAACTAAATAACTAGTAAATAACGATATGTCTACGAGCTAACATATGCTAGATAATAGTTGGGGTGACCGACACTTCACTATGGAATTTCTAATTCCTAACAATCTCCCATAAGGAGGTCACCCCATGTTTTACATTTGAATCCTAGCATTCTATTTTGACTTATGTTACGAGCTCGTAGACTTCAATTCTTCAATCATCGCATTCTTTGTGCTTTAGTAGTGACTCTTCAAAGTCCGATTATTTTGTACTTTAAGTGGAGGTCTTTGGCCGATCCACATTTTGATGATCTTTGAGCTTTCATTGAGATCATCGACCACATTAAATCTCGGATCACCCTTTATTGTGTTGCCATCATGTGATGTTGTGACTTTTGGACCGACATGCTCACACTTTTGGATCATGATATCTTTCCATCGAGTAGCGGAAGCTTTTGTTGATTCATGATATTTGTATCGAGTAGCAAAGCATAGATATACAAATATCGAGCCGAGTTATGTAGATATGCACTTAGTCATGATTTCTTTAGATTGAATGTGGATGTGTGAGCATGCGGCTTTGGATTGACTCCTCAATTACGATCACCGCAACCGTCAAATGTACTGCAAACAACGATTAGCAATAAAACACGAAAGTGTCTTTGATCACTTTCGTTGAATTGAGGTACACGACCCACGGTTCCCGTTGATCGGTACAAATCTTACTGTGATCGGTATAATTCGAGAATCTCCTTGACGGGGTTTCGCAATTGTTCTAGTTGTTCTCAAACTGGAACGTCTCAAAGAAGACAACACGGGTGAGTGAACCCGGTAATTGAGATTCAGCGATTGATGAAAAATTGATTTGAAAACAATCACGTATTGCTTAGAAGAAAGAGTTTTGCAATACGACGAAGGTTTTATGAGAAAGATCAATTCTCAATCAAAAATACCTTTTGTATTTGAAAAGAGTACACATTCGATGTGCTAGAGAAAAGAAGTAATTTGCACATCGAACGGTTTTTCCAAAAGTATTTTTTTCAATCAGAGATACTTTTTGAGTTTGAAATATGAATACACATTCGATGTGCTAGAGAAAAATAATATTTGCACATCGAGCGGTTTTCCAAAAGTATTCGTCAATTTATTTCTGGACCAAGGTTGATTCAAGAGTGAATCTCCCATCGTTTCTATCCGGTTGTCACAAGCTTGATCTTACGAGAAGATCTCACATGTCACCCATCAAGAGCTTGTTTGATGTTGGCTCTAGAAGGATTTCCATCTTCATCGTGAATACTTTTACATATCACTCGGATGTTACGGCAATACCACAAGGATAATCGTGGGACTCTTAAAATATATTCTCACTTTCCACATTGTGTGAAACAATGAGTCTTCATTAATTGTGTCCTAATGAGATATTGTGGATGATCTCTTGGCTCTAGACTCAATTGTGCACATTTGGTTCCTATGCGGAGACTAGGAGAGGGTCTCCTTCTTCAATATCAACAATCTCTAGAGAAAGTCGATAGATTATGTAGGTTCCCGTGAGAATGAAACAAGCCCTTTTAAGAGGAACTTGAGTAGCTTGGGAAGTTTAGTGTAGTGCATCCTTTGGGTCCATGACGTCTTGTCTTCAATACCAGTGTTACCTTAGTAACCACCGGTAGCATATGAATTGAACCGGTTTACGCCCTAAGGTTGAATTATTGGAGGCTATTTCTTTTCACCCTTTTCACATTCATTTCTTTTCATTCTTCAACCCTTGATTGCTTACCGAGACTTCATTACTAGAACCTTGTTGGGTTTATTCGATTACTAGCCCGTCTCGATCCGCACTCTTCCCATATTCTCATTTTCTCCTTTTTTCATCATACCTAAGGACTCTACACTATCTAGTGGATTGTCCTAGGTAGATCCTCCGACTCTGGTGGGATCGTGGGAACGAATACCTAACCTAACCATCCTTATAACACCATGCATAAAGTAAATTGGTCGGTCTTTTGGTATTGTTCTTTCCTTCTTGAAACCAATTGAAAAATCATTTGGAAAATCAATCAAGGTACTTGTGATATAATATCAAAGTATTTTGTACCTTAATTGTTTTGATCATTTAGAAATGCTCCTCCTCAACATGTGCATATGATTTTGAAATTGTTTTACACATGGAGGCAAGAGATCTTTGAAATATTTTCTTGATCACAATTTTATGGAAAAAGCCATTTGATTTTCTTTGGTAAATTCTACCTCTCAATATGTGCATAGGATATTTGAAATCATTTTATCACATAGAGGAAAGAGTTCTTTAAAGTTTCCACGATCACAATGCCATAGACCTTTCTCAATCAAGGTACTTATTAAAACATTGAAACCTTTGTACCTTGAAGTTTATTTTCATTAGAAATATATGTGCTTGAGAAAGCGTTTAGCACATATAGAGAGAACTGCACTTTGAATCAAACGATCATCTTTATCAAATTTCATATTAAATCACAAATTCTCCCCGATCAAAATATCAAACCCTTTGAGATTTTGGATCCCAAGTGATTAATAAGGTTTGGAAAACATGGGAGAATATGTGCCTTATTTAAATACTCTTCGGTTTATGGTTAAATGCTCCTCCATCAATCATGTGCATTATGTATTTCAAAATCGTTTGGCACATGAAGGAAGGAGTGCCTTTAAAGGACTAAAACCAATTCCATTTAAAACCGATTTGAGATTTAAATCACGATCTCTCCCCGATCAAAATATCAAACCAATTGAGATTTGTGATCCCAATTGATTTAAATCATTTAGAAAATTTTGGGGAAAGGCGTGGCAAGATTTAATTTTGAAAAATGACAAATAAGGACCAATTTAAGACATTAAAGATTGTTAGTGTCGGTATGATTGTTTTAAGAGATCTTTAAGTAAAATAAAACAATTTCACAATCAAACAAGACGAGAAAAATTTCATTTTGAAAGATCTTGATTCTAAAGAAAAAATCATACCATGACATAACTTTAAATCTTTAGATCACCACTTATTTTGTACAAAACGGACTTGTTTTGATGAAATATTGTTTGAAAATACTTAATTTAAAATCACTCTCCCCTCGATCCATGACCGTAGTCATTGATTGAGTGATTTAGGTTTTGATAAAATGAAGTCGGTTGATTTTCAAAATTTGAGTTCAATTTATTTTCAAAACAATATTTTCCATTTTCAAAACAATATTTTCAAAAATTGTTTAAAATGGTATCATTCACTACTTTTCTTGCTAAGATCGTTAGGTGGTTGTAGAAGCTTTTGTTGTTGTTCTTTGTAGGTTTGAAGAAAACCATCTGCGATGCGGTGAGACTTCGACGTTGCATTTGTCATGCCAACTCTTCATAGAGGTCCAATTAAGCTCCGTTTCTTCATTTGATGATGAAGAAAACCATCTGTGATGCAATGAGACCTCTTACGTTGCATTCTTTCATGCCAACTCTCCATAGAAGTCAAATTAAGCTCCGTTTCTTCATTTGTCAACCCAAGATATAGTTACCCTTTCCTTCGGCATCCAATCATCTTCAATTGTGGGATCCGGATCGGGAACATTCTTATATACCAATATACATGCATCGTTAGTGAAGACACATCTGAGATATATGGTGGTCGACATCACCCAAACAACAATCGACTAATAAAAGTCAATCCAACATATCAATCGGATCATATAAAGGTATGGGAATTATGTGTTTATCAAACTCTAATCATCTAATCCTAACAATCATATCCTAAATTCCTAGTCCTTGACATAGGCAAATATCATTTTTAATTAAGCATATAGGATAATTAGAAAGCTCGTTAGATGATATAGATTTGAAAACATTCTCCCCTCAATCAATGACTTATTTTCTAAAAAGTTTAAAAGCGCTGAAGTCATTGATTGAGTTTTCAAATTTTACAAAAACTATGAATCGATTGATTTACAAGCAACTCATTTACCACCATTTTGAAAAACAACAAATATTTTTTGAAGAATTTTAGAAGGAAAAACATTTGTGTAGGAACAATGATCTTTTGACGACATGCTTTCCTTGTTTTGTTTTAGGATAAGTGCACGAAATTTTGAAAAATGGTTTAGCAAAGACACTTTCCTTTCTTGAAAAAGCGGGTTGCTATCGAAATAATAGCAAACCATAGTTAAGCACGGGTTCTGATCGAAATAAGCGCAAGCCATATTTTGAGACATGTTTAGAAATAAATATTTACACCTCTCGCTCGAACTTCATCTAAAGTCCGTGCCATTATTGAATGACATTTCTAAGACCGTAGATGTTATCGATACCGGAAGACATGTCTTGAGAAAACATATTTTGGTATTTTCAATTTTCTAATTTTTATGGGCTTTTGTTGATTTTATATTTTTCTATTTTGTTTTTGTTGGTTTTAAAAATTTTGAAAATATTTAAAAGATAGAGAAATAGTTTAAGAAGATGATGATAAGAGTCTTGAGATAAGGAAATCGTCGACACTTTGTAGAAGATAAGTCATCATCTCTTAAACTTTCACCACCAAAGCATTCGAGGCTCTTGAATCGTCGCAAGAACTTGAGCCTTCAAAAGTGATCTTTGGTAGCTCCCCAAACCGACAAACCACGTAAAAGACCATTTCCCCAAGAAGAAGAAGTGAAGAAGTCTATGAAGCTCAAGAACCCGAAGAAGACGATAACACCAAAGTAACAAGTTAACACGGATCATTTCGTGGTTATCAAACTTGAAATAAATGATTAAGCCCGATCACATGAACTTGTTGTGCGTCCCGATGTACACATAACTCTTGAGTTTGAGCGGTTGTCAATTCAGAGAACAATATATCAACACCTTCATTTCACCAAATGCATTCCGGTTATCTAACATATAACCAATCACCCATAACGTACACATGTACCCAACAAGAGAAGAGACAACGACATCACAATAAGCGGTTGAATCCTTGATCTTCTCTGCGGATGTCAACTCGGAATAAGCGATTAAGCTCGATCATGTGAATATGTTGTGCGACCCGGATGTACACATATCTATCCTTGATGGTTGCGATCTCATCGGAATCATCATTACATTGTGTACATGAAGCACTAACTGGAAGCACTTTATCATAAATCATATAGAAGATGTCGATCAAGCAATATCATCTCACGCTCCACATATTCTTCTCATATTTCTTCCTCTTGAAGTCGAGATAACACATACCAAAAGTATCCAGAGACCACTTCCCCAAATGGTTGGAATAATACATCCTTCCCCAAATAGTTGGAATAATAAATCCTTCCCCAAATAGTTGGATTAGCACACCTATGAGTAAACTTGAGTATCTCTACGGTTATGACATTTGTCTTTCCGGGATTACTTCAATAGAGAAGAAGTATTAGGTTCATCATGTGTACTCGTTGTGTATTTAGATGTATGTCTCCTTCCCCTTCTTTGGTTTTGATACCTCGAGAATCAAGAACACATTATACATACCAAATATTCTTGAAATAGAGAAGAACAAAATTAGCTCAAATGAATCCTGTGAGAATCAACTGCTACAGAAACTCTCCCTGACTATCTTTACCAACCCATATGTAAACAATTTGAAGTGACCACTGAAGAAGAAAAACTCGATATACCAAACTTGAAACTGAAGTGGAATTCCGCACATTTGTATCTTAAGCTTGCACTTAGAGATGGAAGGACGGTGTCGAGAATTTATGATCCAAGCAAATCTTTAAATACTCAATACTCAAATAAAGTATGAGACATTAACACCTCTTGAGATTATCCACATCGTCGGTCTTTAATCATCCACCCCGACTGTTGGTAACTAGATAAACCAAGTCTTCAACTCAAATTCTTAAGCCCGAGCAAGTTATCAAATAAGAACACGCCTTTGTGAAGGTCAACTTCAATCTCAAATAAGTGATAAATGATTAACTCCGAAGTAATCAACTTGTGTCAAATGTCCAACACGTGAATAAATATACAACGGATGTACATTGACCTTTGAATGAACCGGAACAAATGATTCCTCAACATCAATGCATTCTTCCTAAGGTATACATGTATGATCGATCCGGAAGATTCACCAATAATGTCTTGACGGATGAGGTAGTCATTTTCCTTAATGTTCATGTGGTTGATTTATAGCGTGCACAATGAGAGGAACAATAATCCGTGAAGATTTGGCAAAGGAATACCAAAGAGCGGATCATTATTCAATAGTGCAACTACAATATCATGATAGTCATTATCAACGCCTTGTGAAATGGCGGAGATAAGGTTTCTTGAGAATTCCGAAGTACTTCTTAGATGGTGAACCGGTTGAGTCGGTGGGAACGAGCATGAGCTTGAAACTAGATGATCAACATTCGTTGGAGGTTGGAAGTACTCATCAAACATATCTTGAATCCCAAACAATGAATCCAGTTATCCTTAGTAAGTGAAGCATTAGGCGTTGAAGGAGAGTCATATGACCATAATTCAAGCATCCATCAACATGTAGTATATGCACTCTTCTCCCCTCAAAAATTGCATCCGAAGTTGCCATTTTGATTTGAACAAGTGAATAAGAATATACACCAATGAGCGTAGATCCACTTGAGAGTTGAAAGAGCGTGGAAAAACATGAAGCTTGTTGATGAAGAATGTCGATGAGAATGGTCATACACATGAAGATTTCTCTTCTTTTGAAGATAAAGCGCTTGAAGTGTACACCTTTCTTTTCTTTGAGAGCAGGGGCTCAAGTGTTATCTGCAGGACGCCATAATGATGAAGTACGAGGCACGAGGCGATGTGAGCAGGCGTCATAGCGATTTGAATATCAAGATTGAGTTACTTGGACCCGTGAGTTATGAGATATCAATCCATTTGTTATCCATACTTTAAGCCGATCCATGTAGTGAAGGATCAAGTATCTGCAATCGAGTAAGGACTACCGCACTAACATTACAAGCTTGATTGCATATATTTTGGTTAGTGACATTAGTATCCAAACCCTTTGGGGTTTCACGGTCAACCTTGATTTTGCCATCGGTGTGACTTTCCGGTAGGTATCCACCTAAGTCCAACATCCTTAAACATTCTACCAAATGATATCCACTTATGGCAAGGTCTAGGATTGTTGATATTCTTATGCATAGTGGAAGACTTATCCTTATTCCTAGACTCCAAAGATTTAGCAGTTGGGATCCATCTAGGTGAAGTTTTAGGTTTGTTTTGCTTCACAACATGTTGAACCTTAGCCATGTTAGTAGTCTTAGTGGATTGTACCTTAGCATGTGAATTAGGAAAATGTTTCTTATTCGGAAAAGACTCGAATTTCTAGTTTCATTTTCTACATGCTTAGCATTCTTCTTCATATAACTACTCTTAGATGCAAGCCAACCCCTAGTCTTTTGAGTGTTCCTAGGTAATGGTTTACAACTACTAGCGATTGCCTTGAAATCTCGTAGAATTCATCACCCTAGGTCTTGCACCTAAAATTCCGTCTTTTCGAATTGTGCCTTTTTCCTAGCTTCTTCTAGATAATAGTTCTTCCACAAGTCATTCATATCATATGAATTCGGGTTTTAATGCTTGGTTTTGACCTTTGTTTTGAACTAATCCTAGAGGTCTTTGGGAGTAGAAGTGGCTACTTGTTGAGGGTTAATGGAGCTAGAAGCCTTATTCTTAGGTAACTCGGTGAAGTTCTTGGTTTTGACAAAACTTGTTTCTCATCAACTTAGGAGGCAAACCGTGTTTTGAAAATTTTGGTCTTTCGGATATAAATGCGATCGGTTACCTAACAACGAACCGGTTTCTAATGGGATGAAGCTGGTTCCCCAAGGTTGATGGTTTTGTAAACTTAGTGTTCACACTTTTCCTAAGGTTTTCTAAGCTCATTTTTAGGGCAACAATAGCGAAACTCTTTTCATGAAGTTGAGCTTTAAGTTCATCAATTTTTGCTATCAAAGAGTTTATTTGTTCCATTGACTTTGTTCTAGCTTCTTTGACAGAGTCACTTAGTTCTATGTGATGCTTTCTCAATGACTCATTTTCCTTTAGTAATTTGGCCACACAAACCGCTAATTCATCATTTCTCATTTGAATATCATCAATAGCATTAACATCAGAATTACTTGTAACCAAATTACTTTTCACATGCATATTAGAAATATGTTTCTTCAAATTTTTGATAGTTGACTCTTTGTCTTGAAGCTGAGCTTTCAAAGTGTTAATTTCAAAAAGTTCACGGAATTCAGGAAGTTCTGGATTTTTACATGGTTTGTTAAGTTGAAAACTTTCTTCTTTACTTTGTATCGCAATTTCAAGTGAAATGTAATGTTTTTCAAGTTTTGAGAATTTGTTTGAAAGTTCATCAAAAGCCATTTTATCAACCATATCATATGTTTTGAAATTATTAGACTCACCTCAATCAAGGAACATTTATCAAATCATGTTCGACATTATGATCGAGTATGTTTAGGTACATTAGCGGATGCACTATGTTGAGCAGTTAAGGGTACCTCATCACATGACACTGTTTCATTTATCGATATCGATATCTCGCATCCACATCATGTGTAACATGAGTTCTTGAACAATTTGTTGCATCATTCTTTGTTGACTCATCATTATTTGTTGTTATTCGCATTCAAGAACACCCGATTCTTCAACCGATACATTACCCAACTCATCACAACTTCTCTCAATTGCACTGGACTCTCATCTATTATTTCATCTTTCGAGTAACTTCCTCAATATACTTCTCCACATTGTCCATGAGATGGATAAGTGTCTCTATGAACACGTCAATTTCCATTCCAGTGTGTTTCTTGAAAGACATTTCGGTCATGTCTTGATCATAATCGATGTAAATTCCCAAGCGATGAATGACGAAATTGGTTGTGGATCACTTGTAGTGCAAAGACTGGAACTATCCTTTTGAACCTTTTCTTTATCAAGTTGTTGTTCCAATTGTTCTAAGTTCAACAACAAGTTTCTAGTCAATGTAGGTAAATCTGACGGAAGATGGCACTACATGTTCGATCCATAATTGTGGACAAAAGCATGCGAGGTGAGAGTGAAGTGGCGATAAGGTTCAATGTTACTTTCCTTTAGCATGGCATTTTGTAGCCCGAGCGGTGCAATTCTCTCTTTAGATTACGAACACGGAGATCTCACATCCTCATTGATTGATTCCATCATTTATAACCGTTCAATATAGCTAATATTCTCATGGTTGTCAACAACATCATACGGTTTGAGTACATACGAAATTACGAATCGAGTGTAAGACATGATGTTGATGTGTACACGGATTTTACAAGTATGTGATTTAAACCGAGAAATAGAATCTTCGCGGATTTTACTAAAATCAAGACCAAACCGTTAAGATGATCGATGGATCGACACAATGAGAGACAATTGTGTGTTAGGACATGTGATTGTTTGTAGGATTAGCGAGATGTTGTTTGGTTGAGATTTGGATTGGTTTATGCCCTTTTTATGGAGAAATTTAGGTCTAAAACATAAAACCTCAATAACTTCATTCGAGCGGATTTAGGCCTCGAAGGTTGACCCGAATCAACTTTAGTTTATTTGGCATGCCATTCTCCTCGTTCTCACGGTCGTTTTGATGGGTAGAACGCGAAAGCGGAGTTACGGTTCAAAAGTTATGGCCGTTTGAAGTTTTGTCGGGAAAAGTCAACAAATGCTATGGTCAAACCGACAAGTCGCTAGAAGTGATACAAGTCGCTAGATGGACAAGTCGCTAGAGACAACTCGCTATGAAGACAAGTCGCTAGTTGACAAGTCGCTAGATGCCTAAGCTAGATGCCCAAATCGCTAGATGCTCAAGTCGCTAGAGACAACTCGCTAAATCGCTAGACAAGTCGCTAAATGACAACTCGCTAATAGTACCAACTCGCTAAGTAGACAAGTCGCTAAAGAACAACTCGCTAAGTGAACAAGTCGCTAAGGAACAAGTATCAACAAAGACAAGTCGCTAAAAAATGAAGCAACTCGCTCGTCAACCAAGACAGAGTGGTGTCTCCACTACTTTTGTCTATTTGTCGCTTTGTCTCAATAGACAAGTCGCTAGGGCTCAAATCACTACTTAACTACAAGTCGCTTGAAAATATAGAAGCAAGTCGCTACCAAGAAAACTATTCCGAGACTCAAGTCGCTTGGAAGAAAAACTCAAAACACCCTTTTCAATCCAAAACAAGCCCAACCACGTTGATTCAAGCTTTCCAAATCAAAACCTAAGCACTTACAATGATTCTAAACACAAAAGTACAATCAAAATTCAAACTTTAACACAAGAAATGATCCAAATGATGCAAAACCACTAAACTTTTCAAACCCAAAACCATATAAAACCACTAGAAATCCAAGGATATGTAAGAGAGATGATCAAACCATGGCTCTTGATACCATTTGTAACATATTGGATTTCATAAACACATCATAACATAATATGGGGAATATAGTTTAGAGTTCTAGAGAGAGAAAGTAGAAGATGGGAGCCTTTCTAGAAAGAGAAAGTAAACAAAAGAAAGAAGGTTAGATTGAATGAAGGTCCAACCTCTACCTTGGGAGGTAGAGGTATTTATAGTTACATACTACACGTCCTCCTTGATTGTGGATCGGGCATCTGATGGGTAAAGACCCGTCCGTCCTCCACGGTGTTACTCTAAACTAAATAACTAACTAAATAACTAGTAAATAACGATATGTCTACGAGTTAACTTATGCTAGATAATAGTTGGGGTGACCGACTCTTCACTATGGAATTTCTAATCCTAACATTTTACTAGAACCAAGTAGTTTTTCATCCCTTTCTATCATAATCTCATACATTCCTTCTCCCTAACCTTTCTAACTCAGTTTCATATCATATTAGTGATCTCTTTTCTAGCCAAGAAGATCAAGTCACATTCAAGCTTCAACGAGAAGTTGGAAGTCTTGTTTGTTTGTTGTTGTATGATCTTGTGTTGATTCATACTTCATTGTTGTACCAAACCATCATAATCTTGTGAGTGTGAGTGGTTAGTATTCTAGTCCTTAAAATACATTGTGAGTGGGAGTGGTTGTACCCTTGAAAAGAACTTGACATTTAGCTTAGTGTCGGAAATAGTGTGTAAGAAAAGTGTAAAGGTTTCTCCGCCGGTGAAAGGAGCTTGTTGAATAGTGAAGTTAAAATCTCGAGTGTGAGACTCGGGGAGTGGAGTAGGGCAAGGAAAAAGAGTCCTTGTAGACCGAACCACTATAAACAACTTTTTGTGGTTTGATTGTTTCTTTCCTTATCTAGTCTTTATATATTGTTTACATATTTCACTAACCTATCTAAGATCAATATCAATTGATCTTTCAATAAGTTTCAAACAAAGTTTTTAAGCGGTAAACCATTCAACCCCTTCTAGTTTTCCACAAATACCGGCCACCAAACCTTTCTCGCATCCCTCTCTCAACAGCACGGCTAAAAGTCGTTGTCACACCCCAAAATACTGCTTTTGCAATGAATGGAATTCTGGGGATGACCGCCATAGCATCTGATTATAGTTATATTGAACGACCTAAAGTGTCGTTTTAAAAACACATCGTTTGATATATATTAAAGTATTCGAGTTACAAAAGATAGGTCCCAAAGGTAGCCAACGTTTACGGAAATAAGTTTGTTACAAACCAAACGATGTTTTAAAAGTGCCATAATATACAAGTGAGCGGCGTCGTCACCGCGACTCTATGATAAGTCCTTATGCATGCCATGAAGTATATGCCCTAGATACACGAAAATACATTGCTAAAACGGTCAACAATAATGTAAAACCCTAAAATCTCAAATCGCGTGAAATGACAATTTTGCCCTCCAACTTAAAATTTCACCAACTCGAAAATACGTTAACATCAATTAACAAGTTATATGATTAATAACATTTTCACATTATGAGAATAATACACTTATGTTATATATTAAAAGACTTGAATAATTAAAAGTATAAGTAACTTTAAACCTTACAACTTGTACACAATTAATCTAGACTTGGAACAAGACTAGATACATATTGGAAATGATAACTTTGGAAAGTTGAGAATTGGTCTTATCCTCCTAATGGCCGCCCTTTTTGCTCCATATTGACTCATCATATCAAATTAAATCAATCACATTTATCTCCTTATTCATTTCATTTCAAAACACCAACAAAACCCTAGCTTCTTTTTCTCTCTCTATAGTGGCGGCAATCATTGAATTTTCACCATACAATCCGAATTTTGATCAAACAAAGGTGTTCCTAGGAGGCTCTTGATCGTGGGTAATCGCTTGGTGGACGTGGTGTTGGTGTTTGGGTCGCTTTGGAAGCTTGGACGTGGGGTTTGGTTTGTAGCGTGGGTTTTGTAGGAGCCAAGGAGGCTTGGTTTGGTTTTCGTGGTTTGATTCTTGTTCTTGTTTCGTACACGCTCAAGGGTAACATCATCATTCATAATCTTTCTCTTTTCCTTGTTTCCTTGATCAATTCGTGGCTATCATGATGAAACTAGGGCTTGTTATGATATTAAAATGGTCACATAAAATCATAGATATATATATCACATGAAATGATAACACATAAAATGATAAAACCATGATTCTTGATCTAAATGTATTCGAATGATATATAACATTGTAAAATGATTATGAAACTGATTTTGAGTCCTTCTTATGTCGAGTTATAATGAGGTTATAAAGGGTTTAATGATCTTGTGATTACATGTTTTGTATATGATAAACGGGTTTGTTAACGAATGATTACGAAAGGGTGTTTTGGATTTGATCATGGGGCGTATATAATTGTTTTGGGGAGGGCTGATTCGAATTGAATTTGAGATCACATAAGATGTCTTTTAATCTTGTTCTAATCGAGTTAATATGGTTTAAACGGATTTGTTAATCTTAACGTAAAACTATGGTTTGTAATTTATGATTATATAAAGTTAAGGGGTTGTTTGGTAAATTATGAAACTTAATGGATTAACATGTTAAAATACTAACTAAATGGATTAAATGAGTAAAATGGGTAAACTTACTATATTTACACTTTTAACCCTATACTTTGCTATATTGACATTTTAAACCCTAAACTTTTGTAACTTGTCATAAATGATCTTTAAAGCATTATAATACTCATTTTCTATTATAACTTGAGATAAGTAACTAAACTTACTATATATGGAAACCTGCTAAATATGGAAACCTGCTATTTATGGAAACCTGCTATTTTTAGAAAGTTACTAATTATGGAAATCACACTCGAAAGTTACGAAAGTTACTAAAATAGAAACCCGCCTAAAATAGAAAGTTACTTAAAATGGAAAGATTACTAAACGGAAACTTGCTAAAATGGAAAGTCGTCTTAAAACAGTGTTTCGATTCTTATAGAACGTTACCTAATTCATATAGGTTCGGCGGCGTGATTGATCTCACTCTTGACTTTACTTCTTTGTTTGCTTGCTTCAATAAGGTATGATATTCTAACCTTTCTTATAAGGTTTCTCATGACCTCGTCAGATCTTGATTTCTTGCTACTTGCTTATTGATCATTTCTTTTGATATTGACCTTGCTATTGAATCCTCTCGCCATTGAATCGTTATTACCGAACTGCTGACATTAAACTGCTACTATGAACCTCTTTGTGACCTAATGACATTGAGCCCTTGATTTATTAACTCATTCACCGTGATATCGGACTATATTGATCCGCCGCTTGATACCGAGTCAGAATTAGTCATGGGGTTCCATGTCCGTGTCATTGATGCACCAATGGCATGACTTTAGTGTGGTTGAGTGATGTTCCACACCGTCCCTATATCGTATTGATTATGCGCGCTTCATCGTTATTGTTATGGCCACTAATATTTCGCAGGGCGATGGATGCATCCTAGATCCGCATCATATCATATCGTTATATATGTTAGTGATGTGGTGAGTGTGCATTACACCCTCACGCATCGAGCCGATCACCCACATGATATTGAGGTCTCCTCTTGATTGGCATTCGAGGTCACCCTCCGAATGGACCGTTATTATCGGATATTGACCGCTTATTATATCAGACATCAGATCGAATCGTAGGCTCGTGGTTGATACTGACTCCCTTTCTTTTCCTTTCATTTCTATGCTTATACTGATTTACTGCTCATATTATAAACTGCTACTGTCGCATATCTGAACTTCAAATTCCTTTATACCATTATTTTACTGTTATATCTGTTCACTGAGCTTTTTAAGCTCAGCCGCATTTCTTTTCCTGCGGCAGGTTATTAAGCTAGGAGCTGGGGCTTATCTTGGGGATTGAGAGTAGGATGCTTTTGAGGATTTGCTTTAGTTATCCTAGACTTTATTTTGCCATTGTTTATTGATTTGGAGACGTAGACTTTGTATCGTTTTATTTCCTTTGGGGCATCTTTTGAACTTTGTATTGATCAAGTCGTGTTGACTTGTTACTCTTTTGATTATTATTATAAGACTCCGCTTGCATGGTTTATATGTATTGTTTCGATTTGACTCCATAAATGTGATACTTCTACCCTTATCGGGTTGGGGTGTTACAATTATGGTATCGAGCCTGTGTTTACGACTTGTAGTCGGGACCGTGACATATGGACCCTAAGCGCTAACCGTAGAGCTTAAGTTTTGATTTGGTGAGGTTTGGGTAGAATTCTAAGTTCATTATCGCCATTTTCGCTCATGCTCTTCATCCTATTTTCCTAACTTTGCTAATCGCTTTATGAACTCTTCGATGGTCCAAACTCGAGAAATGGTGATGACAACGGGATGGGAATCCCAACTGGTTATGATCGCCGCGCCTTAGCCACCGCTATGCCGGAATAGTGGTCGCTATCACCGAGAATGTTAGGAATGGTGCTAGTTCTTCGGTGGGGAATGGTGGAAATGGTGGAGGTGATAACCCACCCACACCTATTCATGTTTGGATAGAGCGCTTTAACAAGCTTAAGCCTCTTCCTTTCGCTCGCCAGCTTCCACTAATGAGGCGGAAGATTGGATTACACATGGAGAAACTCTTTAATGTACGGGTTGTGGGGATGAAGTAAAACCCGCTTGCCACTTTTAAGTTTGAGGGTGATGCCTTGAACCGGTGGAAAGCCTATATCTTGACCAGGAAGAGAACTTTGCTGACACTTGTGCTTGGGCTACTTTCGAGAGATCTTCTATAAGCAAGATTTCCCGAATCGAACAAAGATGTACGAGAGAGAGTATGAGACCATTCATCGCCTAGAGAAAGAGAATTCTCATGAGTACATGCAACGATTCATGAGGATGGTGGGTTTTGGGTGCAGAGTTGCCGGGATGCGCGAGAAGGTGCTAGAAAGTTTAAGTGGGGACTTAAGAAGTGGGTGCTTGATAGGATGATCAATCATCAAGATACTGGAGAAGCGGGCTATGCGGATGATGCCCGCAACATTGAGTTGTTACATGAGGAGGTGGATACAATAAGCGTAATGTAGATGGAGACCGATAATACTCTGGGTCGCTGTGGATTACGCTCAGATCGAGGGGTCGCCAGACCGTGTTCAGAGTGTTAGAGGTCGTTATGACCGTGGTTATGATTCGAGGCGCAGGTACTCTGAGGAGATTTGATAGGTCGTGATGATCGTAGGGGTCGAGTGGCGCTGTGAGACAAGCAGCCGGATCACCATCTCGTAGCACTTATCGTGATCGCTCACGGCAGCTTCTTCACGAGGAGGACTTCGAGGTGCTACCTCCTCCAAAGTGTGTTACTTGTGGCAAGACACATCCAGCGCTTGCCATATGATTTCCGGGCTTGTTACCGCTGTGGGTCGATCGACCACGTGGTGAAGGATTGTACTAAGAGGACATCGACTACTCCAAAGAACTACATCAAACCACCTCCCACCACCGGACGTGTGTATTCGGTTACTCGAGATCGTGCAGACAAGCGCCGTGTACTATTATCGGTACCATTTATTTTGGTGATTCTACCGCTTTTGTTTTGTTTGATATCGCGCGACACATTCTATTGTATCGGTAAACTTTGCTAAGAAACTCAAATTACCTCCAACACCACTAACGAATCCTCTATCTATATCGACCCCTATGAAAAGTCATGTGCTCATTAATCACGAGTATGTGGACTGTCCTCTACGTTTCGATGATGGTATCCGCTTGGCAAATCTTCTTCCTTTGGATATGTCTGATTTTGATATTATATTGGGTATGGATTGGTTGGCCTTGCATAAGGCTACTATTGATTGTCATGCTCGTAATGTTATCTTCGTAATGTTCATCGTCCCGATTTTGTATACCATGGTGCTCAACCATTAAAGTCGGTTAAGATTATCTCGCTATGAAAGCCCGCACTCTCATTTCTCATGGTTGCCTTGGTTTTCGGCATCCATCAAAGATACTTCTTCGTAAGTTCCGACTATTGAAAGTCTTTCACAGCGCGAATTTGCTGACGTTTTCCCTAATGAACTTCCCGGCATTCCTCCCGCTAGAGAAGTTGAATTTGGCATTGATTTGATTCCCGGTGTCGAACCTATATCCAAAGCTCCTTATCGTATGGCGCCGATTGAATCAAGGAGTTGAAAGAGCAGCTTGCAAGAACTTTGGAGAACGGCTTTATTAGACCCAGCTTTCACCTGGGGTGCACCGTATTGTTTGTTAAGAAGAAAGATGGGAGTATGAGATTGTGTATCGACTACCGTGAGTGAACCAGACATTATCCGTAATCATACCTCTTCCTCGCATCGATGATTTGTTTGACCAATTGCGTGGCGCTAAATTCTTCTCTAAGATTGATTTGAGGTCCGGTTATCATCAATTACGTGTGAAGGAACAAGATGTTCCTAAGACCGCTTCGTACTCGCTATGGCCATTATGAGTTTCGTTATGCCATTTGGTTTGACTAACGCTACCGCCGCCTTTATGGATCTTATGAACCGTGTTTTCCACGAGTACCTTGATAAATTTGTAATCGCCTTCATCGATGACATCCTTGTGTATTCTAAGAGTGAGGCCGAGCACGAGCAAGATCTTCAGATCGTATTGGAGATTCTTCGACGCCAGGTTGTATGCTAAGTTTTCTAAGTGTGAATTCGGCCGAGCCAAGTTGCTTTTCTTGGTCACGCTGTGTCTCACGATGGTATCAAGATGGACACATCTAAAGTAGAGGCTATCACAAATGGCCGAGACCTACCACCGTGACGGAGATTAGAGTTTTCGGGCTTCTTGGTTATTACCGCTGCTTTGTTGAGGGTTTCTAAATTGGCGCTACTGCTGACGCAATTGATGAGGAAAGGAGAAAAGTTTGAATGGACGGAGGAGCGTGAACGTAGTTTTGAGGAGTTGAAACGGAGGTTAGTTATCG
Source organism: Chrysanthemum lavandulifolium (assembly GCA_022545495.1). Lineage (NCBI taxonomy): Eukaryota > Viridiplantae > Streptophyta > Magnoliopsida > Asterales > Asteraceae > Chrysanthemum > Chrysanthemum lavandulifolium. Next base: position 107,077,674 of record CM040240.1, read on the forward strand.
CTACTGCTTTGACACTTCCATCGGGTTCGGAGGTTTTCGATTTATAGTGACGCGTCAAGAAAGGTTTGGGTTGTGTATTGATGCAAAGACGGTAAGGTGATTGCCTATGCTTCGAGGCAATTGAAATCGATGAGGAGAATTACCCTACGCATGATTTAGAGTTGGTCATGCGGTTGTTTTTGCCCTTAAGATTTGGAGGCATTATTTGTATGGTGAGTCGTGTGATATCTTTATCGACCATAAAAGTTTAAAGTATATATTCACACAAAAGGAGCTCAATATGAGACAATGGAGATGGCTAGAGCTTTTAAGGATTATGACACGAACATCCAAGATCATCCGGTAAGGCTAATGTAGTTGTCGATGCACTAAGTCGAAAGTCGGGTATGATTGCTAGTTTGGAGATTGAACCTGTGGTTCTTCATGATCTTGAGCTTATGGATGTGGAATTATGTTTCCGAGGTTATGATGGTTATTGGGCTAGTATGAAGGTGGAGTCCAACATCATTTTGCGAATCAAGGAAGCTCGTAAGGATGACGGTGAGCTTTGGTCTATTGTTCGTAACATTGAGGAAGGAAACCATCGGAGTTTCGGGTTGATAGTTTTGGCGTGGTATGGTTTGGTGATCGGCTTTGTGTTCCTAATGATCCCGATTTATGAGACGGTGTTGTCTCGAGGCTCACAGCTCTCCATTCACTATTCATCCGGTTCTACTAAGATGTATCGAGATCTTAAGCAAGATTTCGTGGAGTGGTATGAAGGTGATGTGGCTTTGTACGCTTTAAGTGTATGACTTGTCACAGGTCAAGATAGAGCATCACGGGCTAGTGGTCTACTTCACCATTGAGATTCCTACTTGAAGTGGGAAGAGATTTCCATGGATTTTGTCACCGGTTTGCCTCTTACTCGTAAAAGACATGATGCGATTTGGGTGGTCGTTGATCGGCTAACCAAGTCTCGCTCATTTCTTACCTATTCGTATGACCGATCGGGTTTGTAGACCGCGAGATTTTTCAACAGGAGATTGTTCGACTTCATGGTACTCCCACATCGATTGTGTCGATAGAGATCCTCGCTTCACGCCTCGCTTTTGGAAGAGTTTGCATAAGGCTTGGGGTACTCGCCTTAAGTTCAAGACGGCGGGCGCTTCATCCTCGACGGATGGTCACGGAGAGGACCATTCGACATTGGAAGACATGTTGCAGCATGTGCTTTAGAGTGGACCGGAGTTGGGATGAGTATTTGTGCTTGGTGGAGTTTGCCTACAACAATAGTTGGCATGCTAGCATCAAGGCCGCACCTTATGAGCTTTTGTATGGAAGGAAATGTAGAGCACCTATTTGTTGGGACGAAGTAGGTGAGCGCTTGATTGAGGGGCCCGAGATTATTGAGATCACCAATGAGAAGGTGGCGCTGCTAGGGAGAAGTTGAAGGAGGCTCGACGCTGCAAAAGAGTTATGCGATAAACATCGCCGTGATTTGGAGTTTCGTGTTGGTGATCGGGTATTTCGAAAGTTTCACCGCCCGTGGTGTTAAACGCTTTGGTATTAAAGGAAGCTTAGTCCTCGCTTTATTGGGCCGCTTGAGATTCTCGAGCGCATTGGAGAGGTTTCTTATCGCTTGGCTCTTCCGCCGCAGCTTATCGCATGTGCACGACGCTTTCCATGTATCTCTTTTGAGGATACAACTATCATCCTTGCATGTAGCCTCTTATCCATTTGATCGATTCACCGATATGTCTCTTTCGGAGGAACCCGGCTATTTTGGATCGGCAAGATCGAGTCATGAGAAACAAAGTTATTCCGCTTGTTAAGATCCTTTGAAGAATCACCCGAGCGTGAAGCTACCGGGAGACCGAGGAATCTATGCGAGCTAGTTATCCACATTTCTTTTCATCATCGGGTATGTCTTCGCTTATCGCTTGCTTTCCTTTTCAATTTTCGAGGACTAAAATTTTCTTTTAGAGGGAAGAGTTGTAAAACCCTAAAATCTCAAATCGCGTGAAATGACAATTTTGCCCTCCAACTTAAAATTTCACCAACTCGAAAATACGTTAACATCAATTAACAAGTTATATGATTAATAACATTTTCACATTATGAGAATAATACACTTATGTTATAAATTAAAAGACTTGAATAATTAAAAGTATAAGTAACTTTAAACCTTACAACTTGTACACAATTAATCTAGACTTGGAACAAGACTAGATACATAATGGAAATGATAACTTTGGAAAGTTGAGAATTGGTCTTATCCCCTAATGGCCGGCCCTTTATGCTCCATATTGACTCATCATATCAAATTAAATCAATCACATTTATCTCCTTATTCATTTCATTTTAAAACACCAACAAAACCCTAGCTTCTTTTCTCTCTCATAGTGGCGGCATATCATTATTTTTCACCATACAATCCGAATTTTTGATCAAACAAAGGTGTTCCTAGGAGGCTCTTGATCGTGGGTAATCGCTTGGTGGACGTGGTGTTGGTGTTTGGGTCGCTTTGGAAGCTTGGTTTTGGGTTTGGTTTGTAGCCGTGGGTTTGTACAAGCCAAGGAGGCTTGGTTTGGTTTTCGTGGTTTGATTCTTGTTCTTGTTTCGTACACGCGCTCAAGGGTAACATCATCATCTTCTTAATCTATCTCTTCTCCTTGTTTCCTTGATCAATTCGTGGCTATGATGATAAACTAGGGCTTGTTACTTGATAAAATGGTCACATAAAATCATAGATATATATATCACATGAAATGATAAAACATAAAATGATAAAACCATGATTCTTGATCTAAATGTATTCGAATGATATATAACATTGTAAAATGATTATGAAACTGATTTTGAGTCTTCTTTATGTCGATTTATATTGAGGTTATAAGAGGGTTTAATGATCTTTTGATTACATGTTTTCGTATATGAATAACGGGTTTGTTAACGAATGATTACGAAAGAGTTGTTGGATTTGATCATGGGGCGTACATAATTGTTTTAGGGAGGGCTGAATCGAATTGAATTTTAGATCACATAAGATGTCTTTTAATCTTGTTCTAATCGAGTTAATATGGTTTAAACGGATTCGTTAACCTTAACGTAAAACTAGGGTTTGTAATTTATGATTATATAAAGTTAAGAGGTTGTTTGGTAAATTATGAAACTTAATGGATTAACATGTTAAAATACTAACTAAATGGATTAAATGAGTAAAATGGGTAAACTTACTATATTTACACTTTTAACCCTATACTTTGCTATATTTACATTTTACACCCTAAACTTTTGTAACTTGTCATAAATGATCTTTAAAGCATTATAATACTCATTTTCTATTATAACTTGAGATAAGTAACTAAACTTACTATATATGGAAACTAAATATGGAAACTCGCTATTTATGGAAACCGCTATTTTTAGAAAGTTACTAATTATGGAAATCACACTCGAAAGTTACTAAAATAGAAACCTAAAATAGAAAGTTTCCTAAAATAGAAAGTTACTTAAAATGGAAAGATTACTAAACGGAAACTTGCTAAAATGGAAAGCCGCCTTAAAACAGTGTTTGATTCTTATAGAACGTTACCTAATTCATATAGGTTCCAAGCGGCGTGATTGATCTCACTCTTGACTTTACTTTGTTTGCTTGCTTCAATAAGGTATGATATTCTAACCTTTCTTATAAGGTTTCTCATGACCTCGTCAGATCTTGATTTCTTGCTACTTGCTTATTGATCATTTCTTTTGATATTGACCTTGCTATTGAATCCTCCGCCATTGAACTGTTATTACCGAACTGCTGACATTAAACTGCTGCTATGAACCTCTTTGTGACCTAATGACATTGAGCCCTTGATTTATTAACTCATTCATCGATAATCGGACTATATTGATCCGTCGCTTGATACCGAGTCAGAATTAGTCATGGGGTTCCATGTCCGTGTCATTGATGCACCAATGGCATGACTTTAGTGTGGTTGAGTGATGTTCCACACCGTCCCTATATCGTATTGATTATGCGCGCTTCATCGTTATTGTTATGGCCACTAATATTTCGCAGGGCGATGGATGCATCCTAGATCCGCATCATATCATATCGTTATATATGTTAGTGATGTGGTGAGTGTGCATTACACCCTCACGCATCGAGCCGATCACCCACATGATATTGAGGTCTCCTCTTGATTGGCATTCCGAGGTCACCCTCCGAATGGATCGTTATTATCGGATATTGACCGCTTATTATATCAGACATCAGATCGAATCAGTAGGCTCGTGGTTGATATCGACTTTCTTTTCCTTTCATTTCTATGCTTATACCGACGCATCGCTCATATTATAAACTCGCCATCGTCTCATATCTCGAACTTCAAATTCCTTTATACCATTATTTTATCGTTATATCTGCTCACCGAGCTTTTAAGCTCACCGCATTTCTTTTCCGCGGCAGTTATTAAGCTAGAGTCGGGCTTATCTTGGGATTGAGAGTAGGATGCTTTTGAGGATTTGCTTTAGTTATCCTAGACTTTATTTTGCCATTGTTTATTGATTTGGAGACTTAGACTTTGTATCGCTTTATTTCCTTTGGGGCATCTTTTGAACTTTGTATTGATCAAGTCGTGTTGACTTGTTACTCTTTGATTATTATTATAAGACTCCGCTTGCATGGTTTATATGTATTGTTCGATTTGACTCCATAAATGTGATACTTCTACCCTTATCGGGTTGGGGTGTTACACAAGTCGTAAAATTATAAAATACATTTCTCTCAAGTATTGAGTGAATAAATAATTATCAAATAAATTTACGAAAACCGTCGTAAATATTTATATATAACAATTTATATACCAAAATAAATTCAAAACATCGGGTAAACTAATAATATAATTTTATAGTCTTAAAATGGGAAGTCTCGATCGGGAAGTGTGTTCTAACCATGCTCCTATAAAGAGAAAGGGAAGTCTCGGTGGGACTAAGACCAAACCCAAGTCTCGGGGCCTTGAGGGTTGGGAGCAGCGCCAAAAGGCAAAGAAGGCCTAAGGCGATTTGACACCCACGGAGGCCAATCATCATCTACCCGGTGACAACGAAGGACACCGATAAATCACGATCGGTGCCCTTGGTCCCAACTACTACTCCCAAGATCCGGAGGAAACAAACAACCCATTGGTAGGGAGCGCCCACATTGCCCAAAGTGATGACATTAGCAAATCAAAGCCTTTGTCCGAGGGTACACCGAATGATCCCAAAGACTTAGAGGGAACCAAACAACCCCGATAGGGATATCACTTTCATCGACTGCTAAAGGCACTGGGAAAAACCCATCGATGTCTCGGGGTCTAAGGGGACAAAGACTGGGAGGAAAGGAACAACCCACGATATAGAACCCAAACCAATCCCGACTCCAGAGAAGGCACTGGGTAACTCCACCGAGGTCCGAGGGGTCAACGGGACAAAGACTCGAGAGGAAATATACCACCACGATATGGAACCCATCACCACCCACAGTTAAGTGTTGCGATGTTCTTTGGTCCGCTATTATCTCAAGATGAACTTGTCGATGATGATGATGAAATTTTATCAATAGGGAATAAGTGGACGCCGAGGTTCAAATCGAACAAGAACCTCACCGATCCATAGGAGCATCTTGAATCACCATTCCACCGACAATAATGACCTCTTCCTCCACCGATGAATTCCAAAGATTTGACAATGTTCTCCCACTAACCGAGAGGCGGCTTGTTCAATGGATCACCAAAGCTTCAAGGAAATTATACTCCGAGGTCATGAAACATTGTGGGAACAACATATCGAGGTGGTGCCGTTATGCATCCGAAAGCCGAGGTACAAGCGTTTGATGAAAATGTTCATGAGCACATGTGGATCCGATGTATGACAATATTCATGCATCGGATGAAAATATGGCTAAATTCTTGAGACACCTTCGTGGTGTTGGCACAAAGGTAGATGAAATCGGGAATCAAAGAAGACCCATCGCTCAACTCTAAAGTCTTTGGAGGCTCGAGGCGCATTTGAAACAATCCTCCACCTCACCGAATCGATCAAAACGCTCAAATCGCAAATGTTGTGGTCTTCATTCTTTAGTCCGTCTCTTCAAGCTACATTGAGCTCGTGAACACTCGGATGGCTACGTTGGCTCGGGCATCTACTTCATTGGCTGAGAATCTTGGGTCACGAATGACCGCTTTGGAAGTATCTCAAGCAAATTTGGAAGATCAGTCACCGACATTCAAACAGATACTTGGATATCAAGGCGATGATCACCAAATTTATCAGCCTTCAAAGGTCAAGACTCGGTCCCCTCAAGACTAGCACTAACTCTTGCCCTCACCGACGCCTCCGCAATAGTTGAGGGGAGATATCTTCAAGAAACTCCTCTTCACACCGAGGGGAGCCAACACCACCAAAGATCTCAGTAGCACCAATATTATCATCACCACGGTCCCGGTTGTACCTATCTCATCAAGCACCACCAACAACATCAACAACAACAACACCGATAAATACACCACCTATCATGACAACAACACCACCCTTGGTTGCATCATCTTCATTAGGCCAAGACAAAGGGAAGGCCATAATGCAAACACCGAGCCTAAACTCGAGCACGAGAAGATTCCCTACAAGATCGGCGACATCGAATATCTCGCCACACCTCAACAACTAAGTGCCTATCTTGCTAAAGTAGAAAGGAAACAGAAACTTCTTCGAGGAAGAAAGGAAGAGCCGAGAAGCTTGGTCAAAGTTGTAGTCAAGAAGTGAAAACCTTGGGATAGATGCTAAGAAGCTTGAAAAGGGTCAAGCATGACAGAGGTTCAAGGATGCTCGAGCAAGAAAATGGTCGAAATGAAAAAGCAATTGGAAGAAAAGAACAAAAGAACTGCAGACCATCGTGAAAGCAAGAATTGGCCGTTATAATTGGACAATGACAAGCGTAAGACTTCGAGAAGATCATCGATGTCAAAATCATCCCGTGTCTAAACCATCGCAATGAACATCTACGGGGGATGATAAAGGCATTTCGAGGTTCATGATCCCCTAAAATTCACCGACTTTGGGATCACCGAACTCGATGAACTCGGTCCAATAATTGAAAAGAAGCAAAACGCGGTGGTTAAGGAGGCGATGAAGATGCTCGATAAAAGGTATGAAAGATCGAGAGATATACAAGCACAAGCGGGAATTCACCGCCTTTAATCGCACCACAAGGATCTCAACCTCGGTCATCACGGGGTAAAGAAAGAGGTTGAGTTCAACCGAGATAAAAGTGCACGGACTCGAATGCAACAGGAACCGCCAAAAGGTGTTAAGTTCGTGAATTATCTAGTGATTGAAAAGCCTAAAAGAGGGCTATTCCACATTGATGTCTATGGAAACCCAACATTTCAAAGATGGAGTGATATTGATCAGCCGGTGTGGTCGCAATCTTGAGCTACATACCGTGGCCTCTCGAGATCCAAACCTCAAGAAACATCGTGTTCGCCAAGACCGAATGCCAAGATAAGAGAGCACCGACAAAGAAACACTCCTAAAAGAAACCTAAGCTTGAAGCATCTGGGATCCATCTCAACCGACATCATTTTGATTTATCTTTTGTACTAGTGATAGGAACCATGTAATGTGATCAATAAAGATGTATGTTTTGTTAAAATTCTCGGTGCTCTTAATGTATTCATTAGTACATTCAAGTAAGAAGAAGCCATTTGCTCACTTACATCGATCAAACACTTAGGCTATTTGTATATCCAAATAGGGGAGACCTGGTTCAAGAATACCCAAACCCCTTAATCTAGGATTTGAATAGAAAATAGCCCAAGTTTTTAGTCCGTTAAACACTAACAGTCTTTGAGTGAATAGTCTCTCATGAGTCATCTTCGAGATACTTAGTATGAGGCTAAGAAGAAGTCTCTCCACTCAATAAGGCGGAACTTAAAGGGTGAAGACCGAGTCAAGAAGATGATGGATTGGGTGAGTGATGACAATAACTCACCGAATCCCCAAGACTCCTCTCCAACTACTTACATCAAGACAAATCAAGTAGAAGATCAAGGATGTAAAGGCAAGAATGAACGGACAAGGCGGGATAAATTTGAACCGATAAGACGAAGTCCTTATCAACCAAAGTCAACTTTCCCTGAATGGCAAAAGATCGTGCTCGGTGTCATCATCGAACTTAGGAAAGTAGTCTTGTCTCTTACCTAGAATAGTCTTTGTAATGAGACAAAATACATCAAGATTTTGTCTTCAGATGATGTCGGTTGTCACTTAGGAAAGAGTTAAAATCATACATGTATAAATAGCATAAGAGATGGAGTGAAAAGATTACGCCTTGTGAATTGTAAAACACACATACACAAGCCATCTTTTCACTCCTCCAACACAACTTAATCCACGAGATAGCTCAAATGGGTTCTAAGAGTTGTGCTCGGACTTTGCCCGAGCTTAGAGAGAGTCACCAAACTTTATCATTTCAATCCCAAGCATTGTTCGCAAGTACTTGGGTAACGATTCTTTTGATTGATTTCTAATAAAGAATATGATGTTGAAAATTACTTTGTGTGTTTTACTTATGTTAGTTTCACCATTGTTCACCGTTAAATTGTTTTAAGTACTTAATTGTTTTTAAACGATAGTGAATAGGGAACAAGAAGACTACCAATCATGCCACGGTATTTGGTGTTATCAAAGGATTCACCGTCTTCATCTTTGGTGAGTTTGGTATCGGATGACATTGGTGTTCTTATAGGTTTTGATTCTTCTAATCTGAATTTCTTTAGCATTTCTTTTATGTATTTGAATTGATTAAAGAAGATACCATCGTCTAGTTGTTTGATTTGTAGACCAAGAAAGAAACTTAATTCTCCCATCATACTCATTTCAAACTCATCATGCATGATTTTTGAGAAATCATCACACATGTCTTGACAAGTTGATCCGAATATAATATCGCCCACGATATTTGAACAATTATTATATGTGAGTCCTTTTCTTTGTGAAAAGTGTATTGTCGACTAACCCATGGTATAGTCGTTTTGATTAAAATGATTTGAGTCTATTATACCAAGCCTTTGGGGCTTTTTAAGACCGTAGAGTTTTTTTAGTTTGTACACGTGATTAGGTTTTCAAAATCAATAAAGCCTGGAGGTTGAGCTACATAAACTTCTTCATTAATAAAATCATTTCGAAAAGCACTTTTAACATCCATTTGAAAAATCTTAAGATCATGAGCAGAAGCATAAGCATAAGCAAGAAGTATTCTTATAGACTCTAATGTAGCTACGGGAGCATAGGTCTCATCAAAGTCTATGCCTTCTTGTTGGTTATACCCTTGAGCAACAAGTCTAGCTTTATTTCTAGACACGATAATCGCTTGAATCTAACTTGTTTTATATACCCATTTTGTTCCGATTATGGTTTGGTTTTAGGTGGAGGACAAGTGTCCAAACATTATTAGAAAAAATTTATTTAACTCTTCTTGCATATCCATTACCCAACTTTCATCTTTTATGGCTTCTTGAGTGTTTTTAGGTTCTATGGTATAGACAAAACAAAAGAGACTACTTTGGTTTTGGACTTGAGATCTTAAGGTTCTTTCATTTAACTTTCCTATTACCTTTTCTACGGGATGATCTTTAGACTCTTTAATATTGATGATTTCATTGTTTGATGGTTCATCTTCTTTATTTATATTTTATTTGATTTCTCGGACTTCACTTTCGATTAACTCGTCATCGACGAGAGGTAGGGTAGTTTTAGGTGGACTCTCATCAAATTGTACGTTTAAAATTCTTCAACTTTCATGGTTTATTTATTTAGTATTAAGTATGCTTTACTATTAGGAGAATATCCTAAGAAGATACATTCGGTTGATTTAGGATCAAATTTAGTTAAATAATCTTTAGTATTAAGTATGAAACATTTACTACCAAAGACTAGAAAGTGTTCTAACGAAGGCTTTTTGCCTCGTAGTAACTCGTACAGAGTTTTTCCTAAGAATGGTCTAATTAGGACTCGGTTTAGTATATAGGTTGATGTGTCGATGGCATTGCACCAAAATTTTTGAGGAATAGATTGCTCATTAATCATGGTGCGACTCATTTCTTGTAGGGTTCTATTTTTCCTTTCAACTACCCCATTTGATTGTGGAGTGCGAGGAGCCGGGAAGTTGTGAATAATACCATCAGCATCACAAAAAGCTCTGAATTGCACGTCATTATCAAATTCCCGACCGTGATCCGTTCTAATTTACACGATAGGACTTCCTAGTTGTCTTTGGATTTTCTTACTTAATATTTCAAAGTAATCGAACGTTTCAGTTTTATTCTTTAAAAATTTAGTCCATGTATACCTAGAGTAATCATCCATTATAACCAAAGTATAGAATTTACCTCCGTAACTTTGAATAGCGGATGGACCAAATAAATCCATATGTAGTAATTCTAGACACTTAGTTGTGGAAACCATATTTTTAGCTTTATGACTAGCATGAACTTGTTTTCCTATGTTACTAGCATCACAAAAATGATGTTCGTATTTTAGTTTGGGTAGGTTTTGTTACTAGTTCTTTGGATGATAGCGATTGAAGAAGTCGCATATTGGCGTGACCTAATCTTCGATGCCATAAGGTCGAAGTATCATCCATAGAGGTAAGAAAAAGTTTGTCTTTTGGTTCATTATCGATTTTAATGATGTAGACTCCATGTTTTCTAATGCCTCTTCCTATAGTAATACCATTTTTCAATATTTTACTACCAGTTTTACTAAAAAGTACGTTGCACTTTTTATCACATATTTGTCCTAAACTTAGTAGATTGAAGTTTAGGTTTTCTACGTGACATACATCGTTAATGGTTAAGGATTTGTGAGTGATTGTACCCTTACCGATGATTTTTCTCTTGCAAGTACGTTGCACTTTTTATTACATATTTGTCCTAAACTTAGTAGATTGAAGTTTACGTTTTCTACGTGACATACATCGTTAATGGTTAAGGATTTGTGAGAGATTGTACCTTTACCGATGATTTTGCTCTTGCTATTTCCAAACACCACATTTCCTCTATTGAAGGATTCGTACGTGGAAAACAAATCTTTATTACCCGTCATATGCCTCGTATACCCGCGATCCTGGATCCATTCATCCGGATCTAAGTCAACCTTTAGGCACACCAAAGAAAACAATTAACACAAAAGTTTGGTCCCCATGTGTTCATCGGTCCATTGGTGTTATACATTTCATTCATATGAGGCATATACGAAAAAGGTGAGAAAGCATTCCAAGGTGTAAAGTTTTGAAATGGAAAACCGTTTTGTGCATTAGGATTCCATCCCATTTGGTGGTGGTTACTTCTAGGATAAACATTATTTGGTCTTCTTATATTAGTTTTTGATTTAGAAAACGATGGGCCTTTGATTTTGTTTTATTGGAGGTGGTTGTTTGAGATTTCTAACAGTAACATGGGTTGGTTTCTTCTTGTTAACAATAACAAAGTTGGTTCTAGATGATGTGGTTACGTTATTTCTACTATTTTCTCGTACAGACCCACGGATCCCTAAATTTACACTAGACGATTCCTTTTTCAAGGGATCCATGGCTACAATAGCCTGTTTTTCAATTGCTTTAACAAATTGTGTTTATTTAATCTCGCTAGTTGACGCAATGTGTTCCTGAATACCTAAACCCTTTTGATTATTACCCGTTTTAACACTATCAAGTATTTTATCAAGAGTGTTAGTACTTATTCTAGAAATCTTAGAATCAAGATGGTTAACTAACGTTTGAAGTTGAACACAAAGCTCACATGCACTATCTACTTCCTTTCCCTTTTCTAATCGTTTTAATTTATCTTTTAGCTCAAGAACTTTCTTTTCTAAATGTTTATTTTTGTTTTTCAAAATCTTATTTTTGTTAATTACTTTTAGACTAATTTTGCAAAGCTTATCATATTCACGATGTAAGGATTCATCATCTATTGATGAACTACTATAATATAGAGACTCGAAACATACCTTGTTTGAGTCTTTTGCCATTACACAAATTTCTTCGTTCTCCTCCTCACTCATTCCCTATGAGCCACTTACGAACGCCTTTTGTTCATCACGTTTGGGACACTCACTAATGAAGTGATTAGGATCCCTGAATTTAAAACATGTGCGTTCGTCCTTTACTTTCTTGTCGTCTTTGCCTTTCCGGAACCCCTTCTTGTCGTCATACAGTTGCTTGACATATCTTCCTTTCCTTCGAAACAACTTCTTGAGGTCCCGTACCGCCATTGCATACTCTTCGTAATCACTTTTCGAAGATGAGGTTTCTTCATCGCTTGAGACTTTCTTGGCTTTTAAGACAAGAGATTTGTGCTTCTCTTTCTTTTCTTTTAAAGCTTGGTCTTTAGCGAGGATGAGCTCATAGACTTTTAGGTTGCCTATGAGTTCATCGAGTGAGGATTGACAAGTCTTTGGATTCTTTGATGGCGGTCACCTTTGGTCTCCACTTTGATGGAAGCGCCTTAGAAATCTCCCGACATGATTACGACTAGAAAAGACTCATCAATCGCTTGTAATGAAGTAATAATAGTATTAAAGTTAGCAAAAGAATTATCTATACTATCCTCATCCAATATTGAAAATTATTCATATTGTTGAACAAATAAATCAATTTTTGTTTTTAACTTGTTGATTTCCTTAGTGTGTTACAACTAAATAATTCCAAATTTCTTAAGAGGTTTTAAGCATAGAAATTCTTTCAAATTCCTTTTTAGGTAAGGCATTATATAAAACCATTTTTGCCTCACTATTTTTGGAAAGCTTTTTCTTTTGGTCATCGGAGAGACGATCATGAGGGATGTTTACTTCGTTGCCGATTTTATCATCTTTTGTGGTAGCTTGAAAATCACCTTCAACAATAATGTACCAAAGATCAATATCTTTTGATTTCACATAAGTTTCAAATCTATTTTTTCCAATAAATAAAACTATTAGTTTCAAGTAGTGGAGGTCGTTGCATAGATTGCCCTTCTCTATAATTTTCAAAACTCATTGTGAATGAAAAGTTTTTAAAATACAACTTATTTTAAAACTTTTGTAAACCTTGCTCTTGATGCCAATTGTGGAAAACTAGAGGGGGGGGGGGGGTTGAATAGTTTTACCGATTTTAATTTAAGTTTCAAAGATTTAGATTCGATCTTATGTGAATTCGTATGGATGGATACATAGTATAAAGCAATAAGTAAAGTAAATAATGAAAGCAAGTAAAGTAAAGGATAAAAAGTAGCGACACAAGTGATTTATAGTGGTTCAGCTGCAAGGACACATTCCTTGTCCTACTCCACTCCCCGAGTTCCCTACTCGAGAGTTCAAGCACTATGTCAACAAGCTCCTTCAACACGGCGGAGAAGCCTCACAACGTCGCTTACACTTTTTCCGGTACAAAGCTAAATACCGAGTTCTTCCACGAGGTAGAACCAAACCTATCACAACTATTACACAACAACTATGTGAAATATGAAATACAAGATCTTGCTACAGAAATCTTGTGGATGTACAAATCAATCATGGACTCTTTGCTTGGATGACTTGTAGTATATCGTGATCTTGCCTTTGAGAGGGCCTATATGAGAATCACAACAAAAGATAGAAGAAACTACTAGAATGATCAAGTGATCAGAGGTTAGAAGAGTGAGATAATATATGAGAGATTTGTAAGAAGAAGGGTGAATAACAATGAAGAAATGAGTCACTATTTATAGGCACAAAAATCCTTCTATAGCCTCGTTTCGGCGGATCCCTCACTTGGGGGATCCGACCAGTGCAATCCTGGGGATCCGGCACGCTAGGTTGTACCAGTCCGGGTTTTAGGTTGCAAACCGGGTTATGGGTTATGGGTACGAGCCATGGGTCATGGACTTTGGTTCATGGGTACTTAAAAAGATACAATGTGTTAATACAAATAAGCCGTAAAAACATTTATTTATGTTTTACGATCTTCTAATGTTTTGTCGATAACAAACGTAAAATCATTTTAACGAAACAAATAAAATACGTAAATGGTTTGAGCCAATAGTTTACTAACACACTTACGTTTTCACATAAAACACTAAACAAGTAAAAGTGGTTTTATGATTTAGTAACACATATGTACAACAACTAGTGTTTACATATTAGGCAAATATATACATAACTAGTATGTATCATAATGGGTAGAAGTTTAAGTATTTGACCCATTGACCAAATACATTGAATGTTGTTGGATAAAACCCAAAGTCCATGACCCATACCCATGGAGCATAACCCATAACCCATTGCATGACATCATGCATAAGTCATATATGCATATTATCCATGACCCATGGTTTTAACCCATGACCCATGTACTAGATGCATTGAATCTTGTAGATACATTGTATCTACTTGGATACCCATGGTCCAATGTCTAGGACCCATGACCCATAACTCATGACCCATGACCCAAAACCCATGGGAAAAGAGGAGCGTCCCACGGATCCCCAGGATTACACTGGACGGATCCCTCGAGTGAGGGATCCGTAGGATCCGTGGAATAGTAGCTAAAATTCCTCTATAAATAGTGAGCCATTTCTTCATTTTGGGTAGTCACTCCCACACATACTTTCCCCAAGTATTGTAACCTTCTAACCTCAAGTCCTAAGGATCTGTCTATGTAGTTTGTGTTTTGTTTTTGTGTGATTCTCTAGGTTCCTCTTAAAGGCGAGATCACCACCTCTTGAAATAAGCAAGCTCAAGTCCATGAGTTGCCATACTTCGTCATCATCAAGCCTACTGAGGTTATCTTGTTGATAGTTCTTTCTTCCTCCATAGAAGTGTTGTGTCCAAGACATTAGTGAAGGATGCCGAAAGAGTCAAGACGAAAGCATTAGTGAAAGGTGCTTTACGTCCGTGTCAAAGGCATTAGTTTAGAATGCTAAAGGAGTCAAGACGAAGGCATTAGTGAAAGGTGCCAAACGTCCATGTCAAAGGCATTAGTGAATGATGCCTAGAAGTCAAGTTAAGTGGCATTAGTGAAAGATGCCAAGGGTATATAATCGATGAGGTGCATCGATATACAAATAGAGATAGGTTGTATCCAAGGATATTGATATCCTTGATGATGTTGTAATAAGGAGTGGGTCTCCTTTGGGATAGGTGTTGTGTAGTTTTGGGTAGTAGTTCCTCCATTGTAATGGAACTCGGTATTTAGCCTAGTACCGGATAAAGGGTAGGCGACGTTGTGATAGGTGTGGTTCTACCTTGTGGAAGAACCTGGTGTCTAGCCTAGTACCGTAAAAAGAGTAGGCGACGTTGTGAAGGCTTCTCCGCCATAAGGAGTTGGTGTCGTGTAGTGTTTACGAACTCTCGAGTAGGTGACTCAGGGAGTGGAGTAGAGCAAGGAAGGTGTCGTTGTAGCCGAACCACTATAAATACACATGTCGTGGTTATGTGCTTCTTACTCTTTACCTTTCATTACACATTTATATATCTATCTATCAACGTCCAACATACACATCCAAATAGATTGACATAAGTCGATCTAAATATTTTAAAACGAAGTTTTAATCGATAAAACTATTCAACCCCCCTTCTAGTTTTCCACAATTGGCATCAGAGCTTCTTACCAAGTTTCTTAGAGTATGTTGTACTTTAAAAACTTGATACGATCCGTGTATGTTTGAAAACTACAAAGAAGGAAATATTTTAAAACAAATTGTTTCTTTCATGTTGGATATTGATAGATTTTTCTAACATTTTCTCTTCAAGAAATTTTCATGCTAGGATCTCTCCAAAGTCCTCATGAAGTCAACCTTCCAGGAAATCTAAAAGTAATCGCAACCTACTTATTCTAAGTACAATCGATTACTTTAAAAGCTCATGAAGTATCTTCGGCTTTATGGTCTCCATAAACCATATCAAGAGCGTAGAGGTATTTTTACTTATCTAGCTAGTCTACATCCACATGAATATGTTGATATCACTTTTATTTTTACACTAATAATTGCTAGTATCTAAAAAGTCTCTTTTCTCACTTTCCCGACTTACTCATCATCGGGAATAGTATTCCTTGTTGATCTCGTCAAACTAACGCCATCGTCACAAATAGATCCTTGATAATTAACTTATCAAATCCCGCTGACCAAACATCTTTTTCAATTAGAAACCTCATAACTATTTTTGTTCCATAAGCTAGTTCATAACTTATTACAAAAATAACGCCAAACATACCTTTTCTGTCCACAGTTGCCGGATCCCTCTAGTTGTACTAGCCGGATTCCTAATACAAGGGATCCGGGGGAACGGTGTGACAGAAACCAGCTATACGCCTTTCAAAATCAAGTCTGCTCTTTTTCCCTCTCCTAACAAAACATAAAAACGACCCAAGTGCTGTTTTCATCTCCATAGGACTCCATATCCTCAAGCATCCTTCTCTAGAATATCATTGTAAGTAATTACACTAACATGTTCAAATCTTCATCATCTTCATCCTAGGGTTTATGGTTTTCCAATTCTTCTTAATCAATTGATAAAATTAGGTTTTGCAAAATTGATCATTACAAAAGTTTTTCACATAACTAAGATTACATTGTGCTTACAACATTGTTAATACAAATCAAAACCATAAACCCATATCAACAAATTTTACCTAATTGGAATATTTGTTTTTCTAGGACCAACCATGCCTAAAGCCACCCAACAAGACCATCATGATACCGTCCACTACGTCACACAATACTATCGAAAAGAGGATTTTCAAAAACCGATCGCAAAGTCTTCAAAAGACTTGAAAAATGACTTATCCACGAAGATCGTGTGGTCAAGGAATGTTTTCTTGAAAATACCGACATTCGTCAAGTCTTCTCGGCAATCAACTTTGATTGTCTTCTTGATATTGATGAACAAATTTGTCCGGTTTTCATTTTTGAATTCTACAAAAGCGTTAGGATCATTCAAAATATCGATGATAGCATTTTAATCGCCTTTATCATAAATAAACAAAACTTCACTCTACCCCTCAACACATTTTCTCAAATTCTTCGCATTTCCTGTGAAGGAATTTGTATGTACTCCCAAGACTGGGCAATATCCACTCAATCTTTTGCACTTGATTCCAAACCAATCTACCCTACTCCTCTTGATGACCCCTCAACCGTTCGAGACACCATTTTCCAAATTAGAGCCGACCAATATCGTTTCAACCACAATAAAGAGCTCATTCACCGTGATCCCTTTCAAATGGAACTTTTTGAAATGCACTCCATATATAGAAAATGGGAAGAAATTCTTAGGGAAAATGTCATTAGTTTGGTCGGAAACAAAGACCATCCAAATGCATGTCTTGTGCAAATGATTTATTGCCTCATTCACCAAAGGCCGTTTAATCTCGCCTATTACATAGTGAAGAGAATGGCCGGGGTATTCAAAGTTGCCAACATGGTACTTCCGTATGGTATGCTCCTAACACGGCTCCGTGAGTATGTTAGTGCAATGCAACCATCTCCAATCAATGATGATCATTTCCTCTCCGATCACGTCATGGTACCACTTACCAAACGACCCTCTAGACGGTTCATGGTCAATGGAAAAAGTCCTAAGGCTCTCCTGGACTCCTCGGACGAAGAAGAGCTAGATGTTAACCCCGAAGAAAATGTTGACTTGGACCCCATTACCTTCTTTCAACAACTTCCAACTCTTCCAAACGAGAGCGCGGAATTCAAACAATTGAAGGGTATGATTCAACGCCTAACTAACTACGTCGTGAAGTCGGGAAAGAGGAAGAGAAAAGATTGACAAAAGAGACATTAGGACTATGGTTGTTTTTAGAAATTTTTTTTATCTATTTACAATGAATGCTTATGTTTGTGAAGCACTTTGGTTTGATTGTTTGGATATTATCTTTACTAATCTTATCTATGATATGGTTTATGAGATATCATGCTTGTTGTGCTGTTATTTGGAGTAGAGATTAATAGAAATTAGCGTACATAGCTTAGTGCAAAATCTGCATCCCTTTCTGTGATGTTTCTCATCTATAGTTGCCGGATCCCTAAAAATGCACTAGACGGATCCCTCCTTCTAGGGAACCGTGGGATCCATATTCACAGATATGCAATACAGAATCCTACACACTAAAACAGCTCACTAGATCACCTCACACTAGCTAAGCATAAAGCCTTAGGACCACTTAAGTCTTCTTCAAGCTTAGAAAGCTTCACACTAACTCGTAGCTCATTTAGGATCACACTCAAAGTGCTTTTTAATTTGTCATATAACCAAAACTCATCATCCTTCCGCTCTTATACTCACACATCATCTATCACATGTCAACACATCGAGATTTATAAATCTCTCAATTTTAGCAAATTGATTTTAGTCATCTCCACCTCAAAATGAGTCAAAAACTAGCTTTTCAATTCTTATAATTTTTAAGGATTTTTCAAATTTTATCCCAAGTTTACATCTGATCTCTGGGATCATTTAACATGACTTGACACCATTAGAATTCCTAGTGTCATCCTTGAACACCCATTGGTGATCATAAAGTCCCATTTTCCTTCCATAAAAGGCAATCATTAGCTACCTCCACTCATTACCCTTGATCATTTAAGTCACACCTCATTTAAAACACCTAAGAAGACTAAGACACTCAAGATGTATAGGTATTAGATTGTACCAACATCATTTTCTCCTTTTCTTGACTGCTGATAGCCGGATCCCTAGGATTAGTTTAGACCGATCCCTCCAAGGAGGAACCGTGGGAACCGGCGATTATTAAATCTTGCCTAAAGCAATCATTTCAAGCCCTTTTGGCCAACTTGAACACTCCATCATGTGTAAGATATTAGTTTTCACATACACATCAAACCATAACACAAAGTGGCGTATGAATGAGGTTCTAGAGAGAAAGTTAGAGGTTTAGGGAACTTAGTGAGAGAAAGTGAAAGATATTATTATGAGCTCCAACTCTACCTTGGGAGGTAGAGAGTATTTATAGTCTTACATAAATCGCCACACATCGGGTCGTGGATCGTGCATACAGTGGGTAAAGACCCGTCTGTCCTCCACGGTGTTACTTAACTAAATACTACTTAACTTAAAAGAACTACGACTACGAGCTTTTAACGATTACATATACTTGAGGTGACCGACTCTTTAATACCGGAATTTCTAATTCCTAACAATCTCCCTAAGGAGGTCACCTCAATCATGTACCAAAATTACATTGAATACAAATAGATATTACATTAACAATTGATCTTGCATTCTTGATGTAGTCCTTTGCTCCTAAGCTCGTAGTCATTGATTCTTCACATTGCATGTTTGGTTACTTCAAGTGGAGGTCTTTATCGATCCACGTGATAATAATTTTGAGCCATCTTTTGAGATCATCACTATCAAAAATCTCGAGACATCCTTTGTGGTGTTGGTATTATGTGATGTTGTGACTTTAGGACCGACATGCTCACATTCGGATCATGATATCTTCTCATCGAGTAGCGGAAGCATTTGTTGAATCATGATATTGGCGCAGCAGAAGCGTAAGCATGGAGTGAAAATATCGAGTCATTGATGCACTAATCATGATTTCTTTGAGATGAATGTGTTAAGTGAGCATGCGGCTATGGATTGACCGCTTCATTCGATCACCGCAAACGTCGGGTGTACCGCATACAACAAGCTAGTTAATAAATCGCACGAAAGTGTCTTTGATCACTTTCGTTGAATTGAGGTACACGCCCACGGTTCCCCGCTGATCAAGACATGTACCGCCTCGTGATCGTATAATTCAAGAATTTCCTTGATGTGGTTTCGCAATGCTCTAGTCGTTCTCAAACCGAACATCTCAAAGAAGACAACACGGAGTGAGTGAACCAAATAATTTTAAGTCCACCGATTGATGAAAAGAGATTTGAAAACAATCGTATTGCTCAATAGAAATTGTTTTTGCAATACAACGAAGGTTTTATTGAAAATCAATTATCAATCATAAAACACCTTTTGGTTTGAAAATGAGTACACGGTCGATGTGCTAAAGAAAAGAGTTGTTAAGCACAAAGACCGGTTTTTCAAAGGTATCCGTCAATCCATAACTCGAACTGTGATTGATTCAAGAGATTGAATCGCCCATTGTTTCTCGCTCAGTTGTCACATGGTTGATCTATATAATAGATCTCACATGCCACCTACCAGAGCTTGTTTGATGTTGGCTCGAAGGCTTTCCATCTTCATTGTGAATATGTAAACACATCACTCGGATGTTCCGCAATACCACAAGGATAATGCGAGGACTCAAGATATAATCTCTTTCCACATTGTGTGAAACAGAGAGTCTTCATTGAAAGTGTCCTAATGAGATTTATTGATGATCTCGTGGCTCTAGACTCAATTTGTGCATATTTGGATCCCGTGTCGAGACTAGGAGAGGGTCTCCTTCTTCAATATCAACAATCTCTAAGAGAAAGTCGATAGATAATGTCGGTTCCCGTGAGAATGAAACAAGTCCTTTAAGAGGAACTTGAGTGGTTTGGAAAGTTGAAGTGCAAGCGCCACCGGGTCCATGACGCCTTGTCTTCAATACCGATGTTACCATCAAGAGTATATGAATTGAACCCGGTTTTCGCCCTAAGGTTGAATAAATGGAGGGCTATTTGTTTTCACCCTTTTCTCATTCAATTCTTTTTAATTCTTCAACCCTTCTGCTTACCGAGACTTCATAGCAAGAACCTTGTTGGGTTTGTTCCAAGATTTGCTCTATCTCATCCGCACTCTTCCCATATCTCACTTTTCTCCTTTTATCATCATACCTAAGGACTTCTACACTAACTAGTGGATTGTCCTCGGTAGATCCCTCCGTGCTCGGCGGATCATGGGAACCAATACCTAACCTTATCATCCTTATATCACCGTACATAAAGTAAAGTTGGTCGGTCTATTTGGTATTGTTCATCCGCCATTGGAACCAATTGAAAACCATTTGAAAATCAATCCAGATACTTGTGATATATTATCAAAACATTTTGTACCGAATTGTTTTTGATATTTTTAGAACAAGTGCTCCCCTCAACATGTGCATCAAATGTTTGAAATCGTTTTGCACACGGAGGCAAGAGGAAGAATTTACTTTGATTACCATTTTCTAAAAGATATCAACATCACTTCCCTTGATCAAATCAAGTAGATAAAGCATTTTGGGAAGGATGAGGTTTTCATGATTTTGCTCCCCTCAATATGTGCCTCGAGGTTTGAAAAGAGTTTTGCACATACTAGAGGAACCCGCACATTGAGATAAATGATCACGTTTCAAATCATAGGTTTAAGATAGATGCTCCCCTCAACATGTGCATTGAAAATTTGAAATCGTTTGTCACATGTGGGAAGGACAGCATGTACATCCTTATAAAACCATTTACCGAATTATCGCTTTAAACCAATTTAAATCACACATTCTCCCCGATCACAATTATCAAATCATTTGAGATTTGTGATCTCTTATAGATTTAAATTGATTTTGAAAGCTTTTAAGGAGAATTGTGACTTGATTATGAAAGCGTTTTAATCGATAAGGATCGGATTTTAAGACTTTAAACTCCATTGATAAAACATGCATGTACATCTTTTGAAAACAATTTAATGCCAAATAACTTTTTAATTTAATTGAAATCATTCTCCCCTCAATCAATGACATAGGTTGTTGATTGAGAGATAGAGATTTTGACAAATAAGTCCCGATGATTATCAAAATAGAGATCGAGTTATTTTTCAAAGCATTTAGTTTTCAAGCAGATAAATGTTTATAGAATCGAGCATGGAATTTTGAAAACATGATAAAACATGGCTCGTTTTTCTTTTAAAACCGGTTATTGCTCGAAAATGACAATAAACCATTGTTTCTCTTTCTCCCAAAAAATTTTTTTGATTTTTTTTTTTGATTTTTTTTTTTTTTTTTTTTTTATAAAAATTCGAACAACATCTAAAGTCCCGTGTCATTCTTTGAATGACAACATCAAGACCGTAGATATTATCGAATCGAGAGAAACATGACAAAATGACAATATTTTTTGAAGATTTTTCGAATTTTTCAAATTTTTATGGATTTTGAAAGTTTTATATTTTTCTATTTGATTTTTGAAGGTTTTATAATTTTGTATTTTGTTTTTCGAATAGATATATACAAGAGATAGATGAAGATAGACCTTTACTCCTCGTCTTCCTCCTCAAGACGTTTGAGTGTTTCGTTGAAGGCTTTTCAAGCCAAGACGTGGAAGAATAAACTCAAAACGTTCTCTTGGAAGAGCTTTGGTGAAGATGTCTCGCTAACCGATATTCGGACCTCACAAAATAGAGTTCCACCACACCTTTTTCCACTTGTTCCCCGATGAAATGATGTCGAATGTCGATATGCTTTGCTCTTGAGTGTTGAACGTTGTTGCATGAGAGAGCAATAGCACTTTTATTATCACAAGATGAGGGATTTTGTTGAATTCAAAGCCATAGTCGATAATTGAGATCTCATCCATAAGATTTGAGCACAACAGATGACATGGCTATGTATTCAGCCTCAGAGGAAATAGAAGTACTCATTTGCTTCTTTGAAGACCACTCACAAGCTTATCACCCAAAACCGAGCACCTCCGCACGTATTTCGACGTGTATCTTGACAACTCGCATGATCAAGATCTGATAGGCCGTTAGTGACATACCGGTGTCCTTCGGTACCAAAGACCCATATTGATGGTTCCTTGAGATACCGAAGACCCGCTTAATCGCTTCAAGGTGCTTTTAGTAGGCTTAGCTCGGTATCTAGCACACATGCAAACAAATGAACAAGATGTCCGGTCTACTAGCAGTGAGGTACATCGTGGATCCAATCATACTACGATATTTCGCTTGGTCAATCATGATCCCCGAGTGGTCCTCATCTAGTTTGGTTCGGTCAATCATGGGGTGTCAACAGGTCACTTGAATCAAATCCAAATTTCTTTAAGATCTCGTTGCATATTTAGATTGATTTATGAAAATGCCTCCGGACTTTGTGAAATTTGTAATCCCAAGAAAATGACATTTGTCCCATCATTGACATTTGAAATTTTGAACTCATTTCATTTGAAAACGATCACATTCCATTGGGTCCGCCGAGGCAAAATAATATCATCAACATAAATTTGAACATGAATTAAATGTTTGCTCGACTTCGGTGAACAATGTAGGATCAATCGCTCCTTTGCTAAATCCGGTTGATAGAAGAAACTTTGACAATGTATCATACCATGCCCTGGAGCTTGCTTTAAACCGTAAAGAGCCTTCTTCAAACGATAAACGTGAGTAGGATGCTCTTGATTCACAAATCCTTCAGTTGGTCGACGAGACGACTTCTTTAAGATCTCCGCTCGTAAATGCCGCCTTCACATCCATCCGATAGACTACCATGTTCTTACTAGCAAGATTAGCCGAAAGATTCGATTGCCTCGATTCGAGCAACCGGAGCAAAAGATTCTTCAAAGTCAATACCTCCTCTTGACGGTATCCTTTAGCAACTAATCGAGCCTTGTTCTTCAACACATCACCATGCTCATCAAGTTTCACTTTGAAGATCCATTTAAGAGCTATAATCATAGCACGCCTGAGCGTGTACTAACTCCCATACATCAAGTCGATCAAACTCATGAATTTCATCTTGCATGGCATTGAACCACTATCTTCATTCATGGCGGTTTTAACATCTTTTGGTTCGATCTTAGATAGTACGGAGTTGAAGAAGCACCATAAGGCATCGGTTGCAAGTTGTTTCCGTGTTGATACAGACGAGAGGATTTCCAATGATGTTGTCTAATGGATGATCGTGAGTCCATTTTCCGAGGTGTTCATGTGGCGCTTGTTGAGGGACCGAGGTAGTCGAGTCGATGTCTCCTCAAGAAGATGGTTCGATGATGATTCAGAGCAAATATGTTTTCAAATGGAGCATCTTCAGAGTAGCAAAGGGATTAACTTCATCATTGATGCCGTAAACATTTCCATGATGTACATTTGAAGAATGATGATTTGTTGATGAGATCAAGGATCGCAGCAGTGCTTCTTGACTTAAAGATATTGAGACCGAGGATTGACTTCATTCACGTGAATATGAGCATCCTCTCGTTGTAGGGATCAACACCTCATTAGTAATTGAATCATACAGTTCATCAAACATAGGATCAAACAATTTCTTTAAATCATCTTCGATGGAGGTACATATGGAGTTTCTTGAGAAGAGTTTGGAACAAGGGATGAACCAATGGGACTGCTTTTGAAGTGCGGGTCCCGAATGGAGTGTCCAGAGCCATTTGACCGGTCACCATCAAACGTAACGTGAATTGTTTCCATGATATTTCGGGTTCTTTTGTTGTAGATTCGGTATCCCTTTTGTTTGGTGCATATCCTACAAATACTCCAATGTCGCCTTTAGCCCTAAGTTTGCCTAAGTCTTGACCTCATTAGTTGGATAACACAATGCACCAAACACACGAAGGAAAGAGAGATTAGGTTTTCGTTGTGGACAAGTTCATATGGAGTTTTTCCATGAACAAGGTGAATCGTGGAACGATTTTGTGTGTAGCATGCAAGTGGCAATTGCTTCACCCGTAGAAACATTGGAACCTTTGAGTAAATCAAGATTGTTCTAGCGGCTTCAACAAGAGTTCGATTTGCCTTTCAACTACACCGCTCGCTGAGGGGTTCGTGGAACACTTCTTTGATGACCGATTCCAACGCTTTCATAGAATTCACTAAGTTGTTTGTTGACAAACCCGCCCATTGTCTGCTCGATAATTCGACGGTTTTGTTAAGTCGAACTCGCAACTGCTTGATGAGTTTGATGATGATATCGAGTTTCATCCTTTGTCCTTAAGAACTTGACCTGTGAATCTAGAGTAATCATCAACCACAACTAACACATATTTCTTCCCAAAGATATTCTCGCACCCTCATTGGTCCACATAAATCCATATGAATCATATGAAGAACTTCGTGATGAGTTAGTAGGTTTGGGTTTATGGGCATACTTCTTGCTTTTTCCCAATTGACATGTCGAACAAAGATGATCCTTTTCGTACTTGAGTCTAGGTAAACCTACAACTAAGTCCTTTCTCGTGAGATCATTGATGGTGCCAAGTTCGTGTGATTGAGACGACGATGCCATAACCATGACTTTGTTTTAGAAGCCTTTGATAACAAGCGATTGGAGATGACCTCATCATGTCATCGATGGAGATGGTGTAAAGATTTGAGCCACGAGTTCCTTTTAACAGTTCCTTACCATTAAGATCTCTAACAAAGGTGTATGTTTTTCAAGGCTACTTCTAGATCGTAATCACGTAATTGACCAACAGAGAATGATTATGACCCAAACCTTCCACATAGTAAACTCTAGAGATGACACTATCACCAACAACGTAATCTCCATAACCCATAATAGCACCGAAATGATCATTACCGAATCTAATAGCCCCGATGAATTTGCTCACGAAGTTCATGAGCCGAGACCGGTCTCCAAATATATGCTTGGAACAACTGAGTCCGTGTACCACGTAACGATTTGAACGATCCGCAGTTGAACATGCATAAGAATGGATAATCGATAATTGGGATCCCCATGCAAGAATGGGTTCCATTTGGTTAGTAGCAACAGTTGGAACACCCACATCGTAAATAGAAGCATTCATATCGAAAGTGAGGCAATGGAATCATTGTGAATAGATGCAAGATTAGTGTCTCGATAGCCCCTGCTCACGCAGTGATCACTTCTTAAGGGAATAGTTCTACCAAGAGGCATCCATTTTCTAGTGGGCATTATCTCGATTAGTCTTATGACCAATGTGTATCCAATAAAAGCCTATTTTATCGAATGTTCTTCCCGTGGGTTTCCACTGCTTTTCTAACTTTCTTTCGCTTTTGCCTTTTAGCCTTTTTAGCATGAATTTTAGCATTAACAATATTAATCGGACAATTAACATCATTAGCGTAACATTAACACCACATTCATGATTAGAAATGTAATTCAAGCGGACATCGTGCAAGGTTTGCAAATAGTATCGAATTCAATTAATTACAAGACGCCTATGGCTAATACTAGAATCAACACGATTCGCTTTATTCAATTCAAGCTTAAAGTTCCTAGATTGTTCTTCTACTCTCTTCCAAAGGCACATTCTTAGCTTGAGAGGTCCTATCATTCCTTGTATTGTCTTGAGACTTTGACCGCTCCGCTTAATGTCACCGACTCCTCGTAGAGGAATGGGAACATTAGTTGGTTTAACTACTCTTTGCATCACCGCTTAGATGTGCCGATCCGAACTACATGCAGTGCACTAAGGTTCACTTTCTTAAAACTAGAGGTACCGAGATTTGTACTCCTAGAAGGCACACTTGAGTTCTCTTTCTTAGCATTGATGATCCGAATCGAACTACTTAAAGGCACACTACGGTTCACATTCAAAACATTGGGAATCGAATGCATATCATACTTGGCATTAGGCATCGAGCATGGAATCAAAGGGTTAACTCTCTCACCTAATGTCTTTGGGCATATTGTGATCAAGCATTCTAAGATTTCTTGAGATCGTTTGGCATATAAGCATGCATGTCCAATTGCATTATCATGAGGTTTCTCTAGCTTATCCTCTTCAACAATCTCACGCAGACATTCTAAGCAATCCTTAAGAGATGAGAAATATGTTTGAATAGCAAGTTTGTTGTTCCTTAGATGAGGAGGACATATGTCATGCATAAAGCATATTTATTACAAGAGTGAACCTTTGATACACCATTCTCCCCATTGGTCATTGGCATTTTCCCTTTTACCCGACTCTTCGATTCTCAATTTCCTTTTGCAATGAAGCTATTTGTTCGTTATTTTTGTTACGAGTGACCTTAATTGATTCAAATAACTCATTGAAATGACGTTTAACCTTTTCATTTTCTTCTAGAAAACTTTCGCTTTCCTTTTGTAAAGCATTTACTAGGTTTTGAAGATGAAACGCTTGAGAATTCGAGAATCTAAAGGAGGAGGCATTTGGGAGCCCGTCATATTGTTCGCTTGACCCTTTAATTGAGAGATTTGGGCTTTCAACTTTCTCGATCGTGTTGCATCGAGCTTGAATCTGCTCATCACGCTTGTTAATTTGAAAACGCATCAAACTCGAGCATCCGATGATGTCTTGATATTTGAAGTTTTGACATTTTCTTTAAGATGTTGATATTTTAGTTGTAAATTAAAATGCTCAACTTCTAGTTTAGAAAATGTTTAACCAAATTGTCGTGATCATCCAGCTCAATTTTCTCGCTTAGTTTAGAATTAGTTTTTCAAGCTCAATGACACGATCATGAGAGACTTTCGTGGCAACAGATAGTTCATGAAATTGGGAAGCATTAATAGAGCAATTTGAAGCGTTGAAAACACATCTTGAGCAACACATTCAAGAATAAGAGTCTCATTTAATGTATGCAAGTTCTTCCTCTCAATCTCATTATATTTTAGTGCACGCCATAGTCACTAACTTCAACAATCATTGCATCAAATTCCTTTTCCATTCCCTTAATATCGCTTTCTATCCCTTTTAAGACTCTCAAAGTGATCTTTTAGAAGTTTAAAGAAAGGCATGACCTCGCTTAAATAACATTCTTTCATTTGTTCAAAACCCTTTCTCCTTCGCTTATACCAATGGGTGTGATCCTTTTCTTGCAAGTTTTCTCAAAATCAACAAATAGTTGAAATATAACGTATTGGCTAATTAAGGTCTTGCTTTTAGTGGCAATTGTTCTAGGAACAAGATGCATTGGTGTATTAGGAGGATACACAACGCTTCTAGGCATTTTCCAAAGGGAGGGTTTGTTTCAACAATATTTTCCGCTTTTCGCTTATCTAAATCCATTTTCCAAGACTTGTTCGGGAGTCAACAATGTCCGAGGCTTAAACTTGTTCAAGGAAATCCAGCTTTTCCTTCTTGTAGTCATGAGGAGTGATAATTACTTTTTCTCTTTGCATTTAGGATCATTTAGTTTCTTATTCATCTTTTCCCTAGTGATTTCATTTAGTTTCTTATCATCCTCTCGTGCACTCAACGCAACTAGGTTTTTGTCTAGGTTTAAGAATCTCATTGCCATCATAGATCACACTTTGAGTCGCTTTTGCTATCTTTCCGCACTCGTGGTTGGGTTTATCTATAATGGGAACACTATGCTTATCGCTAGAACTCTATGTTTAGTGACCATGTGAGCAATCGAATGGTGTTTCCTTGTATGTACAACTTGTTTTCAAGTTTGTTTTTCAAAGTTTTCGATTAGAAAAGTCTCTCAAGAGTTTTGATTCCTTTGCATTAAATTCTTGCTTAAGCATTTTCACATTTTCTTGAAGTTCTTGTTTTTGCTTAATGTTTTAGAAAGTTTTTCTTGCAAGGAATTTAATTCTTGTTTCAATACTTCTTCTCTAAAATTACTTTTTCTAATTATCGACGCACTTGGTCATCCATTTCCGCTCACGAGTGGTCAACTCAAATTTAGCACGTTGTTCATAAATAGCAACACGCTCTTTATAGGCATTTAGTTCGTAAATTACGTAATCATCGGGGCACATGCAAGTGTATTCATCAAAAACATAGTCATTGTTGATCGCAGAAGATGCATCACTTGGTACAACTTCACTTTCACTTTGTTTCACATATTGATCATATGGGACAATATCGATATTACCCATATTTTCAATATTTGATTCAATAGTTTCATTGATTGTACTTTGTCATGCATCCGCTGCACATCAAGATCATCGTATAGTTTTAATACCTCCGAGATGAGTTTGTCCTTGGATGGGCCAGCTTGTGGTGAAGAAGAGACCTTGGGAGAAACCATTGGAGAAATGCTAGCCATAAAAATTGTGTGTGCAGAGGTCCATCATCCACATCGAGTCGTATGCATCACAATCGCCGACTTGAAAGGCATTCGATGATTGTGACCTATCTCCGAATAGGTCGCTCATCCACATCTCGCATCATAGGTCTTGGCATTGCCCTCAAGAAGAAACAAGAATTCCTCTTCATCCAAAGCAAGACCATTGTCCCGAGCTTGTACAAGCAAGATCTTATCTCTCAAGTAATCAAGATTCGTGGACGCTTTGGAGATGTGCGCTTGCAATGTGTCCTCACCACCACGCTTATAACATTTGATCGGCTTAGCTTGACCTTGGTTACCATTCCTTCCTCGATTCTCGTTACCAACATAACCTCTACCAGCCCACCTCTTCCCCGATCATACTGTCTTTCCGAATCGGTTGCACCACGATCCTTCCATCTTTAACAAGAGCTTGATTGTGTGGGTTAGAAGTCGCTCGAGGTTGTTGTTGGTTTGTGGGAGAGAGTTCATGTTTTGACTAATCAAGAGCTAGTTGATTAATGAAGTTACCCACGTGTGCATCAAAGATCGCCTTGTTTGAACATGGGATCGTGAATGAGTTTGTGATTACCATTACCCAAGGGTATGACTTGTGAAGCTTTGGTTGTGATTCCGATGTTTGAGTAGAAGGCGTTGAGTCATTGGACGAGCTTGTCTCTCCTCGGTTGGTTTTGAACCGATTGAGAACCAATTTTTCAAACATAGCATGTCTCTCATTCTCAAGGAGGAAGGCATAGAGTTGCTCATAGTTTGTATTCTTCAATCCTTTAGTGAGCTTCACAGAGGTGACAAACTTGTGCCATTCGGGATTCATGTTGTTCACAAATTTTGAGTTCAATTGAATGTTAGGCATAGTCATCCCGATGTTTCTCATGTCATTCACCAACTTATGAAATCTCACATAGTACTCATAGACACTCTCATCCGGTTTCATCTTGAAGTGTTCAAATTCGTCATAGAGTTGTGATTCTCTGCCTTCCATAGTTAATTCGAACCCGAGAGAAGCATCTTGACATTATCCCATACCGCCTTTGCTTCGTGTTGTGATTGATCGCCTTGTAGATGTCTTTAGGAAGACCTTGAAGAACAATGTTAAGCCCCGATATCTCGCATCGAATCTCTTTTCTCCTTATCATCAAGCTCATCATACATTTTAGGTCCGTCCATTCCGTAAATAGGAGTTCCATCTTCATTAGTATCAAGTATATCTCTAGTCGCCTCAACTCGATACGGTCCTTCATCAATTGATTTGAGAATGTTGACACCATTTTCCTTTCCAAGGCAAGATAACTGATTCGTTGAGCCCAAGAATCGTAGTCGGCCTGTCAAGCATGGGTGGGCGAGTATCCGAGCCACCGCTTGAACATCCTCGCAACAGTGGAGATGATAGTAGGAACGTTGGTAGACATGTTAACAGATTGTACGGGATTTTATAACTCTATGATTAAACCGGAAATAGATTCTTTCACGGATTTTACTAAATCAAGAGAAAACCGTAAACAATCACCCAAGTCGCTAGAAGAAAATGCACCAAGTCGCTAACACCTAATTCGCTACACTCCCAAGTCGCTAAAGTCCCAAGTCGCTAGACAAGTGCAAGTCGCTAAGTAGTAACTCGCTAAGCCTCAAGTCGCTAGCAAAATTTTGGCAAGAATTGCTACTCAAGTCGCTAAAGATACAAGTCGCTAAATAGCAACTCGCATGCACCAAGTCGCTACCTCCAAGTCGCCACCGTGGTGGAAATTCCACTACTTGTATCGTAAGTCGCTAGTTCTAAGTCGCTAGGTCCAAAATCGTAACTCGCTACAAATTTGTAAAGCAAGTCGCTAAGAAGAAAGAATTCGTGTGTTAAGTCGCTAGCAAGAAAAACTCATAAACATCACTTTTCAATCCAAAACAACCCAACCAAGATGATTCAAGCTTACCAAATGAAAACCTAAACACTTGTGATGATTCTAAACATAAAAGTACTAACAAAATCCAAGCTTTAACACAAGAAATCAACCAAATGATGCAAAACCACTAAACTTTTTCAAACTCAAAACCACCTAAAACCACTAGAAATCCAAAGATGTGTAAGATATGATCTAACCATGGCTCTTGATACCAATTGTAAGATATTAGTTTTCACATACACATCAAACCATAACACAAAGTGGCGTATGAATGAGGTTCTAGAGAGAAAGTTAGAGGTTTAGGGAACTTAGTGAGAGAAAGTGAAAGATATTATTATGAGCTCCAACTCTACCTTGGGAGGTAGAGAGTATTTATAGTCTTACATAAATCGCCACACATCGGGTCGTGGATCGTGCATACAGTGGGTAAAGACCGTCCGTCCTCCACGGTGTTACTTAACTAAATACTACTTAACTTAAAAGAACTACGACTACGAGCTTTTAACGATTACATATACTTGAGGTGACCGACTCTTTAATACCGGAATTTCTAATTCCTAACATATATACTTGTTTTCTAACATTTGTTTTGTAGATTTTAAAATATACACATCAAGACTTTGACACCCTAAGCTAGGGGGAGCTTTGTGTCAAAACAATACATTGCAAAATCATTTGCAATATAATCCTCATTTGGATTACACTTCATGATGTGTCTTTGCAAAGTTGCAATCATCAAGGGGGAGCATTATCGTCACAAAGACGAAACCATTTGCAAACATAGTTGCAATACATTAGCTTAGTTGTTTTTCTTACTTGACGACCTCACAAAGGGATGGACTCGTCAGTGGGGAGTTAAGACGAGAACTCTTCCTGTCACTTGCTATCTATATTTTTTTTCTTCTCATTACATGTTTTTCTTAAAACAATGTGTTAGTTTCTTTTCAACGCTCTTTTTGTTTCGACAAAAGGGGAGAAAAGAGTAAAACTCAATTCAAACTTTTACGAATTTTAGTTTTTCCTTGAAATAATTTTATGTTTTGTCATCAACAAAAAGGGGGAGATTGTTAATACAAATAAGCCGTAAAAACGTTTATTTATATTTTACTATCTTCTAATGTTTTGTCGATAACAAACGTAAAATCATTTTAACGAAACAAATAAAATACGTAAATGGTTTGAGCCAATAGTTTACTAACACACTTACATTTTCACATAAAACACTAAACAAGTATAAGTGGTTTTATGATTTAGTAACACATATGTACAACAACTAGTGTTTACATATTGGGCAAATATATACATAACTAGTATGTATCATAATAGGAAATATAATGGGTAGAAGTTTAAGTATTTGACCCATTGACCAAATACATTGAAAGTTGTTTGGTAACACCCAAAGTCCATGACCCATACCCATGGAGCATAACCCATAACCCATTTCATGACATCATGCATAAGTCATATATGGATATTATCCATGACCCATGGTTTTAACCCATGGCCCATGGACTAGATGCATTGCATCTTGTAGATACATTGTATCTACTTGGATACCCATGGTCCAATGTCAAGGACCCATGACCCATAACCCATGACCCATGACCCAAAACCCATGGGCAAAGAGGAGCGTCCCACGGATCCCCATGATTACACTGGACGGATCCCTCAAGTGAGGGATCCATGGGATCCGTGGAACAGTAGCTAAATTCCTCTATAAATAGTGAGCCATTTTATCATTTTGGGTAGTCACTCCCACACATACTTTCCTCAAGTATTGTAACCTTCTAACCTCAGATCCTAAAGATCTCTCTATGAAGTTTGTGTTTTGTTTTTGTGTGATTCTCTAGGTTCCTCTTAAAGGCGAGATCACCACCCCTTGAAGTCAATCAAGCTCAAGTCCATGAGTTGCCATACTTCCTCATCATCAAGACTACTGAGGTTCTCTTGTTGATAGTTGTTTCTTCCTCCATAGAAGTGTTGTGTCCAAGGCATTAGTGAAGGATGCCGAAAGAGTCAAGACGAAAGCCTTGGTGAAAGGTGCTTTACGTCCGTGTCAAAGGCATTAGTGAAGAATGCTAAAGGAGTCAAGACGAAGGCATTAGTGAAAGGTGCCAAACGTCCGTGTCAAAGGCATTACTGAATGATGCCTAGAAGTCAAGTCAAGTGGCATTAGTGAAAGATGCCAAGGGTGTATAATCGATGAGGTGCGTCGATTTACAAATAGAGATAGGTTGTATCCAAGGATATTGATATCCTTGATGATGTTGTAATAAGGAGTGGGTCTCCTTTAGGATAGGTGTTGTGTAGTGTTGGGTAGTAGTTCCTCCATTGTAATGGAACTCGGTATTTAGCCTAGTACTTGATAAAGGGTAGGCGACGTTGTGATAGGTGTGGTTCTACCTTGTGGAAGAACCCGGTGTCTAGCCTAGTACCGAAAAAAGAGTAGGCGACGTTGTGAAGGCTTCTCCGCCATAAGGAGTTGGTGTCGTGTAGTATTTACGAACTCTCGTGTAGGTGACTCGGGGAGTGGAGTAGGGCAAGGAAGGTGTCCTTGTAGCCGAACCACTATAAATACTCGTGTCGTGGTTATGTGCTTCTTACTCTTTACCTTTCATTACACATTTATATATGTATCTATCAACATCCAAAATACACATCCAAATAGATTGACATAAGTCGATCTAAATATTTTAAAACGAAGTTTTAATTGGTAAAACTATTCAACCCCCCCTTCTAGTTTTCCACACAATGTATCTAGACATTGGGTTATGGGTCTTGGGTCATGGGTCATGGACATTGGGTCATGGGTCATGGATAATACCCAACATGATTTCATGCATGATGTCATGCAATGGGTCATGGGTTATGGATTAGATCCATGGGTATGGGTCATGGGACTTAGATATTACCCATCCTATTACATAAACTATTACAACAAATGAATTATTACAACATTTTATGTGAATGACCAAATGTATATATTTTGCAAAAATAACATGTATTCTTATAATTTTACTTATGATGACTTTATGTTTATTATCAACAAAACATAACGAGATCGCTAAATATGAATAAACGTTTTTACGGTTTATTTGTATTAACAGTAGCCTTGCACAATGATGTGGAGAGGAAAAAGAGGAAGTATGCGTCCAAATGTGAGAAAAAACAGATACAAGTTCATCCCATTTGCTTTCTCTACGTTCGTTGAATTTGATAAGGATGCTTTGTACACACTTTCACGCATTAAGTCTCTTTCTATTAGTCACTCTAATAATGTTAAGAGTGATGCATTTATCTTTCATAGAGTGAATTTTTTATTTAGACTCACATCCAACTTTATATAATAATAATAATAATAATAATAATAATAATAACTACATCAACAATAATAACAACAACAACAACTACAATAACAATAATAATAATAAAGTTGTTTTTTGTAAAAAAATATAAAGTGTTTGGGTATTTATTAATGGCATAATTTCATATATATCATTCTCTGGATGAATAATTACATGTATATCCTTTGTACCAGTTTTTTTATACATAAAATACAATGCTTTTAATGCATCAAAAGGATATATATGTAATTTCCAAAATTTCGAAAGATATATATGTAAAAGCCCCTTTATTAAATTTATAAACTTACTAAAAAAAATGAAAACTAAAAATTATATACTCAAATCCATAAAAGTGAACTTTAGATTTATTTGCTAATGTTTTGGACTTGATTGTAAGTTTAATTACCTATCTGAATATAAAGTTATTTAATTTTAACTAAATTTTATAAATTACCTTATTGTGATTAAAAATTTAAAAAAATGAGTAAAGTTGTTTCTCTAATATACTCCTTCACTTCTAAAATGACAACTTTAACAATCAATGTAAACTTAAAATGGGACACGAATGATAATTTTGACAATCAATATCAATTTAAAATACATGGTTTATAACGGAATGAAGGCTTTTTTGTTTCACACGCTCTATAATTTTGATATTTTAACGTTTTACGCATAACCGTTTCACTAAACACTTAACCAAAATATCGTATCTATAACTGTTTGCCGCAAGAAATCTTGTTGCTATACACTAGTGCTCGTCAGTTCTTCTAAAGTGACTCAGGAACTACTTTTTCCTTTATTATGTTAAAGATTTAAATCACTAAAATATTATTGTGTGAGAAAGAAAGACTAGGGGTGAGCACAAAAACCGAAAAACCGAATCGAAACCGAAAATACCGAACCAAAAAAACCGCCCAATATTACAAACCGGTGGTGGTGGTTTTAAATTTTATAAAAACCGAATATTTGGGGCGATTTTTGGTTTCATAAGAAAAACCGAACCGAGAAAACCTCCCCGCCCCACCTTTATATATGTTTTTATATAATTTTATATATACAAGAGATTTGATATTTAATTTCAAAGATTTGAGTATACAACTTTATCTATTAAAAAAAACACCAGTGTTGTTTATTATCTATACATTCAAATTCATTATATTTATAGATATTATATCTTCGTTTCCAAACAACAGTGTTCTTTGAATGTTTATGCGAACGGAAAGTGCAAAGCCGCAAAGACAGCTATTTTATATTTTAGATTCATTTTTAGTTGTTGCATACGATTTTTCGAAGCTTTGAATTGGTGGATATTATGCTATTATTGATATTTGTTTAAATATTTTTTCTTGAAAACTTGGAATCGTAAACTTTATATAGGAATAAAACTTGCTTGTTTTCAAGTAAAAAAAAAAACCGAAACCGAACCGATTCAATGTCAAAAACCGAAACCATACGGTTTGTAGTTTCAAAAACCGAAATATACGGTTCGGTTTTTGGTTTTACCATAAAACTGCCCCATGCTCACCCCTAAGAAAGACTACACAAATGAGTTGCCGGAGCTATTCCTTGTGGGGTGGACAATAGCCGGTGCCAAAAGGAACCCGGGATCAGGGTGTTCCCGCCAATCTACACCTTTTTGTGGAAGTAGCACGTTGATTAATTATGGAAATGAGAAAGTTTTATTTTCTTGTTTGTCAACAAAAGAAGCAATAAAGATGTGATCATCAACCATATCAAGTTACCATTCTTTAATTGGATCTCAGATAGTATATAAAAGCTCTTGGTAGCTTAATGCTAAGAATGGGTTTCTCTCCTTCGAAAAGCCCTACCTAATCAATATAAACGATATGCCAACTTCTAGTCTATAAATTAAAGCGGAGTTTGAAAAAAAGAGAGTCCTTGAAATGTTGCATCTAGGTAATTTTAACACGGTTTCTGCCCATCGCTACACAATATCAAACTAGAGTAAGCACTCTCTTTTTAAGAGGTTGCGTGATCATTTCAAGAATGTTTGAACTTAAAACCTTCCACATTTTAGTGATGACAGTTACAAACTTTTTGCCACTTGACCATCCGTGAGTGGTTTCATTTGTTAATTAGATTTTGCTTTATATTAAGAACAACACTAATAGAATTAGTTGGAAGTGACATATTGATTGACATGCCACATAATTTGCCCACTTTTAAGTGACATGTTTAACAAATTCTTCTTTTTATCATAAAATTTTGATAATCTAATGACTTTGTTAACAAGTTTTAGTAGTACAGTGAATTAACAGCCTTAAAAATAATACAATAGCTCAAGTGATTAAAAAATGAAAGTATAGTAACTTTTACAATAATAACCTTAATTTTAATTAACTTAAAAATGTTTAGGTTTTCATATAAAGATAGAGATATAGTGAGAAGAAAATTTAAAATGAGAAATAACTATAATTATACATTTGAGATGCATCTACTTGAATTAGATGTACCTTTATTCATTTAGATGCATCACAATTAGCTTCTAAAGTGATTTTGAAGTAAAAACGATACAAAATAGTATTAGCAACGCATTCGATGGACAGATGATGAAAAATATATATGATTCACATAAATTGATAAAATACATCAAATATATGTATATGCCATGGTTATAAATATCGCTCGGTGGTACCGTGGCGTTTGACCCTCGCCAAATGCCATATTGGTCTTGGCGGTGATATATTAGTGATATATCGGAGACCATAAATTATAAAGGAATTTATTTAAAATAAATAAATATTGGAAATATCCTAACAAAATAAGTCAATAACCACAAAAAACTAAAAAGTTTAACATCCTTAAAAAATAAAAGCTTAAGTCCATAATTATTTACAATTTAAAAAAATTAGAAAATAAAAAATAATTCCGAGTTTGACCGATTTTGACCGATTTTGACCAAACCAATTTTTTTGACCGATAAGTGAAAAATCGTATCGGTTGACCACTGATAAGCGATATACCATTGATATATCGCTTGCCAAGACCGATATTTACAACAACGGCATATGCATCTAATATTATGCTAGAAAATATATTATTATGCATCTAAAAACTAAAAGACATATAATTCAAGTTGATGATCTCAAATGTCGATTATAGTTATTTTTATCGCTTTATTTTAAGTTTTCTTCTCATTTGATCCTTAGTCTTTCATATGATTGTAAAAGAGTGTTACCTTTTACAGAATTAAGGGTGCGTTTGGTATCCTCCTATGGGAATGAGGGAATGATAATGGTAATGATTCTAAGTGTTTGATTAAGATGAGGGGCCCACGTTATATGAGAATGAAATATAAATATTGTCCATGTTTTATAGGAGTCTAAAATCGGAGGAATGAATCTATCATAATTGAGGGGGCCATCTTATACCGAAACCGATACCGGTTGTGATTCATGACATCATACCAAACGCACCCTAAATGATTTTTCTCAACTAAAAATTCTTTTCAAAAAAAAGAAAGACAAACTCTCTATAGAATGATAGGCTAAGATAATGTTTGGTATTAACTCAAATGATTTAATATAGAAAAAACTGAATCCAAAAAGGCATATAGAAGTCGTTTGTTTATGATTTAATAAAAAAAAAGACTGAAAATATAGATTGATAAAATTGAAAGTGTTTGCATTAAGTCATCTTTTATTTGAAGATGACTTAATATAGAAGTTAAACAAACAGCTCCTAATAGCCTTAGACGAATGATGCAATAAACATTTAGTATAAAAAATATTAATTGAGCTGAGGAAACCTTTTTAGTTATGCCCATAAAACACACATGTAACAATTATGTCACACATATTGCAATTATTCAGAAAAGTATGTTAGTTGGCAGGGTGCAATTTTGGTTACGGTTATGCGTAAGTTCATGCAATTTGCCCGCCTCAACTACCACCTCTTGAAACATAATTTAGAGCTTAACATATTTTATGTAATTTAGAATTAATGAAATAATCTTTAAATTATAAATTATTTTTGTTATCTTATATAAGAAAGAAATTGTTAAAAAGTGAGAAAGAAATAACTTTTCTATTAAAATTGGATAAATATGAGAGCTCAATTTGAAAATGAAGTATTCTTATCAAAAATTGAAAGTCAAAATTGAATTGTTTTTGGTCCAAATATGCTAAAATTAAATTTTAGTAAAAATGCTAAAAAAATATATGTGTTGATTTTGAAAAAAAAATGTGGGTAATTAAAAAAACTTTAGTTGTTAAACTTTAAATAAATTATAATAAATATGTATAAAAATATATATGTCGAATTTGTAAAAAAAAAGAAAGAAAAAAAGAACTAAAAAGATCAAATTAATAAAAATTTAATTGTTAGATTTTAAATAAATTATATGAATTCAAGTGTAAATTTATTATTCATGTTTTTCAATAACTTTATTAAATACCCGTAAAGTTTATATTATCTTACAAAAATAAACATAAATGTTGTTGTTATTAATAAATATTATCATTATAGATTAAATTCATTTATATGCAAAAGATTATAATATCGTAATGAAGACATGAGGAACTGTCATATATAAATTAATATACAAACAACTCGAGTTATTCCTGTATATAAGATTAAAGTAAGGATATTCGAAAAAGTATTTTTACTATATGTATTCAACAAGGATTCCAACTTACACGTTGCTGCTGAGTGTTCATATATGCTATTATTGTATATGCCGAAAGCATAAAGTTGCAAAAATTAAAATAACGTTTGCTATGTTAGTTTTCTTAGTTAAAACAAGCTTTATTGTATTAACTAAAGTGACATCACAAACGATAACAAATTTAACTAAAACCTTTTAAGACAACCAGTATAAGCTACATCTCAAACAGTCACAAAGATACACCATTTAGAACCCAAAATAAAATTGAAGAAAAAAAAAGTCCAAAATACATCCTTCTAGTTTTTCCACTGTCTCGCTTTACATCCTTGTGTTTTTTTGGCACATATGCAGTACTCCGTTAGTAAAGTTGGCCACCATACATCCCTTTGTTAGTAAAATCAGTTATTGAGGACTAACGATGCAAATTATTTCTCTGTTATCTCCTAATGCAAGAGAAATTATTTACATTGTTAGTCCTTAAGATTG
This sequence comes from Chrysanthemum lavandulifolium, assembly GCA_022545495.1. Taxonomy (NCBI): domain Eukaryota; kingdom Viridiplantae; phylum Streptophyta; class Magnoliopsida; order Asterales; family Asteraceae; genus Chrysanthemum; species Chrysanthemum lavandulifolium. The sequence goes on from CM040240.1 coordinate 107,116,955, forward strand.
ATTTTACGAACAAAGAGATGTACGGTGGCCAACTTTACTGCCGGAGGGATTTATGGTAGCAATTTTTTATTTTTATTTATTTATTTATTTATTTTTATTGAGATAAATTAAAGAGGGACTAGTAAGTCTCGAACTCGGGTCTGTTGCTTAAAAAACCAACAGCCTAACCACTGGACTATGCGTCCAGTGGTGTATATATATCACAATCAATTTATTTTAACCATTTTTTGGCTCGAACTCGTTTTCGTCCATTTTTATACTTTTTCATCAATTTTTTTTACGTTTTTGTCCGTTTTTATACGTTTGCGTCCGTTTTTATACGTTTGCGTCAGTTTTTTTTTTTTTATTTTTTCGTCTGTTTTTTAAGTTTTCGTCCATTATTTTACGTATTCATCCGTTTTTATATGTTTTCGTCTGCTTTTTATGTTTTCGTCCATTTTTTAACGTTTTCGTCCGTTTTTATAAGTTTTCGTCTGTTTTTTATGTTTTCGTCCCTTTTAATACGTTTTCGTCCGTATTTTAGGTTTTGTCCATTTTTTTATGTTTCCATACTTTTTTTTACGTTTTCGCTCGTGTTTTTACGTTCTCGTCCGTTTTCTTACGTTTTCGTCCGTTTTTTCTGTTTTCGTCCATTATTTTACTTATTTTCGTCCTTTATTTTTCGTTTACATCTGTTTTTTATGTTTTCGTCCGTTTTTTTACGTTTTTCGTCCATTTTTATATGTTTTCGTTAGTTTTTTTACGTTTTCATCCGTATAAAAGCGTAAAAATGGATGAAAACGTAAATAAAGGACGAAAACGTATAAAAAAGGATGAAAAGCCAAAAAACGGACAAAAACTTATAAAAACGGATGAAAACGTAATACAACGGATGAAAACGTAAAAATATGGATGAAAACATAAAAATACAGATGAAACGTAAAAAAAAGGAACGAAAACGTAAAAAATTGGACGAAAACGTAAAAAATTAGACGAAGGCTTAAAAAGCGTACGAAAACGTAAAAAAACTGACGAATACATGTAAAAACGGACGAAAATGTATAAAACAGACCAAAACGGATAAAAACGGACGAAAATGAGTTCGAACCAAAAAATGGTTAAAATTAACTAATTGTGGTATATATATACACCACTGGACGCGTAGTCCAATTGTTGGGGTGTTGGTTTTTGAAGCAACAGACCCGAGTTCGATATAAATTCCTTGGAGGGTGAAAATAGAGATTGCCCCTGAGAGAGGCTCGGTGAAAATAGAGATTTCTGTGAAGATGCTGACTACCAACACATGTACAGAAAGACCCTATGAAGCTTCACTGTTCCCAGGGATTGGCTTTTCCTGCTCCTACGAAGAATAGGCCAAAGGGAGAACTACAATCCACGTGGCATAACAAGAAATTTTGTAGTACTACAGGAGAAGCAAAGAACTTTAGGAAGAAACTTGAGTGAAGGATCCTCTTATGGCCTGAATGATTGCCACCATACATCCCTTCGTCAGTAAAGTTGGCCACCATACATCCCTCCGTTAGTAAAATCAGTCCTGAGGACTAACGATGCAAATAACTTCTCTTGCGTTAGGAGATAACGGAGAAATAATTTGCACTGTTAGTGCTAATTGACTGGTTTTACTATCGGAGGGATGTATGGTGGCCAACTTTACTAATGGAGGGATGTATATGTGCCAAAAAAAACCATGAGGAAGTAAAGAGAGACAGTGGACAAACCACAAGGATGTATTTTATACTTTTCTCTAAAAAATATTATTGAGATAAATGATGATGGGGATAGTGACGATGATGATGAGTCTGTCAACTGTAATCTAATGAAACTATCCCTGTCAAAAAGAAAACATGTTTCATATGACATTAAAAGAGTCAACACCAATGATGAAGAATATTTAATACAATGTTAGTTTATAAAGTCATATGTGAAGCAACGGGACAAAACATATTAAATATCTAAATAATCCAAAGTTCACAATGAAGAAAGTTATTAGCTACATCTTGAAGAATTATAAAGTTTGTGTCTACAAAACCGATGTAAAGTATTAAGAATGTTTACAAAACACAACAACATAACAAACAAAAGAGCAACATATGAATTGATTTTCAAATACCTGAGTTGTTATAGGATGTCAGTACATACGCTTTAACTATTTAAGGATCATGTTCCACTTTCAAAGTAGAATCTATGTCAGGATCTCCTCCCAAATCAAGAAACATTTATCTATAAATTTGATCATTTTATATTTAGGGTATTCATGATATCTCGAGTGGACAGAATAATATTGTGTTGAGGATAATGAGAGAAATTGATATGAAGTTCTTGTACGATACGTGCAACCAACATTCTTTGTAAAAATAAGGCTAGCCAAAGATCTTTTCTTAATATAGCTTCTCTTTGCGCGCATCACAGAAAGCCTCCATATGAGTTCTCCCTATCCTCCATACGCCAACATTAGCATGTCCAATTGACATTTCCTGAATAGCCTAAATACAAAAACGCAAAATATTTATTCCTTGGATTAGACATTGTATTGGCTGCAAGACATAGAAGGCGAAAAAATCATCACAGCCCGGCAACTACCATCCAATCGATTTATAAAAAAGCGATCGATAAAATGCTCCAAATGAAGCTTCAGAATTATGTCCGTCAATTATTGATTATGAAAAACAGGTGTTAAGAACGCAACTTACATCTAAAATTAGGTGGTAGATAGTGATTAACCCACTAACAAACACACCAGTATCAATGCACCAACTAAGATGGATTATATCCTTCAGCAGCATCAGCTGACAAACAATCTAAGAAATCCTAAGCAAAACCACAAATACAAAAAACAGAAGATCATGGACAAACAAACATTCAAGTATATCATCTCAGGTATATTGACTAAATCATAGACACTAAAAAATGCCTTATATGTTAGGTTCAGGTTTGCACAATACAAATAAGAGCAGGATCAATCTGTCATGGCTGCAACCATAGTAAGTTGCCCTGCCAACATGCAAATAATCTCAAATTTCCTCGATTTTGATCAGACACATTAAAATCAATCATCATTGCCTCTTATAGTTTTGACTATCGAGAAAAAAACAACTTAATTTGCAGTAAAATAATTCGATAATCACGTAGGACGAAAAGTGCTTGATCATGTTCAAAAAACATTAACTGACCACTAAGCACAATGCTCTCCGAAAAGTGTTTTTGTTAAATGTGAGATAAAAACCAACATCCACATACCCACATTCACTTTACCTAACCTCAATCAAATGTATCAAACACATCAAGCAATTAAAAGTAGCAAAAAAAGAACATCAAACAAATTGAGCACATTATATAATTGCTACTCACTAATAATATGCACATCAAGCTAACTAAAAACAAACATGTTATCAACCTACTTATTGCTAGATTCCTACATATCGAAATGCAATTACACCAAGATGACTTACCTAATCCATAAAGAAACTAAAAGATGTAAGAAACAAGACACCAAACAGTTGAAGCACACTTTATAGTTACCTCTTCAAAATCACACTGACATCAAACAAACCAAATACAAACTCCTTACCAATCAAACAGACCCTTAATCATCCTACAACTTAAAACTCAATTATGCATAGATGAGTTACCCAATAAACTAACAGACTAAAAGTAGGCAGCAACAGACAAATCATCAAATGCTTCAAATAAATCACAACAATATCAAAGAAGCCAAAAACAAACTATTTACCAACCAACTTACTGTCATATGCTTCACAAACTCAATCAAGCACTTTTTACAATGCGATTTAAAATACCTGATCTGATGAGGCTCAGGTCTGCAAAGAATCTGAAAAAAGGATCAATTTGCCATGGCTGGAAACTCAGTAGGTTGCCCCTCCAAGATACGAACAATCTCAAATTTGCTCAATTTTAATCAGAAAAATTCAAATCAATCATCATAGCCTCGTAATAAAAGAACCTAACCATCACATATGATGAAAAGTGCCCGATCAAATTAAAAAACATCAAACCACTAACTTTGACACCATAAATTGCCCTTCTGAAACCTAATTTCTAAAGTACGAGTCATAAACCAAAATTTATATAACCAATTTTATTTTCCCTAACACCTAATCAAATAACCATAAAACACAAAGAAACAAAAAATCACCACAAACAAAAAAATCAAACAAAATGGCTGGTCATATTCAAAAGCATATAAATGACTACTAACTCAGACGACAAACCATACACTTCGTAAAGCTTTTTATTTAAGTATGAGACATAAACTGACATCCACATACTCAGTTGCATTTACTAAAACTTTTTATTTAATGTTTAATTTTAAATAATGATATCCGCCAAAATAATTGCACTCTGACCTACAATGACACAAATAGAACCTATCTAATTCACTAAAAAACTAAAAGACACTGATAAGGATTTAAAACCTACGCTTTTATGGTGTCATTTAAGCCCTGTTTCGACACATTTTATATCCGTTACTGCTTAAAATCGTTTCTTTTCACTTTTTAGGTCTTTTGGAAGCAAAATGCTGGAATGAAACATATTTGTACGAAAAGGAGCAAAAACTTGAAGAAAATGGCAAAGTTAAGATCGAAGACACTCAAGGCTGCTCAGCAGAACCTATCAAAACGACGGTATCAACATGTAAAATAGCAGGTTAAGTGATTTATTCACTTACCGGAACTTTATAGGGCGAGAAACGCTCTGAAAAGAAGTTATTAACCATTTTAAGATTACCGGATCCATCTCAAGTTGGGATGATCTCACCACTCGTTTCCTCGCTCAAATTTTCCCACCGGGGAGAACTACAAAACTAAGAAATTACATCTTGATGTTCCAACAACGTCAAGGTGAAACTCTCTACGAGGCATGGACTCGATTCAAGGACTTGCTTCATAAAGTCCCTCATCATGGCATCGATCTTTGGCTTCAAGTCCAAATCTTCTACGATCATGTCAATCTCTCAACTAGGCAAACCATTGACCAAGCGACTGGTGGAAACTTAGTGAACTTACCGCGGAAGAGTCGTGGGGTACAATAGAGGACCTTGCCCTCTATGACAACGAATGTTGGAATGGTCCTCGTGAGTTGCCCAAATCCAGCTAGGCAATCTCCTTGTCTCCGATTGACTCACAACCTTCCAATCGTAGGATGCTCAAACTTGAAGATCAAGTCAAATTCCTAATGAGCTCCTACGAAAATCCTAAGCCCTCACACCAAGTGAAAAAAATCACTCTACCTTGTGAATTATGTAGTGGTCCCCATGACACTCATGATTACACAAGACTCCCCGAATAAGGTTTTGCGGACTATGCCTCCACGCGTACCGATAGAGCGGGAGAAAAGTGGTACACTTTCAAGCCCGAGCAAAACAACTTAGGAGATTCCTATAACCCCTCATGGAGGAATCACCCTAACCTTAGGTGGAGCCACAACTCAAACCCATCCCAAAACAACTCGTCTAGCCCACCCAATAGGTCCCAACCAAACCATACCTCCTACAACAACCCTCCAAACACCGGAAATTCCACTAGTCTTGAGGGAATGGTGTCCAAATTCATGTCATCTCAAAAAGCTCGATTGACTAAGCTTGAAGCCGATTTCAAGCAACGACAAAGCGAGATGACAACCAAGCTCGACACCCTCTTAAAAGCCTTCAATGACCAGGATATAGGAGCACTCCCAAGTGACACTATACAGAACCCAAAAGTGAATTCGATTTCATCGACTTCATGTTCTTGCTCACCAAAGGAGAGTGCATACCCATGCCCCTCACATCCGCAAGTCCGTTCAGTCAACGCCATCAACACGAGTTCCAAACGATCCATCATGAGATACCAACAACTCGAGCCAACGGTCCATCCAACTCTTGAGAAACCAATCAATCAAGAACCCAAACCTACTCTAGAAGAGGAGTATAAGGATATCCACCAAGAAAAACCGCTTCTTGAAGTCTTGACTCATGCGCCTTATTATAATGCTTTAAAAGATAAATATGAGCAAGAACTAAAACTAAGAGAACGTGGGTACGCACTTATGCAAAATAAGTTACCTAAGAAGTTAGATGATCCCGGGATATTCATTCTTCCATGCAGTATTGCAAATTCCAAAGCTTTTGACACATTTGCCGATCTAGGGTCAAGCATTAACCTTCTTCCGTTGTCCCTCCATAAAAGCCTTAACCTAGGTAAAATAGAACCAACGGAAACTATCTTAGGTTTAGCGGACGGTAGTATTGCATATCTGGTAGGGATAATAAAGGACATGGTAGTACACGTAGGTCGATTAACTCTTTTGGCAGATTTTGATGCGCGTATAACGCGTTCGGGGTCAAAGGATACTTTCTTTTCTTCGAGCAAGTTTAGTGAACCTAATCGTTGTAGTGTAGTATTGGGTAAGCCTTGGGTATTGACATCGTTCTCTAGGGGAATAGGAATGCTAGTAAGAGATGTACTACACTAAGGTTTGAGGTTGAGGAAGATTATTTTTTATCTTTTTTATAATTTTTTAGAAAGCTAAGGGTAAAATCTCGGGGTTTGGATTTGGGGGTTGGTACTTCTACCGATTACTCTACTTATCTAATTATCTAAACTAAGGGGTAGTCTATGTCTATTGATGTGTGTTCGTATGATGATTAAAAATGTGTTTACCTAGATACTATTACTCCCTAGTTATCTTTTATTGGTGGTTGAATTGTCACATCCTTATTCTTAACGCGTTGTGTCTTCTAAGGTCGTAGGGTATGCTTTTATCCCTAACTCTTTAAGTATACCTTAAGGTTATTGCCTACAAGATCTCTAGGATTCATAAAGTAACACTAAGGTTATCTTTGGATATTTAGCCTACAATTACGCTAGGTGGTTATAAACTAAGGATCACAAAGATTACTCAAGCATTAAAAACACAACGATGGCCTAGTGCAATCCTAGCCAATTAAATTAAGATAAGAGACAACCAATCAATAATTAATAACTAGGTTTCATAGATCTAAGCAAACATACAAGAAATTTAGTCGGACATGTTAAAAATGCAAGCATACACACATACAATTGAAGACATAATGAAATCAATCAAGTAAATAACTTATCTTGAAGTAAAATAGGGTATGAGAACCCCAAAATACTGTCCAAACTGGACCAAAATCGTTTTAGGTTTTTACTCCACAAGTCTACCTCTTAAAAGTTTGAAAATTCGATTTCTATATATAATTTTACATATCGACGGCGTCACCTTATAGTTGGGACGCCATCGGATCGCCGCTATTAGGGTTTCATCTTGGCCAAGTCATCAATGGACGGCGTCACGTTGTGGTTGTGACGCCGTCGATCTTCGGTGTGACGTCGTTCGAATCGGATTTAGGCCGTCGAGAAGAAAAGTCTTCGTGACGCCTTACTCTTCAAAGCTCGACGTCATATGCAAAATAGCAAATTCACTCGAGTCGTCACAAAATAGGGACGACGCCGCCTCCTGTTTGGGACGCCATCGGTATAATTCCAAAGACTTGAGTGTCTTGATCATGACTTAGCCATTTTCTTCATATATTCACTCCTTTTCATTCAAAAATGCAGCATTCCAGCATTTTGCTTCCAAGAAACCTAAAAAGTGAAAAGGAATGAAATTAAGCAGTATCGAATATAAAATTGGGCGATTAAGGGCTTAAATAACCCCTTAAAAGTGTACGTTTTAAATCCTTATTAGATTTCAATGTACTAGACATGAATAAGGACCCAACATGCCCATTGTTAGTTGGAGGAGGATTCTTAGCTACTACTAGTGCCATAATTGATTGTAAGATGTCTAAGATAGTGGTAGGAGAAGGGAGTGCTAGGTCAATTTACGATGTCAAGAAGCATATCTACTACAAAGAGGATGAAAAAATACCCTATGAGATCATGTTGGATAGAAAACAATCTAGATATGGACCTTGGACCAATAGAGACTTTGAAAGCCCTCAACGAATTTTCTATATATAAGAGACCTTCGTGAGTAACTCAACTCTCAATGAACAATAATTGGCTAGGGACATTGAAGTGAACCCATTCAAGGATATTTTAGTGTTTAGGAAGATGACCGAATTCCTAGGAACCTTGCCCATTAATCTTAACATGAATTGGTGGAAAGTTGAGAGTGAGAAGGCTAAGTATAATTAGAGTTGGGATAGACCACCTAGTGATGGGAATGGAGAATGGCACATTAAGATGACAATCTATGATCCCGATGGTGAGAAGTTTGAAAAGGCATACCGGACCAAGCGTACTAATAGGAAGTTAAAAGATAAGTTTGATCCCTATGACATTCTTGAGGATAAACTTACTTACATAGTTACGTAGGAGCACGACTCGAGTCTAGCAACAAGACTCATAAATAAAGAAAAGCGCTTCGTGGGAGGCAACCCATGCTTAATTGTTTGCTTGTTTTGTTTTTCAATTTTTGTGTGTCTTATATCCCTTTCATTGTTGTTTATTCTCATGTTAGACTTTGTGAAAAAGCTTTATTTTGTCTTTAACCTCGTCTTAATTACATATAAAGGTATTTTACAAAAAGATAAGTGTAGGGAAGATCACATAAGTTTTTAAGAACGTGAACATGAGAATTACAACTATTGAAATTGATATATATATGTGGGTTTGTTAGAGTCAAATGCTTTTATCGAGTCATAATGGATGTTTTGCAGGATTTTTTTCCAGGTTTTAGTGATGTAATTTTTCCAGAAAAATGCAGCAAACCACTCTTTGTCAAGATAACCTGACGGCGTCATGGTTAAAGCCTGACGACGTAGGCTATGTAAAAACAGGATGATCAGTTTTTTGTTTTCTATGCAGTTTATAAATTTTTGGAAATTCCCAGGTCTTAATTTTCCATAAAAACTGCAAACATCCATTCCACAAGCATTATATCTTACTTGCTTTCTAGTGTAGTTGTGTGTCATATATAGTTTTACCGCCGATTTTATGCGAAGGTTTCGTTGTTTTCTTATAAGTGTGCAGGTTATTTTAAACAAGAAGAAGAAACACAAATGGATGAAGCTTATTACTTATGCATTCTTCTTGGAAGAGGATTTAACCGCAACTTCACACATATCCTACCGAGCTAATCAGGGGAGTATTAGTTTCTTTTCCTTACTTACCTTCCTTTATCATAACTTTGATGCTTTTGGGGAACATTGGGGACAATGTTCAGTTTAAGTGTAGAGAGGGAGAATAAAACGGGAACTTAGAAACTATTCACTCACTTGATTATTTGTCTTGTCCTTAATAAACTATGAGAAATATTTGTTAGGGAAATTTTAGCACCAAATTTAATTTTTTTTATAACATTTACGAGCTAAACTTTAGTCTTAATAAAGCGTATCATGGATAGGAATTAGATGACTAGCACACAAACCGTTTACCACTCAAATCCCATCCCAAAAATGTGAGGTTCACCCCTAGATCTTTAAGAATAAAAGCATTCACCTTTAATGCTTTGCGAGTGTACCGGTAGTATAATAGATTCTAGAACTTGTTTTGTGATGCATTCCGAGATCGCTAGTGAGACTACACTTGTATAGTTAGGAATAACTAAATGATAAGAGGCATTAGGATAACCCTTGTTTGAAACCTTTATTATAATTATATCTTGCACATCGGTTGAATAATTACCCCACACCCTTGTGATGACTCATCTTTAGTACACGATACCCCTAGTTAACCCCTCAGAGCCTATCCCTTTCGCGGTTCTCGTGATGTTTTGGTTTTCCGGAATATCAATGAAGAGCATTGTTGACAATCCACCCCCAAATGTACACCCAAATCGCCTTAGCCTACCTTTTATGCACTCATCTTTAGTGCAGTATTGTTATCATTATTTAACCCTTAGTTCGATTATCTAGTTACTTGCATGGTTGCTAAGTCGAGTCATATCTTTTGTTTATAGTTTTGGGACGATTGGGACTCATGGGTAAAAGTAATATTTTATGGAGTAACGGGAAAGAATGATAAATTCAAATTCCCTTTGTCTACATAATTAAATACTGCAAGTGTTTTGATCTTTTCAAATCGCGTTAATTAGTGTTAGAGAAATAAAAACTAAAATGTAGGGATGCTCCAATAAATCCCTTATATTTTGATGTTATCGTAGAGGATGGTAGAGTAAAAAGGTATGAAAAAAAAAATCGAAAAAAAAAGAGATGTCAAAAAAATGAAAAAAATGAGAAAAACATACGGCTACCATCCTACATCTATCTTTATGTTTATGTTTTAGTTTATGTTTGTTTTGTTTCAAGTTACCTAGTATTCGTGAGTCGAGTCTTGGCTTAGCAACGCCACGCTTTGCATGCTTGTAACATAAGATTTTTGACTTGCCACCACTAAATATTCCCTATCCAACAAAACCCTTTACTTCCCTACCCTAAACCTAACATTACAACCCTTGTAAAGACCTCTTAGATAGTTGTTTCTAGGTGCATACGCCAAAGCGGTGGAGGTTTAATCAATTCTCAAGCTTATGGTAATCTATGTACTATGCCAGGTAATGAGTGTTTATCTTCCATTTCCATTCATATTATATTTCATATAAACCCGAGAGATGAGAGAATCCAAACATGACTTGTGAGGTGCTAGTATATAATTTACGTGCTTTTTATGATTATTGTGGCGCTTTAACTTGTTGTAAAATATTTTAAACCAATGCTTCATGCCCCTAACTTATAAATGATTGGTCAAAAGCACATTTTCTTGAGGACAAACAAGTACCAAGTGTAAGGATATTAGATAAGGATTTAAAACGTACGCTTTTAGGGGGTTAATTAAGCCCAATTTCGACACATTTTATATCCGTTACTGCTTAAAATCATTCCTTTTCACTTTTTAAGTCTTTTGGATGCAAAATGCTGGAATGAAGCATATTTGGACGAAAAGGAGCAAAAACATGAAGAAAATGGCAAAGTCAAGATCGAAGACACTCAAGGCTGCTTAGCAGAACCTGACGGCGTCCCATCCAAAAGGCGACGTTGTCCCTCTATGAAGACTTGATCAAAATTTTCCCACGACGGCTCAGTGGAATTTCTGGTCCTAAAGCCTGACGGCTTCACGCCTAAAATATGGAGGGCGTCGCTCACACTTTTCACTCCAGACGGCCCAGATCTAGAACTCAGACAACGTCGCAACTAAAGACCGACGACATCACAACTCTCAAGTGACGTCGTCCCATTGATGACTTGGCCAAAACGAAACCCTAATGACGGCGACCTGACGGCGTCGCTAGCAAAAGGCGACGCCGTCGCGATTGTAAATCTATTTATAGAATTTAATTTTTCTATATTTTAAGAGGTAGAATTTTGGAGAGCAAACCCTAACTCAGTTGTAGTCCGACTTGGACAGTATTTTAGGGTCTCATACCCTATTTTACACATCAAGATAAGTTTGTTATTCCAATTTATCATCATGTCTACCCCATGTTAAATTGATTGTGTGTATGCTTGCTTGTCTAACATGTTTAGCTAAATTACTTGTGTGTTTGCTTAGATCTATGAAACCTAGTTATTTATTGTTGTTAGGTTGTTTCTTGTCTTTATTGATATAGGCTTAGGAGTGCAACTAGGCTTTCGTTGTATTTATTGCGTGAGTATGCTTGAGGATGATAGGGTGCTCGGGAGAAATAGCCTCGGCTTGCCGATCCCGTGAATCTTATTAGAGAGATAACCTCATAGAACTAGGGAATACGCACACCCTACGACTAATAGGAATACAACGCGTTAAGATAAAGGACGTGACAATTCAACCGACCAATAAAAGATAACTAGGGAGTAATAGTATCTAAGTGAACACATCTTTAATCACCATACGAGCACACTTCAATTAAACATAGCTATCCGTAGTAATTAGTTAAATTAGATAATTAGTAGAAGTAGAGTAATCGGTAGAAGTACCACCCCCAATCAATTGCCCTGAGATTTTACCCTTTCTTTCTAAAAAACATAAAAAAGATAAAAAAGAATCATCCTCAACCCCACCTTCTCGTCATAAATTTCTTTCTAGCATTCCTATTCCCCTAAAGAATTATATCAATCCCCGAGGTTTACCCCATACTACACTACAACAATTATGTTCACTGCCTAGAGGGTTGAAAGTCATGCTCGTAGAAAAGGAGGTTTTCTCGACCCCGAACCCAAGCATCAGACACAATAAACAAAAATCCAAACACCTGAAGTACACTTCATAATTACTCCATCCAAAACACATCAACATCAAACAAACAAAAAACAAACACTTTGCGAAACAAAATCTCGTATGATTCGTGAACTCGATCAAACACTTTTTTCCCTACACCTCATAATGCAATTATGTGAAAGTAAGTTACCCACTACGATGAGAAACTAAAAGCTAGAAGAAACAAAATACCAAACATTTGAAGTAAACCACATCGATATCAGAGAAACTTAAAACAAACTCTTTACCAACCAAATTATTAATATATCCTTCTCGACTCAACCAAGCACTTTTGATGTAGAGACTCAAAATGTGTGCTTTGATGAGGCTCACTTCTACAAAGAATCTAAAAAAAGGATCAATACGCCATGGCTGAAAACTTACTAAGTTGCCCCGCCAAGATACGAACAATCTCAATTTTGATATATTCTATCCAAACATATCAAAATTAATCATCATAGCCTCAACATGGATCTTATGCCAATCATGATATCCCCTTTGCATGAATCCTAGGAAAATACATATACCGACGTTTCAGTTTTCACAGTCCAAACATGAGATTCCTCACCACCCGCTTTCCTTTAGCGCCAGGTCTGTAGATAATTAAAAAAGGTTTATTGACCTGCTATGGATGCAAACCAAGCAATTTCGCCAACATTTGGGTCATCGCGAGTTTAAACCCTTCCAGAAAAAAGAAACGCTTATGGTACCCACTAATTTTTTAAGTATGTTTCACACCAAGGGTTATCTGCAAGTTGTACACCTTGTTAATCATTTCTGCCAAAAAGAAAGCAGAGCAAGCTGTTTAGACGCCGAGCCAAGCGCAAACTATCACTGATAACATCAAATAGTCTGGATATGTTAGTATCAATTTCCCCTAGTTATACTCGTAATTGATATACTTCCGCATAAATATATACTCTTATTATCTTATATTTCATTTTAGAGTATAAACGAGCATTGGAACAGAGAAATGTGGATTTGGAAAGAAGATGTACAAAATCACACTTGGAATTGCTGGATAGGAGTAAGTTACAGCGTATGCAAAACGTTCAACTTATGCCATAACTATGGAAGTCACATGAAGACTCAAAGTCAACGCAGCATAAGGTTACAACGTAACTCCGTCGACTAGGTTACACCGTAGACATCCAAATACTTAGTCAAATTCTGTGACCATGACGGTTGTGCGGTAACTATCACAACTGGGTTACGGCGTAGATATGAGCAAAAAATGACTGCGAGAGTTCTGCGGCGTAACTCAACCATGGAGGTTATGCGGTAGCGATTATCAAGACTGAAGTACGTCTAGTTATAGAGGACTTACGGCATAACCCTTTACTTAAGGTTAGACCATTTCACTCGCTTACCGAAATACTATACTTGTTTAACTGAAACACTTGAACTATTTACTGAAATACTTGAACTATTTACTGAATTTTTTTAACGTTTACGGAAACACTTTATTCGTTTATCTAAACGCATTACTCTTTTTAAATAAATACATGACTTATATTTACTACGGACACAAGTATTTTAAATATTTTCGTATTGCCTATGTCTTGTTTTTCTATTGCGTCCTCATTTTTTATGAACTGTTAATTACTCTTGCGTGAGTAAGCGCGAATGCCGTGAATAGATCTAGTGGGACTGAACATCCCTGTTTGTGATTGGTCACACCAGAAGAATAATGAATGCATACATTTGCAACGAATGTCGTGCATAGATTTATTGGGACTGAACTTCCTCGTCTGTGATTGGCCGCACCTACAGAATGATGGACGCACTACATTTGAGGAACTTTGGGTGGTCCTGGGATGGACCCCTACCATGAACTGCAGGGTAGATAACAACGTAACTTTGGCAGGCTAGGACAGTAAGCATAATACTTAAGGTTTCAGTTTCATAGGCTTAAAGCAAGACATTGCAGATACCAACAATCACCATTTACTTTTCATGACACTGTGGATAATAGTAGTCAGCTAAATACTTGTGTTCAACACTTAACTTTGCGCTGGACATTCTTGTTTACATGAATTTATATGTGCACCTAAGATGTTACAAGTGTTGTATGGGCGGGGTTTTTAACAGGATTAAGTTGACATATACTTGTCATGAGGACTTGCTGTCAACAGTTTCTCTTTTATATTATGATTTACTTCATGAAATTTATTTGAAATGAATTTTCTGACAAACAACCAAGTGTTTCGACTTTAACTATGATTTTTGACTTTCTATTTTCGGAAATATTTTGACTATATGAAATTATGTAATGTAATTCAATTATAAAAGGTTTTCATCTTATCTGCAATAAACTTGTGAACTCACCAACCTTTGTGTTGACACTTTTAGCATGTCTTATCTCAGGTCCGTAAGGCGATAACTTGCATTTGGATCATAGAGTCTTTTGGCATATTTGGAAGACTCAACCAATCGATAATAATTTTAAAACATTATTGTAACTTGTACTTGGGACCTCATATTGTAACTATGATTTATTTATCGAATGGTAACATTTCAAAATGTCTCATTCAGAGGTCATTTTCTATGACTTGAAATGTTTACTATGAAGGAGCACCCCAATGACACTATCTTCCGTTACGATGTTTTGGGGGTGTTACATGGCCTCTTATCACACATATACACTTATATCACACAAAGTGCGATCTCACTGCGGTCTAGTAATGTTTTACATGTAAAAGTTATAGAATAAATAAAACCACCGGCACACTCATAGCAAAAGATAAAAGCATAAAAGATGTATGCTATATACAAAACAGGCTCAAATCATCATAATTTTTGTGGAAGGGCTATAAAATGTGCTAGCAAATGTTATCGATCCTGGAAAGGATTGGAATATTAATCATGGCACATCTCAGTTTTTTAAAATTACCGATTTCACCAGTAGATTGCTCCAATTATTCTAATATATTATTCTAAAAGTGTGAAAATAACTAGATCACAAGGAAAAACAAAGTATTTAAAATTAGCTCAAAAATATAAAAAATTTAAAAATCGGTCTCGTTTTCCCTAGTCCCCCCACACTTAAGTTTAACATTGTCCTAAATGTGATAAGAACAAACTTCAAAGCATAAAAATAGGGAAATAAGAGTTAGAGATAAAACCAGAATTCCTGAGCTACAAAAATCGAGATCGAACTCTAAATGATAAAATGCTACGCATAAGCTTGTGAGAATTATCGATTTCTTGGTCTAGATTCTCATGTAAAGTAATCATCACTTGCAGTAATCTTACCCAAAGAAAAGAAATACACAAAAAATGCAAAATATTTTTGGATATATATTTTTTTAATTTTTTTTTTAAAAAAAGGCAATGCTACACCCCCACACTTAAGTTCAAACAAGGGTTAGATAAAATAGGGTGTAAGAATTGAAAATAAACTAAGAAAAATAAAATACGGAAACTAGCACGGTTGCCTCCCGAGAAGCGTTTGTTTCATTAACGAGTTATCAGTCCGACTTAAACTTCCTCATTCACGTGGTTGAGTATCAGGTTCGTCACCCAAAATTTTGGGAATGTGAACCATGTTTCCTTTTACTATTCCATTTCCAATTTCATCTATGTCGTATAATTTTGCATTGTTACAAACTTTTGGGGCAACATCATAGATGAATCCTTTTCCCAAAGCCCATGAATGGTGTTTTTGTAATCTTTGGAAAAAGGCGCCATAAAGGGAATAGTATTGAATTTCTTTTTATCAAAACATTCGAGTGGAATATCTTCACTCGACATCTTATTCAATTGCTCCTCATCATGATACAGTTTAATAGGTGCCCCATAAACAATGAAACTCCCACTGTGTTTGCCGTATAACTCGACATATTCGGATGGAAATACATGTTTGACTATTAACGGTCCTGGTTCTTAGCTTTGGAGCTTTGAATTTGTATTTCATGTTGAACATAAGACTTTGTCTCCTGCTTTGAATTATTTTTGGATTCGAAGTTTCTTATCATGATAAGCTTTGGTTCTGGCTTTGTAAATCTCGTAATTCTCATAAGCTTGGAGTCTTAATTCATTGAGTTCATAAAACTGCAAAAATCTCTTTTCTCCAGCTACCTTGAGATCGAAGTTACAACTTCTGGGGGCCTAGTAAGCGCAATATTCGATTTCCTACGGCAAATGACAAGTTTTTCCATACAGGAGTCTTTACGGAGTTGTGCCAATCGTAGTTTTGTATGCCATACGGAATGTCCACAGAGCATCATAGAGTTTCTTCAACCAAACAGAAGGATTTTCCTTTGCCGTTTTATCGAGTATAATTTTTAAGGATCTGTTGGTGTTTTCGACTTGGCCACTGGTTTGTGGATGATAGGCTGTAGTGAAACAATGATGAATTTCATATCGTTTCATGATTTTCTCAGTTGGTTTGTTATAGAAGTGAATACCTCTGTCACTTATAAGAGCTTTCGGAATTCCGAAATGAGCAAAAAGCTTTTTGAGAAAATTTATAATAACTTGTGCATTGTGGGTAAGGCTTCAGCTTCTGCCCATTTGGGAACATAATCGATAGCAATGAGGACGTATTCAAATTTGTGAGATTCAGGAAAAGGATCCATGAAGTCTATTCCCCAAATGTCAAAAAAATTCGCTCACTTTGATGCTGTTTTGTGGCATCTTATCTCTGCGAGAAAGGCTACCGGATCTTTGGAAGGAATCACAATTTTGAACAAGAGTATGAGCTTCTTTGAAAATATTTGGCTAATAGAATCCAACGTCAGAGACTTTCTAAGCAGTGGTGGAAGCACCATAGTGCCCCCCAGTCGGGCCATGATGGCATTCATCAAGAATTATTTGGTTTCAGAAACATAAATACATCTTTGAATGATCCCATCGGGACACAATTTGAAAAGCTAGGGGTCTTCCCAAAAATAGTGTTTGAGTTCTGAAAAGAATTTACTACGTTGGGCATAGTTTAATCCTTTTCTGAGAATTCTTCCAACGAGATAATTTGAAAAGTCTGCAAACCATAGAACTTCTTCGTTATCATTTGTATAGATTTGCATGAGAGTTTCATCAGGGAAATAATCATCGATTTTTCTTCCTTTAACTCTTCCAAATTTGGGTTTTCGAGTCTTGACAAATGATCAACGGCTAGATTTTCTGCTCCTTTCTTATCTTTGATCTAAATATTAATTTCTTGGAGTAGTAAAATCCATCGGATAAGAAGCGGTTTGGCATCTTGTTTAGGGAATAGATACTTCAGTGCTCAATGATCGGTAAACACAATTGTTTTTTATAGAACGAAGTAAGATCTGAATTTGTCGAAAGCAAAAACTACAGATAGGAGTTCTTTCTCTGTAACCGTATAGTTTGTTGAGCATTATTGAGCGTTTTAGTGACAACGTATATAGGGAAAAAAATCCTTTTCTTTGTCCTAAAACAGCCCCTACAGCGAAATCTCTTGCGTCACACAAGAGCTCGAACGATAGTGACCAATTAGGAGAAACCATAATAGGTGCACTAGTCAGTTGGGCTTTCATAGTTTCGAATACTTTAATGCAATCGAAATTGAAGTCAAAGACAGAGTCTTTTCCTAGAACTTTCGTCATTGGACGAGAAATTTTGGAAAAATCCATGATGAAACGTTGGTAAAAACCGGTGTGTCCTAGAAAACTTCTAACGACTTTAACATTAGCTGGCGGGGGTAGTTTCATGATAACATCGCTTTTTTTCATTGTCCACCTCCATTCCTACACTGGAAATTTTGTGACCAAGCACAATCCTTTCAGTCACCATGAAGTGACATTTTCCCAGTTCAATACAAGATGAGCAACTTTGCATCTTTTGAGCATTTTATCGAGATTTGAGAGACAAGCATCAAAGGAGTCTTCGAAGACTGAGAAATCATTCATGAAAACTTCCATAGAGGTTTCAAGCATGTCTTGAAATATTGTGATCATGCACCTTTGAAAAGCTGCAGGGGTATTGCAAAGACCAAAAGGCATACGCCCGTAAGCGTAGGTTCCAAAAGGACATGTAAAAATGGTATTTTTTTATCAGCAGGATCAATAGGAATTTGGAAAAATCATAAAAATCCATCGAGGAAACAAAATAATTTGTTCCTTGCTAGTCTTTCAAGCATTTGATCCATAAAGGGCAAAGGAAAATGATCCTTTTGGGTGGCTTTGTTCAATTTATGATAATCGATATATACTCGCCATCCAATAATGGTTCTAGTCGAAACTAGTTCTCTCCGTTCGTAAGTCGCAACGGTCATTCCAGCTTTCTTGGGGACACAGTGAACAATACTCACCCATGGACTATCCTCGATAGGGTAAATGACATCGGCGTCGAGAAGTTTGATGATTTCCTTCTTAACAACTTCCTTCATGTTGGAACTGAGTATGCATGGTCTTTCAACAACATGTTTGTGATCTTCTTCAAAATTGATCTTGTGTTTGCAAAAATCTAGACTTATACCTGGAATGTCATATGTTTTCCAAGAAAAATCTTGTTTGTGATTCTTGAGGACAGAAATGAGACGTTGTTTCTCATCATCTTTGAGTAACAATGATATGACCACTAGTAGGAGAGAATTTTCTTCCAGAAAAGCATACCTAAGATGATCAGGAAGGGGTTTTAACTCAAGATCAACGGGTGGATCTTGAAGAGAGGTTTTGATTCTCATTTGATCATTGAAAGTTATTTCTTCAAACTTTTCTTCTAATTCTTCCTCATTTTTGAGATCTTCTTCAAACTGTACTTCCATAAACTCAGCAAACTCTCTGTCAAGATTTCCTTCACTAATATTTTATGAAGTGTTCATGAAAGGGTTGAAGCCATGGAGCAATGAATTTCATTCTTCTTCCATGACTTTATCAACAACATCAATGTTGAAGCAAGTGGCATCACTAGAATTAGAATGTTGCATGGCTTTATCGATCAGAAAAGTGATTATATCTTCTCCAACTCCAAGATTGAGTTCTTTTCCCTTTACTCGTATGATTGCATATGCGGTATGTAGGAATGGTCTTCCCAAAATACGAGGGACTTTGCTATCTTCCACCATTTTGTGGACACGAAATCTGCTGGAAAAAATAATTTCCCAACTTGGACGAGCATATTATTAGCAACTCCAACATGATATTGGTAAGAAGGATTAGCTAAGCGAATACTCATCCTTGTAGGTTTCAAAGTATCTAACGAAAGCTTCGGATACAATGAATAGGGCATCAGATTGAAAAGTGCACCAAGATCGGCTAAAGCATCACACGTGATATAATTTCCAAACGTATATGAAATTAGAAAACTTCTGGGGTCTCCAAGTTTTGGTGAAATTTTATTTTGAACAATAGCTGAATATTCTTCATTGAGGAAATCAGCAGATATGTGCTCTAATTGGTTTTTATTGTTTAGAAATTTCCCATAGATGGGCATCCCAGCCACAACATCAACTAAGGGTACGCTGATTCTAACTTCTCTGATCATTTCGATGAACCTACTATATCACTCCTTCATTTTATCTTTTCAAAGGCATTGACGGTATGGTATTTTTGGTTTGTATGCCTTGATTGGTGGATCGGATTTTGTTGGGGTTTGGTCATCTTCATTAGCTTCATACTCATTATCATCATGGATTATGGTGGTTTTATTTTTTGGGTTTGGTGGTGGATTGTATGATAGGACACTTCGTGTGAAGACAACATTGACATGCTCATTTCTTGCTTGAGATGGGCTATACGTTTTATCGTTTGATCTAGAAGATGTTTTTCTTGGGTTTTGTTGGGTATTTCTTGGAAGCGATCTAGATGGTCGAGCAGCGAATTGATAGGAAAGTCGACATAATTTGTTTTCAAGGTCTTGAATAGCGTCTTGCTGATTCTTCTGACCCTGTTCGACTTTGGTCTTGAGATGAAAGAACTGATTTTTGAAAAAATCGTTTGATGACTCTTGAGAGAGCATGAATTCTCTCATGGTTTTCTCGAAATCAGTTTCTTCCAATTTTTTATTGGTGGTTTGGGTTAGTAGAGGACGATTGTCTTCACAAGGTTGGGAATTATGATTTTCATCCCTTTGTTGGCGGGCTTGCCAATTTCTGGAATTTCTATCGTAGTAGTTTCCACGCTATCCTCCTCCTCGTTATCCTCCCTGGATATAGTTAGCTTCTCCTTTGGGTCCTCCCATAGGCTTTTCGTGACACTCTAACGATGGGTGATTACCTCCAAAATTGTTACAACCGTCTAGCATTTCGTTCATTTATCCTTTAATATCTTTAATTGCGCTCGATCTTGGAAGTCAAGGCTTCTATTTTCTCCATAAGTTTTGAATTGTTGGAACCTTCTACAAAGGCAACTGTTTTCCTTAAAGCTTGGTTTTGGTATCCTTAGACCAATTTAGTTTCAACAGTACTCAGTTTTCGAGTAATTTATAGGCCTCGTTAAGGGTCTTGTAGAGAAAGATTCCTCCAGCATTAAGGATACCTTGAATAGTATTATCAAGTCCATGGTAAAATCTTTGGATAATGGTTCCAAGAGTTAGTCCATGTCCATGACAACTATGAAGTAGATCTTTCATGTGAAGCCAAGCTTCGACGAGTGATTTGTTTAGACCTTGTGTGATACCACGAATTTCTCCCATTAATCGGTCAAACTTGGCAGGTGGAAAGAATCGGCTTACAAAGGCTTGTCTCATCTCCTCCCAAGTAGTGATAACTTCAGGGGTTAATTCATTGTACCAAACTTTTGCATCTCCAGAAAGTGATGATGGAAAAATTTTGAGTTTGATGGCATTGACATCGGTTTTGCCATGTCGGAACATGCCACAAATTTTGATAAATTTGGCGATGTGCTTATACGGATAGGCCCGCGCACGAACATCGAATTGGAGGTCTTTGATCATAGAAAGATGGTGACCTTTCATAGTGAAATTGTTACTTAAGTCAAAGTCAACAATATTGGCTCAAGGGTGGGCGCTACAACTTGGTTGGCTTCCCACATGGGTCGATTGTCAGCCAAGGGAAATGGTAAGTTGTGAAATGGGTTGTAAACCACTTTTGCTTCAAAAAGGTTATCAAATGGTGGATTTGGGATTCTTGGTTTTCAATCATTTAAAGGAATAAAGCGTAATTTCTTTTTGGTTTTCCGAATAAGACGCTCGGGATTTGAAAGAGGTGAAATTGGTTCTACTCCCGATCAACGAATGTTCATACAATTTCCCAGAACAGCTAGGAAACATATAAAAAAGCTTGAACTAAAGCGAAGAAGAAAAAGGAAACGAGTTTAATGAGCAGAGGGCTACAACCGATCGACTCTGAAGCAGTACTGATCGGTTGGATTGGTTTGTTTAGTAAAGTTGATCGAGCCGATCGGTAAAAAGATCTTGCTGATCGGTTAGATAAGACTATCCAGATTTTTTTTTTCTAAAATCAAAGGCGAGCACATCGAGGGAACAAGTAAAGATCAGGTTTCAAAACTTACAAAGACACAATCAAATACCTAGCAGTGGCACCAAAAACTTGATGCGTGCAAAGAGTGAAAGTTTTAATTTATAAACTGGGATTACCAAATCTATTAGCAACATATACGAGCAAGTGAACTCGTTCGTTGGTAGTAAGATATAAAGGGTAAGCCGAGATCGCTCGTAGGAATTTGTGAGAATTGGGAAAGTAAACTAAGAAAATCTAAAAAATAATTTACCAATTCTACTCGAAAATGAAAATAAGAAGTAATAAATATGATGAAGATTCAGATGATTAAAACTAAACTTTCTTAGACTTGTTTGCTAAATCTGATATGTATTATTGTGATAACTCCTATTAACATGTTGATTTTGATAATTAGATGGTGATCTAATCTATTGTTTTTAAGATTCAAACCTTCATCAAGATTTTAGATTATAAAAACAAGCATTAAGCTTATCCAATCAATTCAAGAGCAATTCATTTTTTATAAGTTTGATCCGCGATAGTTTCATAAACCTAAACACAAAAAAGTTTCTTGTTTAATCAAATTCGCTTAAGAAATGGTCAATACAAAAGCTAGTCAATCATAGACAAAAGACTACAATCGATTGATAATAATTACCCTTTCGATCCATGAAATTATTATCTACCAATCTAATTTGATTAACAATGGCATTCTTATTACAAGCACATTCAAGTTCCTTTGAAATATCAAGTTATGGTGCAAAATAATCATTCATAGACAAACAATTATGATAGTTAAATGATAACAACTCTTTCAACCTAAGGAATTACCAACAACTAATCAAACTTAATAAACAAATGTCACTATGGAAAATAAACATGATTGGCTCTTGGAACTAGCTTGAAATTGAATTAAAACATGTTATCACAATCAAAACAATTCATCACATCACAAACATCATCTAAGCAAGTGCACAAAGGCACTAGCCCCTCATACCAAACATGAACATAAAGTAAAAAAATTTAACATTAGAAAACATGATTAAAAGTCTTAAAATGATTGAAATAATATTGCAAATGATGAAGTAA
Organism: Chrysanthemum lavandulifolium; assembly: GCA_022545495.1. Classification (NCBI taxonomy): domain Eukaryota; kingdom Viridiplantae; phylum Streptophyta; class Magnoliopsida; order Asterales; family Asteraceae; genus Chrysanthemum; species Chrysanthemum lavandulifolium. The sequence continues at coordinate 107,139,629 of CM040240.1, forward strand.
TGATGCCTCAAGTATTGGTGATGACTTCTCGATGTTTTAACCTCCAAATGATGACTTCTTGTACCTGCAAGGTTTCCTGGGATTTAATGTACGGATTTAAGAGTTTTAAGATAGTTGTTTTGAGCTTTTGATGATTGATTTGTGAATAGGATTGATGGATATCTAAAACACTCATAAATGGGTCTATTTATACTACTCTGTAGCATAGGGGTCATCAATGCTCAACTTGGCCATCAAGTAGCTTAGACTGGCCTATAAACAGATTGGGAATGATCTAAAATCAGTTAGAACACGTTGTTAGGAATTAGAAAATTCAGTCGTTAAAGAGTCGGTCACCTCAAGTATATGTATTCGATAGAAAGCTCGTAGTCGTAGTCATAATATGTTAGTAAGTAGTTTGTTAAGTAACACCGTGGAGGACGGACGGGTCTTTACCCACCGTATGCCCGATCCACACCGTAGGTGGCGCTTATTTGTAAGACACTATAAATACCCTCACCTCCCAAGGTGGGGTTGGAGCTCAATACCATTTTTCTTTGTTTCACATAGTTCCACTCTCTTCCTTTCTCTCTTTAGAATCTCTCTAGAACTTTCTCTCTCTAAAACATCTTGAACGCCTCATATGATTATGGTTTAATGTGTTTGCGAAATCCTATATCCTACAATTGGTATCAGAGAGCCATGGTTTGATCATCTCTTTTACATATCCTTGGATTTCTAGTGGTTTTAGATGGTTTTTGAGTTTGAGAAAGTTTAGTGGTTTTTGCATCATTTGGATCATCTCTAGTGTTAAAGTTTGAATTTTGGGTGTACTTTTGTGTTTAGAATCATTGTAAGTGCTTGGGTTTTGATTTGGTAAGCTTGAATCAACGTGGTTGAGCTTGTTTTGGATTGTAAAGTGTGTTTTGAAGTTTTCATGCTAGCGACTTGGTTCTCGTAGTGTATTTCATCATAGCGACTTGCTTGAGAAAAGGTAGCGAGTTGTAGTGTTTATTGTTAGCGATTTGGTCCTAGCGACTTGTCTATTGAGACAAGCTGACAAGCAGTACAACTTAGTGGATTCTCCACTACGGCTAGCGACTTGGTGAAGTTAGAGACTTGCTTTCAATTTTTGTTAGCGACTTGTACTTAGTATTCTTAGCGACTTGTTGTTAGCGACTTGGACCTTAGCGAGTTGCTCTTTAGCGACTTGACTGTGTAGCGACTTGGTGCTTTAGCGACTTGTGTCAAGCGACTTGGATCTTAGCGACTTGGTCTTAGCGACTTGGTTCACAGGAAATTGGGATCTTAGCAAGTTGCTACTTAACGACTTGGTGCTTAGCGACTTGGTTCAAGTATTCTTAGCGACTTGGTTGACTTTTGTTTGTGTCACGGTTTTCTCTTGATTTAGTAAAATCCGTGAAAGAATCTATTTCCGGTTTAATCATAGAGTTTTAAAATCCGTGTAATCTATTAACATGTCTACCAACGTACCTACAATCATCTCCATCATTGTCGAGGATGTTCAAGCGGCAGTTCGATACTCGCCCACCTATGCTTGATGAGGCGACTACGACTCTTGGGCTCAACGAATCAGTTGTCTTGTCTTGGAAAGGAAAATGGGGTCAACATTCTCAAATCCATTGATGAAGGACCTTATCGAGTTGAGACTACAAGGACTTAATTGATACAACTGCAGATGGAACAATGATCTATGGATTAGATGCGGACCAAAGACGTATGATGAGCTCAATGATAAGGAGAAAACGAGATTCGATGTCGACATCGTGGCCTCTAACATTATACTTGTGGTCTTCCAAAAGATATCTACAAGCTTATCAATCACAACACCGAAGCCAAGGCGGTTTGGGATAATGTCAAGATGCTTCTCTCGTGTTACGAATTAACCAAGGAAGACAGAGAATCACAGTTGTATGATGAGTTTGAGCATTTCAAGATGAAACCAGATGAGAGTGTCTATGAGTACTACGTGAGATTCCATAAGCTTGTGAATGATATGAGGAACATCAAAATGACCATGCCAAACATTCAGCTGAATTCAAAGTTTGTAAACAACATGAATCCCGAGTGGCACAAATTTGTCACCTCTGTGAAGCTAACCAAAGGACTAAAGAATACAAACTATGAGAAATTGTATGCCTTCCTTCTTCAGAATGAGAGGCATGCTATGTTTGAAAAAAGGATTCGGATCGGTTCAAAACCAATCGGGAGAAACAAGCTCACCAAATGATTCTCTGACTTTCTACACCAATGTTACTATTACCACCAAAGCATCTCAAGTGATACCCACGGGTAATGGTAATCATAAACTCATTCCCGATCCAATGTTCAAACAAGATGATGCTGATGTAGTCGTGGGACACTTCATTAATCAATTGGCTCTTATGGTTAAACAAAACTTGACTCTCAATCCACATTCCAACAGTCTTCACACTAACAATGAGATCAGAACTACATCCAACCTTCACAATCATGCGGTTGTCAGAGATGGAAAAGTTATGGTTCAACCAGTTCAAGGAAGGCAATATGAACAGGGAAGAGGTGGAGTAGGTGGAGGTTATATTGGAAATCGAATCGGGGAAGGAATGGAAATCGGGGTCAAGCAAAGCAGTAAGTGCTACAAGCGTGGTGGTGAGGACATATTGCTAGAAGCATACATCTCCAAAACGTCCACATAATGCGTAATACTTGAGACAAGATGTTGCTTGTGCAAGCTCGGGATAATGGAGCCGCTTTGGATGAAGAGGAGTTGTTGTTTCTTCGAGGAAATGCCCAAACCTATGATCTTGATGTTGATGAATGACCAATTCAGAGATAAGTCATAATCATCAAAATGCCTTTCAAGTAGCCGATCGTGATGCATTTGACTCGACATCGATGATGGACCTTACGCCCAAACAATCTTCATGGCTTCCATCTCACCTATGGTCTCTCCAAAGGTTTCTCCACCACCACAAGTGGTCCATCCAAAGACAAAATCATCTCGCAGGTATTAAAATGGGAATTCTACTAAGTTAGAATTTCACGATGTTACTACCAAGGATTCTCTCAAGTTCAATGTTTTGTCAAGAAGAGAATCAAGTAGTGAAACCGTAGATGGTTTCGCGGAGATAGTTATTCCGTGTTTTCTATAGTTAGTTAGGATATGCATGAGCTTTATTAGGAAGTGATTATGTATATCTTATTTAGTTTTATGTTTATACGTTTCTTTAGGAAACAAGTTAGGTTCCTTGTCTATAAAAGGAACACAATAGTATGAATGATGTAACGAGTTGAAAACAAAGTTTTAGTAATATAAAGATCCATAGAGGATCAACGAGTTCTTAGTTATTTGTGTTTATACTTGTGTTTGATTTCGCTAAAGAATACAAGTTGTAGAGATTTTCTATTAGTTTGTTTGTGATTACATAAGCAATACTAACGATCTACGAGTGCTCAAGATCTATCAAGGTCTAACGTTTCAACAAGTGGTATCGAGCCTCGAGAGAGTCTCTACGATACTAAGAACAATCTTTTCTAAAACACCCATACAACCAACACAACATTCACCATGCCCGGATCGATGATGATATCAAGTCACCAACAACCAAAACACCACCCATATGCAACAACTAAGTCTCTAACAAGAATGCCAAGTTTCCTTACCTAAAGAAGGAGGAATACGATCTATGGGCAATGAAGATGCAGAATGGATTTCCAACATTGATTGGAATTTATGGGAGATTGTAAGGAAGGAAACAGTTTGAAGAGAACTACCACAGATCCCGATGGTAATCTTATTTATGTTCCTCCCAAATCATCAAGAGTTACCGCGCTCGAGAGAAACCAAAGTTAAAACAATTCTTCTTCAAGCTATTCCTGAGGATCACTTGAGTGATTTTCACTTCATGAATGATGCTAAGGATATATGGTTGGCCATCAAGGCCAAGTTTGGAGGGAATGAGGAGTCTAGGAGAATGAGAAAATCGATGCTGAGACAACAGTTTGAAGAATTTCAAATCTCTGAAGAGGAAGGAATTCACAAGGGCTATGACAGGTTTCACAAGATTTTAAGTCAGCTGAATCAGCTTAAGGCAAAGCCAGATAATGATGATTGCAATTCCAAGTTTTTGCGATCTTTACCTCATTCCTGGTTACAAGTAAGCATAGCCTTCAAAACTAAAGGTGGGCTTGATATGATTACCTTTGATGAGCTGTACAACAAGCTTAAAGCTCTTGAGCATGATGTCAGAAGTCCTTTCCGTTCATCATCCACTGCTAGTCACACAACATTTGTTGGGGCCTCCACCCCAAAGATGATCCATGCTCCAAGTCCAACTTACTCATCATCATCTTACACTACCACTCCATCAAGTTCTCAATCTACATCTAGTGGTATAATGGAAGATGTGCTTGGATCCTTCTTTGTCGATTATGATCCTCAAGAAGAACTTGCATATGAGGATTTTGAACAGTGGATCCACCGGATATGGAGGAGATGAAGTTGAAGTGGCAAGTGGCCATGCTCTATGGACATCAAGAGATTTGAGCGTAAGGTCGGGAGGAAGTTTGGTTTTCGTGGAAGAGATCCAAGAAGGTTTGACAAAAGAAGGTCAAGTGCTTTACATGTCATCGATGGGTCACTTCTCCGAGAGTGCAAAGATAGGAAGTCCGGTGATGAGGTGAGATATTCTTCCTATCGCAGAATCAAAGGATGTTGGCACTTCAAGACCGGATCCTCGCTGCTATGGTCACTATGGATGCTAATGTAGACCGGAAGTCGCATGATCGGAGAATGATGAAAGTTCGTGCCGATAATATTGGGTTGTCGGCATGTCAGTACTTCGTGAGGATAGGCATGATCAAATTGCCTTGATGGGCTCTCTCGTGTACAAAATTGTTTGTTTGGTTGTAGTGAACGTTATAATGAACTTAAGGAAGCCTATGATATTTTGAAACCTAAATATAATGAATGCTATGTTGAAGTTGAAGCTTATAAACAAGCTTTAAAAACATTAGAAAGACAAAAGGTTTGGTTTCGTAAGAATCAAATAGCTTATGATGAGAAGATTAGAGTGTTAGAAAGTGATCTAGAATGTACTAAAATGACTTAAGGAGGACCGAGAAAGAAAAAGCGGTGTAATTTCGTAAAATCTTGTGTTGAAAGAGAAATTAGATGAAGAAATAGCTAGACATAAACAATGGCAAAAATCGGTCTAAATCTAGCTAAAGAGCTCTATAGTAGTCAACTGAGACCTCTGCAATAGGTTTAGGTTTTAAAAAGTATGTAGGATTAGAAGCTAGGCATGATGGGCGAAACTACACCAAAGCAGCTTAGCTAACTATGTCAAAGAAGGTGACCTACATGTCAGACGTGGATCTATTAGAGGAATACCTATGCTCGTTGACCTTCCATTATCGTTGACTTTGATGGATCACATCATCTATATGGCAAAAGTCAAAAGACTTGCTGACTCGATTCTTCATCTAATGATTTTGTCTCTTGCTCGACAAAGGACAAATCTTCCGATCAAGGGTCTACTTTATGCCACCGTGATTCAAGTGATAAGTCGACCTACCCAAGACCTCACCCAAGCTCGCACCCAAGACTCCCTACAAGCCTTTTAGAGTTGTCACGAGGAATCATCTTCCAAGCCGCTTCCTCTCAAGACTTGTCTTTTAAGTCTTTGCATAATAATACCGTTAAAACAATTCCTTTAATGTTTCGGTTTGAATGCTTTTACATGTAATAGAACATCTTTTAATTTGAATAAATCTTCTAAAAAGAAGACATGTTTTGTTTGTGGAAGCAAATTTCATTTGATTAAGGATTGTGATTTTTATGAGCAAAGAATGGGTGCATGTGCTAATCAGCAGACATCTAGACCAATGTGGTCCAATGTTAATGATATACCACCTTATGTTCCACAGCAACCCATAATAAATCTTCTTCATTCCCTTGGAGAAGATCTGTTAATAGACCAAATGTGCAACCTACTAGTTCATATTTTAAACATGGTTATTAGCCTGGATGTGTTGACTCTATGTATGTTGGGAAGGGTTATAGGATATCACCGTGAAGCCCTCAAAGAAGTTGTTCTTGGACCAAAAGGACCTAAACATCAATGGCAACCCAAGAACAATAGTGGATCTTATAAACTGCATGGCCTAAATCTTATGATCCACAAGGGTGTTCAAGTCGTTGATGACTTGAGCCTCAATAGTGTACTAATTTTTGTATATATTTTTGTTGTTGTTGTAGGATCATCCTCTTAAGCACAAGGATGTTAGCATTGTTGATAGTGGTTGCTCAAGGAGCATGTCAGGAAACAGAGATATGATGCATAATTTCGCACCCAGAGCAGGAGGAGGCAATGTGACTTTTGGTGGAAGTGATGGTAGAATCACTGGGAAAGGGACCATCAAAACACCTCAACTGGACTTTGAGAATGTGTACTGTGTCAAGGAACTACAACACTTCAACTTGTTCTCGCCTCACAATCTGTGACACCAAGAACAAAGTATTCTTCTCTCGAGGATGAATGTCTTGTGCTATCTAAAGACTTCAAACTACCGTAAGATACATCAATTTCACGAGAGTTCCTCGTACTCACAATCTTTACACATTCAACTTAAATGATGTTCAACCAGAAGGTGACCTAACTTGTTTGGTGGCTAAAGCATCCCTGGATGAGTCTACAAAATGGCATAGAAGGATGGCTCATGTGAACTTCAAGACCATAAACAAGCTTTCTAAACTGGGTCTTGTGGAAGGACTTCCTTCAAAGGTTTTCACCAATGAACATAACTGTGTTGCCTGCAACAAAGGAAAGCAACACAGAGCCTCTTACAAAGCTATTACTGCTGTGAGTGTTATCTCAGAACCTCTTCAGTTGCTGCATATGGATCTTTTTGGTCCAACTCAAGTCCGCAGTATTGATCACAAGTACTTTTGTCTGGTAATCACTGATGGATTTAGCAGGTTTTGTTGGGTGTTCTTTCTGAGAACAAAAGATGAAACATCTCCAGTTTTAAGAGAGTTTATTACCCTTGTTGAAAATCAGCTGAATAAAAAGGTTAAAGGCATCAGGTGTGATAATGGGACAGAGTTCAAGAATGCAGTATTGATAGAACTCTGTAAGTCTAAAGGAATCAAAAGGGACTATAGCACTCCAAGAACCCCTCAACAAAATGGGGTAGCTGAAAGAAAGAATAGGACCCTTATAGAGGCAAAGAAGATCTATGCTTGCACTCTAAGTTACCCACTATGTTTTGGATCAAGCAGTTGGCACAACTTGTTATGTTCTCGAACAGGTATCTATTACTAGACCTCATTTTAAGACACCTTATGAACTTCTATGGGAAAGTTCCGCTATTCACTACCTTAAACCTTTTGGATGTCAAGTGACTATTTTGAATATTAGTGATCCACTGGGTAAATTTGATGAGAAGGCTGATGAGGGATATATTGTGGGTTATTCGGCTCATAGTAAGGCTTATAGGGTATACAATTTGAATGCTAAGAAGATTGAGGAGACTTTGAACCTGAGATTTCTAGAAGACAAGCCTAATGTTCAAGGACAAGGTCATGTTTGGTCTTTTGACCTTGATTACTTAACTGATTATTTAGGTTATTCTAGACATGTGGCTAACCAAAATGCAGGTACACAAGAGTCTCCCACTGACAGTGCTGATATCATGAATGCTGATTCTGATAGTGAGTTTGAGGATGATGAACATCCTATTATTGTACCTTCTTTCTCCCTAATAATTTTCAGTGACACTTCCAAAGTTACTACCGATGAGAGTGAAGATGAGTCCAACTATGCAGAGGACCTTGCTAGGCTTCGTAAACAGGAGTATGCGCTAATCTAGAAGTCGAGAGAGATTGTCGGGAGGTTGCAAAAGAAGCAGCGGTGGAAATCATAATTCACGACAAGGATTCTGCTTTCTCCTAAGATCACCAAATCTGCTGAAGGTGATGATGTTTCTACTCCCATTTCTACTAGAGTGTCCACTGACTTTGGGGAACCTTATACACGATTTCCAAGTCTTACAGATCTTGGTAATTATCAACCCAAAACTGGCATCTTCACCTCACCTTCCTATGATAGTGATTTTGAGCCAACTGTGACTAATCTTGATACCTCCATTGATGTCAACACCATTGCTACTAAAAGGATCAACATTACTCATCCACAGACCAATATTATTCGTGATCCTAATGCACCAGTTAGAAATAGGGGCACTGTAACAAGTTCTAAATATGGTCAAGTAGCTTTTATCTCTTATGTCTCAAACCAAAGAAAGGGACAATCACACGATTTTCAAAGATTGTCTGTTTGCCTGCTTTTTCTCTCAAGTGGAACCAACCAGTGTTACTCAAGCCCGGATGATTCAAGTTGGCTTGAAGCAATGCAAGAAGAGATGCAACAGCCCAAAATCAAGAAGTTTGGATATTAGTCCCACTACCGAGGGAAGTATGCAATTGGGACAAAATGGATTTTGAAGAATAAAAGAGATGCAAGGGTGTTGTGATTAAAAACAAAGCAAGATTAGTGGCTCGTGGGTTCGTATAAGAGGAGGGATTGATTATGATGAAGTGTTTGCACTGTTGCTAGAGTTGAGGCCATTCGTATTTTCTTGGCCTATGCATCTTACATGGGTTTCATGGTGTATCAAATGGATGTTAAAGGTGCATTTCGTATGGTGAAATAGAAGAGGAGGTTTATGTCACTCAACCTAAAGGATTTGAAGACCCGATCATCCAAATCATGTTTACAAGGTTGTTAAAGCTCTCTATGGACTACATCAGCACCAAGAGCATGGTATGCTAGGCTTTCATCATTTCATCAAGCATGGCTATAGAAGAGGTGCCATTGATAAAACACTTTTCCCAAGAAGAATTCCACGACATCATTCTTGTGCAAGTTTATGTGGATGACATTATATTTGGCTCCACAAAAGAGGCTTGGTGCGTGGAGTTTGAGGAGTCGATGAAGGAGAGTTTCAGATGAGTGCTATGGGGAGCTTACTTTCTTTTGGGTCTCCAAGTTCAAGAGAAACCGATGGTATTTTTATCACCAGATAAATATGTGAGGACATCTTGAAGAAGTTTGGTATGGAGAGTGTCAGATCGCCACAACACCTTATGAAGCTCCAAAATCAAAGAACAACACCGAACCGGATCTACCGTGAATGTTCATTTATACAGATCTATGATTGGTTCATTGATGTATCTAATGACTTCTAGACCGATATTACATTTGTTGTGAGTGCTTGTTCTAGACATCAAGTCACCCACTTGCTTCCCATCCGAATGCAACAAGAAGATCTTTAAGTATTTGAAAGGCCAACCCCATTTAGGCCTTTGGTACCCAAAAGAGTCTCCTTTAAACCGGAAGCATATAGTGACAAGTGATTATGCCGGTGCAACCGATAGGAGATCCACAACCGAGGTTGCCAATTCCTTGAAAGAGATTGATTTCTTGGCAAGGCAAGAAACAAACTATTGTGGCTACCTCATCTATCAAGCAGTAGTATGTTGTCACGCAAATTGTCGTGATGTGTTCTTTGGATACAAAATCAATTGTTGGATTATGGGTATAACTTCATGAACACAACAATTTTTATTGATAATCAAAGTACCATATGCATAGTTAAAATCCAGCTTTTCACAAGAGAACTAAGCATATTGAAATCGTGCACCACTTTATAAGAGATGCATATGAAAACATTTGATAAAAGTGGTTAAAATTCACACCGATGATAATGTGGCGATTTGTTAACTAAGGCTTTTGATGGACCAAGGTTTCAACACCTTGTGGTCCATATTGGAATGCTTAACCCTTAACCGCAAAGTTTAAGGGAGGCATAGGCTCTGGGAGGCATATGCCTCTGGGAGGATTTATGTTGTAAACTTTGTATATTGCTTTGTATATTTGCTAACACTAACCACTAATGTTTTGTGAGTTTTGTTTGTTTTGGTTTGGTTTGTGTGTTTCTCTCGTGTTTGTTTTGCGATTGCATATTTCAGTTCAAGTTTCATCAAGTTTGGTTCATTGGAGAATGGTCAAGTAAGCTTAGAAGCATGTTTTCATCGAAAGCAAAGTAATCAAGTGAGCTAATTGTTTCATCAAGATAAAGTCAAGTTATTTTTTCAAGAGAAGTACTGAAGTTAATTGTTCATTCATTCATTCAAGAAACAGCTTTACAGCTTACAGCTTACAATGCTTACAATCAACTTCATATGGAAATACATGATCATTTCTATACAAGATCTACTTAACCTATTCTAGCTCCTATCATCGTCTAGCCTATATCTTCTATCCCGATGGCTGGATATGCATGACCAGTACGACGAAGAAGCTAAGGATCAAAATGGGAAGGATGGATTGATGAAAACGAAGATGATGAAGATGAATACAGAGATGGATGTGTAATATGACATTTTCCTTTGTGCTTCATCTATCGGTTTCACCAAAAGCAATCAATCCATCTTCCTTTACCCTTCCCTTTACGATATGTGATGAAGCACCAAAACCGTGCAGAAGACCAAGAACCACCTCCGTCCTTTGGGAGTGGTGGATTTCTGGCACGTGGCCATGGTTGGGGTTGGGATGATGAAGGTTGTCCTTTCTTTGCTTCCTTTCTAACCAATCTATTGAAGATTGGCTCTAGGCGCTCAGTAGAATCATCTGATCCTCTTGATGACTCAGAAGGATCTACCACACTGTCATCTTCTGAAGAAGGGAGAAAGGGTGATTTTCTAGGTCGCGGATATGGTTGAGGAAAGTAATAAAGCCATGGGTTAGCATCATCACTTGATGATGATGATGATGATGATGATGATGATGATGAGGAAGTGAGGTTTATTACTTTTGGTTGATTCCACATTGGTGATTGGTGTTGATTGGAGGGTTTTTGGTGAAATTAGGGTTTGTGATGAAAATTGGGGGTAAATGATGTGTATGAAGTGTGCATTGGGATTGTTATATAGACGGATTCGAGGATTAATGTAATTTAATGCGAGTTGGGTGGCACAAGAACGCCTAGATATTTATCGATGATATTTTTATCTTGGGTGGTTTTCATTGAAGTGAATTACTTCACAGATTGACCGTGTTTCTGCTGAAGTGTTACTTGGTCATTGGTTAGAGTTGAAATACACGTAAGATATGGTCAACAAAAGTTCCGATATTTTTGACTATAATTTGGGCAACTTCTACCAATTCATTATTCGCATATCGTTACCTCATATTAACCGATTCCCTCTACACTTACGTTCAAAACACTTCCAGTTGTGTGATTCTTAACCCTAACTTACAATTTTACTCATGGCGCTTCTATTAAAGAAAGATCATAACAAAGTTGCTTTTCTGGGAAAAGCAAAGGGTGATGATTTGTATGTTCCAATGGTGGAGTTCTTGAAGAGATCCAAGATTCATTATGCTTTAACGCATTCTCCTAATGTGATATATGAATCATTGGTTACTCAATTTTGGGCATCTGCTACCAAACGGAGTGACACAGAGATTGTTGCGATGGTTGACGGGATGAGCATGTTGCATGAGGAGTTGATTAGAAGAAAGCTTCGCTTGGACGATGTTAATGGAGTTTATCATTCTAATGCTGTGGATATTCTTGCTGGGCTAAGAGCTTGTGGATACAGGGGTACAAGGACTGATGTATGGTTCAAGAATCAGTTGTGTCCTATGTGGAGGTTTTGGTTCACACGTTGCTTCAAAGGCATAAGCAATAAATCAGGAGGATGGGATCAATTTTATACTCAATTGGGATGTGGTATTGTATGTCTTTCTCAGGGGTTAACTTATAACTTTTCTAGGTTTATTTTTGATAATATGGTTGAAAATATTCATAGGAACAAGCATAAGTTTTTGATGTACCCTAGGTTTTTGCAAATGGTTTTAGACATTACTACCCAAGCCCAAGCCTTTTGTCCTATAGGAGTTTTATCTTCTAAACTGTTTGCTTCTATGAAAACTAATTATGAGCGGGAACATCATCCTTTGCTAGCAGACTATGTTGCCTCAAGGCAATGAGGTCACCGATGAGGGAATGTTGTTGGTTCTCCACCTCTACTATCATTGCTACCGATGGTAATCCATCGGTTGCAATGGATGAGGCCCTTCTAATATCAAGCATCTAAGCTACACTTACACCTTCACCTAGACCTTGTCCTAGTCCTAGTCCTATTCATGTTACTCATGTTGATGGTTGAGCATGAAGTTAATAGACCGCCCACACCTAGTCCATTTAGGGAACCATTTAATGAAGGTTCGGATAATATTGAGCATGAACATGTTTCTCCCGAAGGTCCAATGAAGCTCCCATTACCACCGAGCAAACTGGTGGAGCCGAGGACCCTATTACACTTACATCTCAGATAATGCTCTAGTGAATGTATGTGGTCGAGGTTGCCGATCTCAAAAGGAGCTTGCAGAGACTAAATCTACACTTGGTGGTGAGATTGTGGAGTTGAAAAGAATGGTTCAGGACTTAGAGGAACAACTTGGGAATAATAGTAAACGGAAGCTAGTGGTTTCTTCTGATGAGGAGCAAGAGGATACTCAATTTGAGTCACTTGAAATTTTGGTTGATGTGGCTCAGAAGACTGATGTTTCTTCACCAGTTGTTACTGAATCGTCTAAGACCAAGAAACCCATTATGTTTACTAGAAGAAAGAGAAGACAATATTTGAGTAAGGATTCTTTCGAACCTTCAAAGGTGTCAAGTTGCACCACCGATGATCAAATGGAGGATGTTGCTACCGAACTCGGTCAAGCTTCATTTGTTAAAGAACATCCGTGTCCTTCACCTTCAAAGCAGATCATACTGAAGTCTTTCTTGCAGGAAGAAGTTTTAATCTAGACCCTAATGATGATGTCTTTTCTACACCTGTTGAAGATTTGTCTCAACATGTTTCTTCTGATGTTAATTTGGGTGTTTCTTCTGAAGTTCCTGTTGTTGACATCTCTTGTGATGATTCTACTAAGGAATCTACTGACACAGGGAAAGGAGTAATGGTTGATGAAGACATTGGAACTGATCTAGTTAGTGAACAGGAAAGGCAAGCACAAGAAAGATTGCTAGATGAGTGTGAAAATAACAAGAAAAGTCAAGCATTGGTGAAATGCTTCAAGCTCTCGCCATACCAATTTGACTCGAGAGACAACGAGAAATTGATGAAATGTCTACTCTCGCCATCGATGCTCAATGGGATACTTGCATTAGTCAAGTCGCATCAAATCCTACACTTGCTCGTAGTATCTTAGGTGCAGACTTTGACAAAGGAGAATTTTGCTGCACAAGCGGTGGCTTTTGGACAACAAAGAAAGCAAGTTGCAATGACAAGAAGAAAGCTATTGTTGCACAAAAGCTAAAGCTAGAAGAGAAAGACCACCAATCAGCAATTTCTAAGAAAGCATATATGAGAACTATAGTGCTTTATCGTAGTTCTACTATTTTTAATTCTGGTTTGAAAAAGAAACAAGTCTGGGCTTTACCTGATGATGATTTGCAGAGAATGTATCAAAGGATTATGAAGCAGACTGCACCATCTTCTAAAAAGAGAAGTGCTGGTAATTCAGATGTTTCAAAGGCAAAGAGACCTAAGACAGTTGAGATTGTAGATAATTTTGATGATGTTACACCAAGGATGGATTCTCTGTTATTACTCCTCAAGCATCTATCGCAGACTATACCTTCATTGAAAGGGTTCAATCACGAACCACAAACTATTTCTTCTACAGTCTTGCCTAGTGTTGCATCAATTGATCTAGAAGGAGAAGATATGGGTAAGAAAGCTGAAAGAGAAGCTGTTAAAGCTAAGAAGGCCAGAGTAATACTTGAGAGAATGTATGCATTGAGAGGTATTGTTCCAGTTAAGTCTACTTCTACTTCTTCCACTCATGCTAAAGATGTTCCTGAAGCATCTGAGGATGTACCATCTATGGAGATTTATATTCCTGGTCGGAGGATGAAAAGAATGTCTAAAAGAAGTCACACTACTTTAAGGCGATCCGTGAGATCGATGGGACATACACTTCTAGGATTCATAAGTCTCTCGAGGTAGTTCTTTGGATCTAAAAGTCACGATTCAACTTTTATTCAAGAAGGATCTATTGATGTTTTTCCCAAGGATCTCATGATGTGTTGATTAATTGGACCTTGACCGATGGGGAGCTTAACACTATTTATCGTCTCGGATAATTCTACTATGAAGTTCAACTTGAAGGAAATATTTCATCCGTGGATAGGCAAGATTTGAATACTGTATGGTCTTGTTACTAAGCATTATGCTATTCATTCACCACAGGGTTCTGGTTTATTTTTGTTGGGTGATCTTCAAGTGTTGTTTGATTCTCAATCTCCAAATGGTAAAGGGTATCATGTTTGGAAGAATTCACATAAGTGGAAGGTTGAGACTTGGAGATTTTATCCTTTGCCGTGTGTGCATGTGGTGGAGACAAAGGGTGGAATTACTGTGTGTATGTTTGCTGATAAGACTTATCCATTATCTATGAGGCTGATGGAAAGAATGCTTAGACAGAAGTTGGAAGTTCCTCCAGATCCAGTTGGTAATGATAAGTTGCATGCTGAACAATGTGTTGGAATCATTAAGACTCAGCTTCTGCAACATAAAGCATCATCTTGATTGTGGTATTTTGTTTGTAATATTTGTTTTGTAATATTTGTTTTGTTTTAGTTATATATATATATATATATATATATTTGTTATTAGTATATAAAAAAAATTGTATATTTTTGGTTTGTCTAACTTTTCTTGCGTGTTTGTTGTATATTATTGATGGTTATTAACTCACCGATGTGCCTTGTGTATATCAAAGAGTTGGCTAGTCCAAAGGGTACAACTTTGGTAAAGACACATCAAACTGTTGATAGTTGTAATGGTTTGCTCAAAATCATAGGGTCTGCAACCACCCATGCTTAATTGTCGAGGGTTGTATGGTCATCAATTCACCATGGTTTATTCCTTTGGAATCCAAGAATTGACTAGCCCACATGTATATGGCTTGTGGTAAAGGCGTGGAATACCATATTTGGTAATCGTTCACCAATCCTAAGAATTGACTAGTCCCGAGCAAACGGCCATGTGTAAAGACATTTCAAACCGTTCATGGTTGCCGATTTGCTAATAAATCGATGGTTATCGATGTACCATGGTTTTCGAACTTAAACATTTGGCTACTCCAGTAGTGATGGCTATTGGTAAAGAGACATCAAATCCATTATTTTCAATGATTCACCTCTCACAGGAGTTAACACACCGGATGTGATGAGAATAGTATGAAACTAAAATGTTTTGATGTACATTATGTCATTTGTTGCCGCAAAGAACCGGAGCTTTAAAGATTTGTCATCATCGAGGTGTCATTGTTTTGTTTCTTTGTTGTCGATGTTCGAGTACAATCCTCTCAAGCGTTGAAGATCTATCAAGAAACCGGAACTTAACCAAGTCAAATTCCGTTTAGGGAGGATTGTTGGGAATTCTACTAAGTTAGAATTTCACGATGTTACTACCAAGGATTCTCATCAAGTTCAATGTTTATGTCAAGAAGAGAATCATCAAGTAGTGAAACCGTAGATGGTTTCATGAGATAGTTATTCCGTGTATTCTATAGTTAGTTAGGATATGCATGAGCTTTATTAGGAAGTGATTATGTATATCTTATTTAGTTTTATGTTTATACGTTTTTAGAAACAAGTTAGGGTTCCTTGTCTATAAAAGGAACACAATAGTATGAATGATGTAACGAGTTGAAAACAAAGTTTTAGTAATATAAAGATCCATAGAGGATCAACGAGTTCTTAGTTATTTGTGTTTATACTTGTGTTTGATTTCCGCTAAAGAATACAAGTTGTAGAGATTTTCTATTAGTTTGTTTGTGATTACATAAGCAATACTAACGATCTACGAGTGCTCAAGATCTATCAAGGTCTAACGATTAGCTATAAGCGTCTTGTAATTAATTGATTACGCTACTATTTGCAAACCATGTAATGACGATTGCTTGTTTTCATTACTAATCATGAATGTGGTGTGAATGTTTTGTCTAATCTTTGTCAAATGCCCAATTAAAATTGTTAATGTTAAAATTCAAGCTAAGAAGGCTAAAAGGCAAAGGCGAAAGAAAGTTAGAAAACAGTAGAAACCCACAGGAAGAATATTTAGTAAAATAGGTTATCAATGGATACCTTCTGGCCGTAAGGTTAATGAGTTCTGCCCTCAATTTGCTAAAACAATGCCCACTAGAAAATGGATGCCTAATGGTAGAACTATTCCCTTAAGAAGTGAACATACTTTGAATAGGTCGAATCTGGACATTAGCTTTGCATCTATTTCGATGATTCCATTGTTTCTACTTGATGTGGGTGTTCAATTCATCATTACTAACCAAGTGGAACCCATTATTGCATGGGGTTCCCAATTATCCGATTATCCATTCTTGTGCGTGTTCAACTGCAGATCGTTCAAATCGATTACGTGGTACACGGACTCAGTTTGTTCCAAATATATTTGGAGACCGGTCATGCTCATGAACTTCTTGAGTAAATTCATCGGGACATTAGATTCGGGAGCGATCATTTCGGTGCAATTATGGGTTATGGAAATTATGTTGTCGGTGATATTGTTATCTCCAGGGTATATTACGTAGAAGGTCTTGGTCATAACTTATTCTCCGTCGGTCAATTCTGTGACTCTGATCTAGAAGTGGCCTTAAGAAAACATACATGTTTCGTTAGAGAACTTGATGGTAAAGAACTTTTAAGAGGAACACGTGGTTCAAATCTATACACCATCTCTATCGAAGATATGATGAAGTCTTCTCCAATCGCTTGTTGTCAAAGGCTTGAAAACAAAGTCATGGTTATGGCATCGTCGTCTCAATCACTTGAACTTGACACCATCAATGATCTCTCCGGAAAGGACTTAGTTGTAGGTTTACCTAGACTAAAGTATGAAAATGATCATCTTTGTTCAGCATGCCAATTGGGAAAAAGCAAGAAGTATGCCCACAAACCCAAACCTACAAACTCCGTTACAGAAGTTCTTCATACAATTCACATGGATTTATGTGGACCCATGAGAGTGCATAATATCTTTGGGAAGAAATATGTGTTAGTTGTGGTTGATGATTACTCTCGATTCACCTGGGTTAAGTTCCTAAGGACAAAGGATGAAACTCCAGATATCATCATCAAACTTATCAAGACTCTGAGTTCGACTTAACAAAGCGCCGAATCATCCGAGCAGACAATGGGCCGAGTTTGTTAATAAACAACTTAGTGAGTTTTATGAAAGTGTTGGAATCGGTCATCAAAGAAGTGTTCCACGAACTCCTCAGCGAGCGGTGTAGTTGAAAGGCGAAATCGAACTCTTGTGGAAGCCGCAAGAACAATCTTGATTTACTCAAAGGTTCCAATGTTTCTCTGGGTGAAGCCATTGCCACTGCATGCTACACTCAAAATCGATCCTAATTCACACTGCTCATGGAAAAACTCCATATGAACTTGTCCACAATAGAAAACCTAATCTCTCATTCCTTCGTGTGTTTGGTGCATTGTGTTATCCAACTAATGAGGGACAAGATTTAGGCAAACTTAAAGCTAAAGAGGACATTGGAGTATTTGTAGGATATGCACCAAACAAAAGGGATACCGAATCTACAACAAAAGAACCCGAAATATCATGGAAACAATTCACGTTACGTTCGATGGTGACCGGTCCAATGGCTCCAGGACAACCCGATTCGGACCCGCATCTTCAAGTAGTCCCATCGGTTCTACTCTTGTATACGATTCTTCGCCAAGAACTCCTTATGTACCTCCTTGAGAAGATGACTTGAAGAAAGCTGTTTGATCAATGTTTGATGAACACTATGAGCCAAGCTGCTAATGATACATCAATTCCATCATCGAGGTGCTACTATCCTGTCAATGAAGTTAACTCTTGGTTTCTATGACGCTAAGTCAAGAAGCGCCTTTTGCGATCACTCTGTCTCATCAACAAATCATCAATCATCGAGTGTACATCATGGAAATGTTTCGGCACTCTTGATGGGAGAATCCTTTGCTACTCACGAAGATGCACCATTTGAAAACATATTTGCTCACGAATCATCATGAACCATCTTCATCGGAGAAATCGACTATGCTACTTGGTTCCTCAACAACAACCCACGAACACCTTAGAATATGGACACATGATCATCCATTGGACAACATCATTAGAAACCCTCTCGTCCGATATCCACACGGAAACAACTTGCAACCGATGCCTTATGGTGCTTCTTCAACTCCATACTCTCTAAGGTCAAACCAAAGATGTTAAAGCGCCATGAATGAAGACAGTTGGTTCAATGCCATGCAAGAAGAAATTCATGAGTTTGATCGACTTGATGTATGGGAATTAGTACCTGCTCCAGAGTGTGCTATGATCATTGCTCTTAAGTTGATCTTCAAAGTGAAACTTGATGAGCATGGTGATGTTTTAAAGAACAAGGCTCGATTGGTTGCAAAAGGATACCGTCAAGAGGAGGGTATTGACTTTGAAGAGTCATTTGCTCCAGTTGCTCGTATCGAGGCGATAAGAATCTTCTTGGCTAATGCTGCAAGTAAGAACATGGTGGTTTATCAGATGGATGTAAAGATTGCATTTCTTAACGGAGATCTTAAAGAAGTCGTATCGTCGACCAACTGAAGGCTTTGTGAATCGAACATCCTACTCACGTCTATCATATGAAGAAGGCTCTTTATGGTTTAAAGCAAGCTCGAGGGCATGGTATGATCGCTATCAAAGTTTCTTCTATCTCTTGGATTGACAAAGGAGCGATTGATCCGACATTGTTCACCGAGAAAGTCGAGCAAACATTTAATTCACGTTCAAATTTATGTTGATGATATTATTTTGCCTCGGTGACCCCAATGAATGTGATCGTTTTCAAATGAAATGGGTTCCAAATTTCAAATGTCAATGATGGGACAAATGTCATTTTCTTGGGATTACAAATTTCACAATGTCCTGGAGGCATTTTATAAATCAATCTAAGTATGCAAATGAGATTTTAAAAAATTTGGATTTGATTCTAGTGACCTGTTGACACTCCCATGATAGGCGTACTAAAGCTGGATGAGGACCACTCGGGGATCATGGTAGACCAAACAAAATATCGTAATATGATTGGATCACGATGTACCTCACGGACCGATGAGACCAGACATTCTATTCATTGTTTGCATGTGTGCTAGATATCGAGCTAAGCCTACCAAAAGCATCTTGAAGCGGTTAAGCGGGTCTTCGGTATCTCAAGGTACCATCAATATGGGACTTTGGTACCGAAGGACACCGGTATGTCACTAACGACCTATGCGAGATGTTGATCATGCGGGATGTCAAGATACACGTAGAAATGCGTCGATGGGTGCTCGATTTTGGGTGATAAGCTTGTGGTGGTCTTCAAAAAGCAAATGAGTACTTCTATTTCTCTCTGAGGTGAATACATAGCCATGTCATCTTGTTGTGCTCAAATCCTATGGATGAGATCCCAATTATCTGACTATGGCTTTGAATTCAACAAAATCCCTCTGTATTGTGATAATAAAAGTGTTATTGCTCTCTCATGCAACAATGTACAACACTCAAGAGCAAAGCACATCGACATTCGACATCATTTCATCAGGGAGCAAGTTGAAAACGGTGTGGTGGAACTTTATTTTGTGAGGACTGAATACCAGTTAGCAGACATCTTCACCAAAGCTCTTCCTAGAGAACCATTTTGAGTTTATCCTCCCACGACTTGGTCTAAAGAGTCTTCAACCGAAAACACTTAAATGTCTTCAAGAGGAAGAAGATGAGTAAAAGGTCTTTCTTCATCCATCTCTTTGTATATATTTATTCAAAAACCAAAATACAAAATTATAAAACCAACAAAAAGCAAAGAGAAAAATATAAAACTTTCAAAAATCCATAAAAATTAGAAAATCTTGAAAAATTCCAAAAATATTGTTATTTTGTCATGTTTTCCTTATTCGATATCATCTACGGACTTTGTGTTGACATTCAAAGAATGTCACGGGTCTTTAGATGTTCTTGAATGTACATAGTTTTGTTTCAAAAAAAAATGAGGCGGAAAAAATGGTGGTTTATTGTCATTTCGAGCAATAACCCGTTTTAAAAGCAAAGGACGAGCCATGCTTTATCTTATTTTTCAAATCTCATGCTTTGATTCTTAACACAAATGTTTGTCATCAAAAGGACAAATGTTTCTCTTTCCAAATATTTTTCCGTCTAATGATTCTTCTGAAAAATATTTGCCATCTAATGAAAACTAAGTTGCTTTGAAAATACCTTGTACTCTATTATTCGTGTAAATCATTTGTGCTTATCATCTGTCAAAATCTCTATCTCTCAATCAACAACTTGTGTCATTGATTGAGGGGGAGAATGATTTTATTCGAATTAAAAAGGTTATTTTGAAAGGTCATTTTTCAAACAATTGGCACGTAAATGAGCAAGGGTTATTCTTGGAAAATCAAAAGGAACAATACTTTATACAGTTGATTCAAAACCTTTGCTAATGTTATGTTTTCAAAAGATACTCTTGCATGTTTAAACAATGGAGTTTAAAGTCTGAAAATCTGATCCTTATCAGTTAAAATGTTCTTTTCAAAAGCAAGTCACTATACTCCTCAAAAAGCTTTCAAAATTTAATTTAAATCAATAGAGATCACAACTCTC
The DNA here is from genome assembly GCA_022545495.1 of Chrysanthemum lavandulifolium. Classification (NCBI taxonomy): domain Eukaryota; kingdom Viridiplantae; phylum Streptophyta; class Magnoliopsida; order Asterales; family Asteraceae; genus Chrysanthemum; species Chrysanthemum lavandulifolium. Next base: position 107,160,390 of record CM040240.1, read on the forward strand.
AAAGGATTTGGAAAGTGTGATCGGGGGAGAATTTGTGATTTAAATTGGAATTAAACTGATAACTTGATAATTGGTTTTATAAGTGTTTAGCAAGCTTTCCTCCCCACATGTGCCAAACGATTTCAAATTTTCCATGCACATGTTGAGGGGGAGCATCCTTTTAAACCACTAAGAATTGAAACGTGATTGATTAGTCTCTAAGTGCAGGTTCCCTCTAGTATGTGCAAAACTCTTCAAACCTCGAGGCACATATTAAGGGGGAGCAAACATTTGAAAACCTCATCCTTTCCCAATATGCTTTATCTACTTGATTTAATCAGGAAAGTGATGATGATATCTTTTAGAAAATGGTAATCAAAGAAGTTAATTATTCCTCTTGCCTCCGTATGCTAAAACGATTTCAAATACATGATGCACATGTTGAGGGGGAGCTCTTTTTCTAAAAATATCAAAAACAATTCAGTACAAAATGCTTTGATAATATATCACAAGTATACGGATTGATTTTCAAATGGTTTTGATTGGTTCCAATGGCGAGATGAACAATACCAAATAGACCGACCAAATTCTTTGTATGCATGGTGATATAAGGATGATAAGGTTAGGTATTTGTTCCCATGATCCATGAGAACGGAGGGATCTACCGAGGACAATCCACTAGATAGTGTAGAAGTCCTTAGGTATGATGAAAAAAGGAGAAATGTGAGATATGGGAAGAGTGCGGATGAGACAGAGCTAGTCTTGGAATAAACCCAACAAGGTTCTAGTTATGAAGTCTCGGTAAGCGAAGGGTTGAAGAATGAAAAGAATTGAATGTGAAAAGGGTGAAAATAAATAGCCCTCCATTTATTCAACCTTAGGGAAAACGGGTTCAATTCATATGCTGCGATGGTTACCAAGATAACATCGGTATTGAAGACAAGACGTCATGGACCCGTGTGGCCTTTGCACTACAACTTCCCAAGCTACTCAAGTTCCTCTTAAAGGGCTTGTTTCATTCTCACGGGTACCTACATAATCTATCGACTTTCTCTTAGATTTTGTTGATATTGAAGAAGGAGACCCTCTCCCTAGTCTCCGCATAGGAACCAAATATGCACAATTGAGTCTAGAGCCACGAGATCATCAATAAATCTCTTTAGGACACTATCAATGAAGACTCTCTGTTTCACACAATGTGGAAAGAGATTATATCTTATGAGTCCTACGCATTATCCTTGTGGTATTGCGGAACATCCGGTGATATACAAACATATTCACAATGAAGATGGAAAGCCTTCAGAGTCAACATCAAACAAGCTCTGGTGGGTGGCATGTGAGATCTATCAATAGATCAACCATGTGACAAGCGAGCAGAAACAATGGGGCGATTCAATCTTTTGAATCAATCCTAGTTCGAGTTATGGATTGACGGATGCATTTGAAAAAAAAAGCGGTGGTTGTGTGTAAAACACTTTTCTTTAGCACATCATCGTGTACTAATATTTCAAAATAAAGGTGTTTATGATTGATAATTGATTTTCATTAAAACCTTCATTGTATTGCAAAAACAATTTCTATTGAGTGGTACGATTGTTTTCAAATCTCTTTTCATCAATCGGTGAATCTCAATTATTTGGTTCACTCACTCCGTGTTGTCTTCTTTGAGACATTCCGGTTTGAGAACGACTAGAGCGACTCTGAAACCTGTCAAGGAAATTCTTGAATTATACGATCACAGGCGATGCTTGTCTTGATCAACGAGGAACCGTGGGCGTGTACCTCAATTCAATGAAAGTGATCAAAGACACTTTCATGCACTTTATTGCTAGCTGTTGTATGCGGTCGCCCGGCGTTTACGGTGATCGAGAATGAAGCGGTCAATCCATAGCGCATGCTCACACTACACATTCATCTCTAAAGAAATCATGAGTGCTTCAGCGACTACGATACTTTCACTCCATGCTTACGCTATCTTCTTTGCAAATATCATGATCCGATGAAAGCTTCCGCTACTCGATGAGAATATATCATGATCCGAATGTGAGCATGTCGGTCCAAATGTCACAACATCACATAATACCAAGACCATAATGGACGAGTCGAGATTTATGTTGGTGATGATCTCAATGCCGGCTCAAAACTCATTATCACGTGGATCAGTTAAAGACCTCCACTTGAAATTATCCAAACATGCGAAACATGAAGAATCAAAGACTACGAGCTTCTGAGCAAAGAACTTAATCAAGAATCCTAGAACAATCTAGTGTAATATCTGTTTGTATTCATTGTAAATTGAGGTGACCTCTCTTAGGGGGAGATTGTTAGGAATTAGAAAATTCAGTCGTTATAGAGTCGGTCACCTCAAGTATATGTATTCGATAGAAAGCTCGTAGTCGTAGTCATAATATGTTAGTAAGTAGTTTGTTAAGTAACACTGTGGAGGACGGACGGGTCTTTACCAACTGTATGCCTGATCCACAGCCCGTAGGTGGCGCTTATTTGTAAGACACTATAAATACCCTCTACCTCCTAAGGTAGAGGGTTGGAGCTTCAATACCGTTTTTCTTTATTTCACATAGTTCCCAACTCTCTTCCCTTTCTCTCTCTAGAACTTTCTCTCTCTAAAACATCTTGAACGCCTCATATGATTATGGTTTAATGTGTTTGTGAAATCCTATATCCTACACACGTTTTTAGGTTTAATGATTAAGGTTTGGCAAAATAGTGTACTTTAGCCGATTGACACACTTATCAAGCTGATCGGCTAGTCGTCATCAACATCCTCCAGCCGAATCAGCTGCAGGCTCTAGCTGATCGGCTGGAGGGTCTTCAGCTTGGTTTTATGTCTCTTTCTTGTAATGTTTGTCGAATGCTTGTCTCTTACTCTTAGCTCATCGCTCCTCAAACAAACTTGATCTTTTCTCTATCTTGGGACTTGGATACATTGATTTGTTGATTTGTTGCTCTTGATATGCTTCTTGGTATGAATTTTGATACGGGAATCTTCGAATGTTCATGAATCTTCATTTATTCATCATTTCTTCTTCTTTTTCTATTCTTGGCTACATATGAACTTGCATACACACTTTTATACGATTAAGTAACAAAAGCTTATATATATAACCAAATAACATACACAAAAGATAACGCTACTAAAAACATACACAATTTCAGCGTTATCACGCACTTGGCTATTTCAAAAAATACGTTGTAATTTTGTAGAATTTACAATTTGTCCCACTATTTGATGAGGACGAGATTTTGGGTTGTTTCATAAGATGTCGGATTTTTAATATTCTTTTATGTTTTTCGTTATTTAGAAAAATGTAAGTGTGTGGTTAAGATGTTTTTAAAACTTTATTAGGTTTCTTTTCCTCCAAGCCTTATATACAATAATTATTGGGCTTAGGGTTTTTAATTGAAATATTTTGATCATTTAATTGTTTTATAAAGTGCATCTTTATTAGGGTTTATACTCTTTTGAGGTTTTATCCTCGTTATCAACACTTGGATTGGGGTTACATAATTAGCTTTTGTGCCCTGCGTCATTTGACATCTAGAGCTTGTTAGTATCCTGGATGGTGAATGGTTAAGAAGATTCAAAAACCCAAATTGTTGGTGGGGTATGATCTAGACTACACATGGGTTTTGATTTTATCAAAATCATATCTAAATTCAACATGAATTTCACTGTTTATCAAAAACCACGTCCCGTATTTGTAGGTGGAGGTGACAACCACAAAACTCACGAGGTGGCAATCATGAAGGTCAAAAAATTCGTCCTACCATAGGCGATTTTGGAGACATTTGTGCATGTTACCAATCCCTGTTAAACAATAGGAGGGTGGATTAATGAGTGGAAAGGTTGAAGATGGAGATTCGACTACCAACAATCAAATTGTTTTGTTCAAAAATTTTGATCAATAATAAGGTGTTTTCTTTATGTATTGACAATTATGGTGCTAGGAATTTGGTGTCGAGAAATTTGGTTAGTTATTTTGATTTACCAATAGAGATTTGTCGGATTAGAAGAAAGCAAAACTTTGGATTCCAATATCTATTGGTAGGTCTTATAAACGCAAAGTGTTTTGTGAATATGATGACATAAAGGATTGTCATATTCGGATGGAAAATCATGGAGATGGGAAGTTTAAGTTTTTTTTATTATTATTTAAAGTGTAATCTATACCTTTTCTTATGGGAAGGAAAGAGATTGCGATGATTCTGTCTGAAGAGCAAATACATGTATCAATGGTCGAGGTTAATGTTGGTGATTTAGATTAAATTAACTAGTTTAACATAAATTAAATCAAGTTCCATGCAATATCTAATTGACATGATAAGCGGAATTACAAGTCAATAAATCACCTCTTGAGGATCTATATGCGCCATATGATTAATCAAGATAGAAGGAATCATGTACCTTTTATCATGGTGGTAGTAGTCGATCGAACCAAGAACGTAAATAACCAAGTTAGGTTGTCTCTTTAGTTTTCCACACAACACTTCAAACAATACTACCCGAACGTTAGTTCAATCACTAGTTTGCTATTGCCTTTCATCTTGACACCTTAATCTTGAAGATGGAATATGAAAACCGAAACCCTAACACTAAAGGGGGTTTGTTGATTGCTTATAGGAGAGGAAGAGGGGGAGTTTTCTTTTGTGCTAAGTTACGATTAGATGGAATCTGATATATTTATTAGATAATATCTTGCACTTTCCTTATTGTAATTAAACTCCCTTATAAGGCATTTCTAAGCCCTATGGGTCGAATGGATAAAGTATATGGGCTAGCCATATCTTAATTCCATTAAACATTTATTAATACTAGACTAATAGATATATAAAGCCCAATTCTCAATTCTCGAATAGCCGATACTAGTCTATAATATAAATACGATAAATATATTACTTAATAATGTAAATACCACATATTACATTATAATAAGTAGTGTATAAGTGTTTAAGTGTGTGACCCTAAAGGCTCACGTGAGTTTTGCCAGATAATTATTTATTATGCCAAGAGCATATTCTAACAGTTAAAATTATAGAAAAGGTATTGAAGACCGAGTTTATTGAAGAACACATTGAGAAAATCCAAGAACTTCAAGTTTGTGCGCAACATGAAAACAAAATTTTTAACTTTTAGAACCAACAAAAGAAGTTATGGTTTTGAAGAATTATGAAGACATAGTTTTAGGTTTTAAAGATGAAGAATGTGTTGAAGGTTTGAAGATTGGTGAAATCAATCAAGAGTTTAGTATGAAGCTTGCTGAGAAGAAGATGTATATAGTTAGGGATTTGAAGAAAATTATAGCTTTCAATTATTCATCAATTAAAACTATTTATCCCAATATATCGAAGAAGAAATTCGTTTCGAAGGAAGAAGATGATATGGGATTGAAATCTCGAAGGTTCGGTTCATGTGATGACTTGTGGGAGTGTGGTAAACGAGTCAAGATCAAAGGCGTTAATCAAGAATCGAATGTCCACCCCACGAGAAAAATTACACATGAGAACTTGGGGTATTAGTTCTTTTCAAGTGCGTGAAAATGATGAGGACAAGATCTCGGTTGTTTCGTAGGAAGTCTGGATTTTTATTGTTTTTATGTTTTTCATTATTTAAGAAAGTGCAAGGGTGTGTTTAGGACTTTTTAAAAACTTTATTAGGTTTCTTTTCCTCTAATCCTTCTATACTTATAAAATTAGGTCTTAGGGTTCTATAACCGAAATCTTTTGGTCATATGATTATTAAGTAAAGTGCGTCTTTGTTAGGTTTTTTATACTCTTTTGAGGTTTTATCCTCGTTATCAACAATTGGATTAGAGTTACAAATTTTGCTTCCGCGTCCTGTGTTACTATAGAAACAACTATAACTACTAGCAAACCTTTCGTAAGTCGAGCCTTGTGACTTTGACTATTTAAGATGTGTATACTAAGATTGTGTTTGGGATTTTTTTTTTTTTTTTTTTTTTTCTTTTTTTTTAAGTAAAGCGGTTTTTCATCTAAACACTGACTGCTTTTTTGTTTTTTCTAAGCAGAAAAATAATTTTTATAAGTAGGTTAGGAGTTGCTTATTTCTCATTATTTCATTTAGTATTAAATTAAAATTAGTTTTTACTCTCTTATTTAACCTAAAATTATATCTGAATCAACATGATTGTTATTGCATTTTTATAAGATCAGCAAATACAAACACTAGTTTAAAAGTACTTATTTTATTAGTACTTTTTTAAAGCAAAAGTATAAGCGTAAAAAATAAGCAATCACAAAAACCTTTTAAGGATATTGATTTGCAGAGGTGATAAATGAACCAGGTTGGTAGATAATTGACATAAGCTAAATCAAGTTAGTTTTAGCGGCTGGTTATTAATGAGTAAAGTCGATATGTCAAAACAACTGTTTATTCATTTTATTTTATTTTGATGTTTTAAGGTGTGATTGTTAAAAGCGGTGAGTGAGTTGTGGCGATGCGTGAGTCATAACTCATCACTCACTTTGCTTTTAAATAAGCGTTGAAAAATAAGCGTTCTTAAAAATATCAAAGTTCACGCTCTTTTGTCAAAACAAACACTAAAAATAAAAACTCATTCTTTCATTATTCATCGCTTTAGAAAGCTTCAAAAGCTCTCGCCAAACATAGCCTAGAGCGACTCTCGATTTGTTTTGATACGTTTGCCTCATTTGACATCTTTAGCTAAAACAAATTTACGTACGTGTTTGATTTATTAGACATAAAATATAATTTTCGTATCACAGCCTATAGACATTAGTTAGCACTAAAGTTGGTGTAAACGAAATGTTGCTAACTGACCAACAAAAGGTAGATAGTATCCGTTGGAACTTGAATAGAAAAATCAGATCATGAAAAGTTGATGTCGTGATATTATATTCCTAGGTTTTTGCCAAGTTTTTATCCTCTCGAGTTTTCTAGCAAGCTGAAACTTTTGTTGATGCCTTATCTAGATCGCTAAAGAGTCCAACAGACCTAGTATCTAGGATATCTAATTTTCTTTCAAGAGTTGTATTCGATCAAGAAGCGTACTCCCTTGCTAGCTAGGAAATTGTTGTCGTTTTTGTAAGAGTCGCAATTTATGGGCAATTAAGAAACTAGATAGAACAGGCCGTTGAGGTTCCTATTGTTTTACACGTAACATGAAGGAAAGAATGTCGTCTAAACAATTCAATAATCGAATAACACCACGACTTTCCATTATCTAACACGAGGGCATCAAAATTTTAGAGTAGAAGCGAAAATTGGTTTGAAAGGCACAAAAGACGTAGTTATTTCGTATTTTCTATTTGCATATCTAGTTTATGAACCTAGCTAGGCAACCTTATAAGTGTTTTATTTCACGCGTAACCAACCTTAATACAAAAATGTGCTGCGAATTATAAAACACTAACACCATCCTCCCATAGGGAAGAGTTTTATCTTGTTTGAGTATGTGTCACGATATACTCAAGTATTGTGAACTAGTTAGCCAAAAGGTCATATAAATAAATAGCACTGAATATTTGGCATCCATAAAATGTTCAGTAGGATAATAAAAGAGAAGCGCAATACACAACTTTTAGGGACAAAAACCTCTATTCTCTCTATCTCTTGGTTCGTTTGAAACGAAGTTAATTAGCGTGTTAATTTATCCATCATACCAAGGATGATTCTTACAAGTAATTCTATTTATATGTTGGCAACTTTTTCCATTCTTCTCTCTTGTCTCTAATGAATGCTATGCATGTAATGTATATATGTACGTGCGTATGTGATATAGATATCATATGTGCATGAGAAAAAATCATGTAAAAATCAAACTTCATAAAAACGTAAAGAGCATCGTGATTGATAGCATGGAGGAGTTTTAGTCCAAGCAGCTAAAGCTCATACGACCGTAATCAAGCCCACAAGACTGGGCCAAATAAGCAGCGCATGGGAAGGCAAGCATCACAGGAACATAAGCATTCTCACCTCATACAAGAATCGGAAAGCAGGCGACGACACAATGCCGACGCCAGCTGTGGCGTCGGCAACATCGCTACGACAAAAAAACTCTAGACCCGGGGAGATGCGTTGAAATTTTATTTTAATATAATGCCGACGACGAGGCGTCGGCATGAAAATCTAAAGTCAAATTTGGTTATTATGTCGAGACTTTTATATTCCGGCGCCACGTCGTCGAGAATATAAATCCATATAATTCTTGGGTGATTAGCGTGTGATTAATGCTATTCAATTTTGTTTAACAATGCCGACGCCATGGCGTCGGCAATAATATAAATGATTATTTATTTGGTTATTATGCCGACGACACGCCGTCTGCAAAGTTGCCTACATGATTAGTAATATGGTGCCGACGACGGGTCGTCGGCATCATATTTTCTACAAAAACTTTGACCGAAAACAATGTGGGTCCCACGTTGGCGTCGGGAAGGACTTTCCCTACGAGGCTCAGCCGACTAACTGTTGGCTATGCCTTGTCGTCGGGAACGAACGACGCCTACGCTCCGTCGTCGGGAAGGTGTTGAAAAAGTCGTAGACGGAAGTGTCGATTGTACTAGTGCCTTGATAATCAACTCCAGGGCAAGAACATGCCTTAGATCTTATCACCAAAATTGTTAGACGATAGTGCTACGTGTAGCTACCTCATTCGAGGAGTAGTGACACATGCATTTCATGGATACGTGTGGATCTTACCGAAAAGATTTCCCATAACCACCTAAGCCATTAACTTACTCCATATGATGTCCACCACGTGGACCATCTAGAACTGTTAGATTGCATTCATGGGTGACACAAAACCCTAAGCGCATCCCTATAAATAGCGGTTTATTTTCATGACATAACAAAGTTATATTCTTCACATTAACACACACGAAAAACCTAGTTGTATGTGGCGTTATCCGATGACGATAAACCTTGTTTATCTCGGGGTCCTTACCTAATGTGGAAAATCAAATATACAATTAGTCTCGACACACCAACCACTTTACTCAATCATTGTTTTGTATAATTAGTTTGTCACACCCTTAAAATCGGGTCTCAACGAAATGGTATTCGGGGTGTGACTTCATTGCACAAAGTTACAATTATATCGAGCGATCTACATGAGTCGTTTGAAATACGTTTTCTCATCAATAAGGTTTTACAAGAAAATGTTTCAAGAACCAAGCATTTTAAAAGTAGTACAATAAATCTTCGAAATGATGAGACCGTAAAAATCATGCAACGCGTCTAAGGATCTGAGAAAATACATGCTAAAAAGGGTCAACATAACGTTGGTGAGTTCATATGTTTAAGTATTTAAAAAGCAGTGTGGATCACAAGATTTTAACGACAGTTGTATTCAAATAAGGAAAATTAATATTGTTGCCCTAAGATCATGTTATCGAACCGAGTCATTAGATCAAGGTTATACCGGTCTGTAAGTTCAAGTATATTATTAGTCATTAGTTCAAGATTTTGCCGATCGTAAAGTTCAAAATTTTACCAGTCAGTAAGTTCAAGATTATACCCAGTCTGTAAGTTCAAGTACATTCCCAGTCTATTAGTTCAACATTGTACCCAGTCTGTTAGCTCAAGAATATACCCAGTCTGTTAGCTCAAGGTTGTACCCAGTATGTTAGCTCAAGATCGTACCAAGTATGTTAGTACATCAAACGGTTCATGGTTTCAAGAATTTATAATGCCAATAGCGATAACTCAGGCAATACAATAATAGTTTAAGTACTTGTGTCCAAGAGTAAGTAATCAAGCATTTAATGATTAAGTAATGCATTAGAAATCGAACAAGTATTAAAGTAAAGCGCGAAAATATTTTCGTGTAAATAAATCATGTATGAGTGATTTGGATAAAGAGTTCGAGTAAAGCGAATAAGTAAAGTGTGCATGTATTCTCATTAAAATTGTTTAAAGCAAGGTAAAGTAGGGGCCATGAACTCACCTTGTGTGCGGTGGTAACTTGGTAGCGAATAAGTCAAGATATGAAAGGTAACGGCTCGAAGGTAACCTAATTAAGTATGGGATTGACTTATTATAATGCTATATGAAATGTGCAAATGTAAATGAGTTTTCAAAACGTTGTATCACCACGGCACGTTGTGCTTTTGTTTTAAAAGTTAAAAGAAAATATCTCATCTTTTTGTCGATTTTCATCTTTTTGTTGGGTTTTCGTAAATATTTACCATTTATGACTTTAAAAAGTCTAATTTTGTCATCTTGGCGCTTTCATAGAAAAATGCATATTTTTATTCTAAAAGTATAACCATTCTTATAAAAATAGTCTAAGTAATATATTTCTAGCGAAAATTCAACATGACCCATTCGTAAATCCTTACTTTATCATTTTTACCTATCTCATCTCTAATGTTCCAAAATTCATTTAAGAGTTTATAAAAATATGTTCTAGCTAATACTCTTGTAAAAGCTATATTTTTGTCGTAACTTGAAAAAAAAAACATAATTTTCTTGTTTTAAGTCCGTTTTTTCCGTTCAAGCGACCACGTTATCGTTATAAGTCTAATTTCTATTTTTTCTAACCTATAACATAGACTAAATTTGCCAATTTTCCGTTTTGGGATAGCTAGGTCCATAAATGTGCGTTACGATGTTTAACTATTTTCAACCGCAAATTGCAACTCGATTTCTACCTAGTTCCTCCCACCAATTGTTATTACTTTTCAACCCAAATCCACTCCAAACTAACCTAATTTTCCTCATCCACCAATTTATAACATGAACATAATGACTAACAATAATTAAACCAGTAAATCATACGCAAACTAACTTGGTAAATGAAATTAAGCACAAAATGACAAACCTGACATGGTGATACAATCTTCATCTCTACACTTATTCTTTCCAGCTGTGAGCTTGTCTTCTTACGAGAGAGCCATTAATGCACGACTTATACCATTTCATCATCTGAGAAAGCTGTCTCTTCATCGATCAAAGATATTAGCTACAAGACCCTTGTTCTTTCCTGTCTGATTTAGTGTTTTGTGTAGTTTCTGAGGGAGTGGCCTCAAGAATAGCAAGTTTGGCCTTAGCTTTCCTATATTTTGCTTCAAAATCCACTGTTTTGTTTTGGTCAGTATTATTTTGATAATTTTGAGGAGACTGAAGAAGCTTGGGTTGAAACTTGGTAAAACCAAAGGACTGGTTAGACCCTGAAGACTTGTATGAGGGTTCTGAAACAATTTTAGAAAAACAATCTTTTGCAAAGTGACCTTTTTGTGACATTTATAACACTCGGTATCCTCATTAGCTTTAGCACTTGAATAGTTTTTTTCTTTTTATAAATCTTTTAAATTAGCAAGGGTGCCCTTTCACGAAACTCATTGTGCAAGTCATTGAGGTACTCCTCACTAGTTCTTTCATCGACCTTATAATCGAGTTTTCTTGAAAATCACGAACAACACTTTGTTTGAAAAGAAATCGGTTGAAATAGGTGTTGAGGTAGTTGTCGAGAATTTTAACCTCCACGAGACTTCTTTAAATAGGGATATCGTCTATTGATAAGATTATCTTTGTGAGCGAACTTCCATAGATTTCGATAAGTTCAAGAGTTTCAATGTGATTTGCATTTCTAAGTCCCTAGAGAAGTCTAACAATTTTCGGGGAGGTGACAAAACCTACATTAATTTCATGTTTAGACAGTTTGACACCATCATTTTCCAATTTATTCAACAGGGTTTTTTTAACGAGTGTAAGTTTGAGAGAGGGTTTCAGAGTCTTTGGTTCTAAAGGTGTTGTACTCAAGTTTCAGGACCATTATCATGTTTTCCTTGGTATCTGAGGGACCCTGCTAGCTATGAACGAAGTAATTCCATGTTTGTTTGGTTGTACTACTGAATAATGGTGATTCCATTACATCATCGGGGAGACATGATATAATGATTCTTTTGAGTCTTTGGTCTGATTTACCACCTTTTTTCATTTGGGTCCATTGAGCTTGGTTTTGGTAAACCTTGAGTTTAGGGACAAATGGACCTTTATTAATGCATTTAATGTAATAAGGTTCCATCCTAGTTAAGTAGCAAAGCATACGCTTTTTCCACATGTTGAATTTCCAACTTCAAGTCGAGGGGCAACAGCAGCATAGGCTCCACCCTTTTTATCGACAAGTTGGGAAACTTCACTTTCAGCCATTGTTGTTCCTGTATCACAAGTAGCAAAATTACAAATAAAGCTAATCATGATCCATGAATTAAGTAAAGTAATTTGAAAAATCAATTTAACAAGTTAAAGTAAAGTAAATGCACAAGAGATGTTTCAACGTTTGTATTCTTATAAAAATGAATCAAAAAAATATATTACCCAAGTGTTTGCGGAATAACACTTGGGATTGAATGACAAGTGTGGTGTAAACTCCTCACTAAGCTTAGGCTAAATCTAAGCACAACTACACGGAACCATTGAACTATTCCAGGGACTAGTTATATTTGGAGGAGCGAAAGCTGCTTGTGAATGCTAACACATTTAATACACAAGCTTGAATTTCACTCCATCCTTATGCCTATTTATACAAGTATAGTTTTAACTATTTCCTAAAAGACAATACTGACGTAAGCTATAGATGACAAAATACTGATGTATTTTGTCTCTGTTTATAAGAAGCTATATTAGGTAAAAGACAAGGTTACTTTTTGATCATCAGTGATGACACTGATCTTGGTTGTTAGCCTTTCAGGGAAAGTTTGACGTATGGTTGATAAGGACTCCTCCTTATGCATTCAAACTTATCCCGCCTTGTCCTGCCCATTCTTCAGTCTTTTTAATCTTCAGTCTTTATCTTTAGTGGTTGTAGTTGATGAGGAGGTATGGGATTCAGTGAGTTATTGTCATCACTCACTAAACCCATCATCTTCTTCTTGACTCAGTCTTCACCCTTTGAGTTCCGCCTCACTGAGTAGAGAGACTTTCTTCTTAGTCTCGTTCTGAGTGTCTTGAAGATGACTCACTGAGTGACTATGCACTCAGTGACTTGTTAGTGTTTAAGGTCATAAACACTTGGGGTATTTTCTATTCAAATCCTAGACTTAAGGGGTTTGGGTCTTGGCCGAACCCACAGGGAATAGAAACAATATTCCTAGCCAAAGTTATAAATAGCATGAGGCATGGCGTGGCGGTGCAATAAGCTTCACGCCTTCTTGGCTAAGGCAAAGCTTTGCGTTTATAAGGCGTGGCATAAAGCGGCACAAAGTATGAAAATATTTATATATTTATATCATAATTCATATATATCGAGTTTACAAAAACATGTGCCATAAGGCAGCGCGACGACATGGCATGACGGCATGATCAAGCATCACGCCTTTGCGGGGCCTTTGCGAGCCTTTTAGAACAGTGTTCCCAGCATATACGTGCGTATCTTTAAATACGACGTATCCCTTTCGAATCTTGATATCTTGGACTGGGGATAAGATCTTCAACAAGACGTATGGCCAAAGTTTCATACGTCGTATTCCTTCAATGGTTGACTTTGGGTTTGACTGCAGAGCTTTAGATAAAAATACGTCGTATATCTTCCATTTCACCAATACTTAGTGGTCCGGTAATGATACGGGAAGCAACGATTTCATTCTTTTTCAAGATGTTTGTCTTCTCCCCCAGGATAATTTCCTTCTCTTCCATGACTTTCTTGAGCTCAACAACCAAAGATATTTTCTCAGCTTGCCATTGAGCTTTTCCAGCCTCCAACTTTTCCTTGAATTGGGAAGACAACTCATCAACAAGTTGCAGGGTTGTCTTCAGCTTGAAAACTTCCTCCACAGCTAAATTAGTCAATTCATCTCTTTAAAGTAAGATGTCATATTCGCAGATGAGATTCGTAATGCTCCGATCTAGGATCTCTCCATTGACATGTAATGGCCAAGGTCCACCAGAAACCTTGTGAGTATGAGGAAAGATATACCCAAGATAAACCCGTCGAGATGAGGGTTCAGAAAAAGAGTCATCCAGCTTAACAGTGGTATAGAAAGACATTTCCAGGCTCTCAACCTGGAAAGGCCCAACCCTTCTACTACAAGCTTGACCACCTGAAAATTCAGGAACAAAACAAATTAGAATACTTCTCAATACTTGAAATTGAAGAGAATCAAGAGATAATAAAAGGACTACAAGACTAACATACAACGATGGAAAATGAATGTCCACCAGAGTAGTCAAATCCTTGTGGATGTTCCCATTAGCAGTAGCTTTGCACCCTCATGTAGCTCCTTTACGAGCATCGGTTGCTTTATGCCCATCAACATAAAATTTGTTGGTGTAAATGATGGCTAAGATCTCCTTTATGTTTTAAAGATGAAAATATATATTAGAAAATATTTAAAATGCAAGCGATGGCGTGATATTTTCTAAATTTACTAAAATTTATGAAAATAGAGAATATCACACTTAAGTAATTAAATTAAGATTAGCTAATTTTTAAATTTTTGGGTTTGATCATAAATTTCAATAACTAGTTAAAGTATAACATTACTTTACACTAGAAGTTGAAAATTGGGCTTTATGAGTATTTTGACTTTTTTATAAAATTTAATACGCTTCAATTTCTACTAAAATTTCAATTTTGACTTTTATTGGTTATTCGAAGCCTCGGTTTTGTCATGTGGTGAAATCGAGCTCTTCTATTGATGTACCTTGATTAATCACACATATAATTTAAGCGCAAAATTGTTTTATCTTATAATATAAGCGATTTGTGTGTATAACTATAAAAATACTTGATATTCATTTTATTAATATTATGCTTGAAATTAAATTTTCACACTTTCTATTTGTATAAGCGAGTTTTGTAAATTTAGAACATACAATTATTTATTGCAATTAATTGAATTCACTTTCGATAATTAATATGATATTGATGTAAATATAATGTAGGTGTATGTTTATGTATAGTATCTAAGCATGGATTATAGTACGTTTATGGTGTTAGATTGGCTAATCGTATTCGGTTTCTCTTGAGTGGTATAAACCCCAAGATAAGAGTATTTATTTAAAGTTCGGGTTACACTCACGTACAACTACGGTTTTGTATGTGCAAAATGTGGAAAAGATGAAATCCATTCTTATCATGAAATGCATGTTTATTTATAGGGATTCACTTGGGGTTGTGTGATCCTGGATGTGATCCAACGGTTCTAGATGACCCACACGGAGATCATTCATGGAAGAGACAAGAATGACATGTGGTGTGGCATCTGGGCTCTTGGTGTTATGAGAATATTTGTATGAGGCACGATCGTGTGTCATAATGAAATACATGTGGCACTACATGCACCAATGAGGCATCTGCAAGTGGCAATAGTACAATAATGTCAACCGTCACGTCTGTTTTGTTGGAGGCGATTCTCGAGGCGAGTTATGACCTTAGTTAATATTTTCCTAGAGTTGATACCTCAGCGTGTTGGCCCTTTTTCCTTTTGGCTATGTATTGTATGCCTTTATGGTGTATGAGCTTTAGCCGTTGGCCTAAAATTCTTATCGCTATAAACCCATCTCATTGTATATATATACTCGTATAATATAGTGATGAACTTATGTTGTTCTAGAAGTGTGCTAATTATTACGATTGATTAGATGTTTTCAAGCCTCGGAGGGTCTTGATGAATAGCTCGTTTAGCGATGACAACTCCTTTTATTGATAAGATAATGTCGTGGTGAACAACGGTATTTTATTTTATTTATCGATAAACACCTCTTTTAATTGATGGGACAATTACATATATACCCAAGTTACACACTATTATTTCATATTTCTCCAATACATGCTTTAAAAGCACTGTACTTATGCACTAAAAACTTATTTTTGGGTAAATATGAAATTTTGATACTTAGGCTGGGTAAATACAAAATTATCCCTTTATTAATAAACAATGTCTATGATAAACAACAATCTTTTTATTCATGAGCAATGTATGTGCTGAACAAGAATCTTATTACTGACGAATAATTCGTTTTCTGTGATGAACAAAAAATCTTTTTATTGATGAACAAAATCATTTTATTGATTTACGATATATGTAATGAAGATGAATATGAATGAAAATTAAGTATGATGAACACATTGTGTATCCTATGTTTGTTTAACAAAGTAGTAGTTTATATAAACTCTAAACTTAATCAATAACTGTGAACTTGTTTATATGAAACCTATGAGCTTGTTCCTCATAAAATGTGAATTTGTCATCAGACACCTTATCTTCTTTACATGAATCTTTTTATTAAGTTTTTAAAATATTTTTTGAACAAAAGATAAGAAAAAAGTATAAATATGATGAGAAATTTTCAAATCTTTTACTCTTATTTTGATCTTCTGAGGGACAATCTCCATCTATTTAGTTTGATCTAATGGTGAGGATTAACTAGATTTAATATGTCTAGCACAAGTCATGTTTTTCTTTGTCTTTTTGTTTTTTCTTCCTTTCTTTCTTCTTTTGTTTTCTTTTTCTTTTTTTTTTTAATTATTCACGTTTTTGTTATAACCATTTTTTTTTTTTTTTTTTTTTTTTTTTTTTAACTTTTTTTAATATTCACGTTTAATTTTTCAAAATTCGCATTTTTAATATTCACATTTTCTTTTGTTTGTTTGTTTTTTTAATTCACGTTATTCGTTTTTTTTAATCGCGTTTTTTCTTCCCTTTCATACGTTTCGTCCGTTTCAATACGTTTTCATCTATTTTTCGTCCGTTTCATACGTTTCGCCCGATTGCATACGTTTTATCATTTTCATACATTTTGTCCGTTTCATACGTTTTCCCGTTTCTTACGTTTTCTTCCCTTATTCATACGTTTCGTTCGTTTTCATACGTGTTTTCGTTTTCATACATATTCGTCCGTTTTCGATTCGTTTCATACGTTTTCGTCCGTTATTAAGCGTTTTCGGCCGTTTTAAGCGTTTTCATCGTTCCGAATATCACAAGTGATATTACGGGCGATCAAGTGATATTACGAGCGATGCAAGTGATATTACGAATAGCACAAGTGATATTCGAATATCACAAATGATCGTGAATATCGCAAGTGATGTTATGTGATATTACGAATATCACAAGTGATATTCGTGATATTGAGAATATCACGTGATATTTGAATACCACAAGTGATTTTTGAATACAACAAGTGATTTTCAACTAATGTTTTGTAACATGAAAATCATCGTGATATTTAAAATATCCTTTGTCATGTTATGCCTAGGTTGATATAATAAGATCTTAGCATGTCCTTTGTGTTTCTTTTGTTCCATACCACGCATGAGTAGGATAGAAGACCAAGGATTTCATTTGTGTTTGTGGCTTTTTGGTTTTGATTCGTTGTGATAACAAGAAAGAAATAAAGACTTGCCTCCTACTTTGCTACACATACACGTGAAATAAATTCAAAATATTACACGGTGATATCAAGAAAATCACAAGTGATATTGATAATATCATGAAGTGATATTGAGAATATCATAAACTCATATTCGAATATCACAAAATGATATTCATAATATCATGAGTGATATTCGAATATCGGTGATATTCACAAAATTACAAGTGATATCTGGCGTAATATCTGAGAAAATCACAAAGTGATATTAACAAAATATCACTTGTGTTTTGAGAATATCACAAAGTGATATTCGAGATAATCTAGTGATACTCGAATATCACGAAATCACTTGTGATAGTCGAAGCGTGTAAGCGAGCGAAAGCTTAAGAAAATGGGCGAAAACGTAAGAATCGGACGGTCGTGAAAGCGGTAGCGTATGAAAATGGGCGAAAATGAAGAAAAATGATGAAAGCGAGGCGAAACGTAAGAAAGCGGATAAGGCGTATGAAATCGAAGAAAAAACACGAATAAAAAAGCGAAATAAATAAAAAAAAAAAAAAAAAAAAAAAACATTAATTAAGAAAAAACGTGTAAAAAAAAAAAAAAAAAAAAAAAAGCACAAAAAAAAAGTGAATAAAAATAAAGACAAAAGATAAGGAAAAAACATGAACAGGTTTATCTCTAAATCTTGGGTTAATCCCACCATTAGATCAAACTAGATGAATGGTGGGGATTTGTCCCTAGTAGCGTGATTTATGGTGGAAAATAAAGTCATTCTAAATATGATTCCTTGATATAAATTCATCAAATGATAAAAATGTTGTTTATCAATAAAACGTTGTTTGTCTTATTCTAAAAAAAATATTTATCCTTGATTTTAAAGATTAAATATCAAGAACACTTTTAAAGATTATTTATCCTTGATGCTAGTTGCTAAACTTTAAAAAAGAAAAAACGCATTGAGATATTTTGTCTGAGACTTTATAGACATGATCTTACAAACTTTGTTTATTTGGAATTTTGGAAGAAAAAAAAACTGAGAAAACAACAAAAGTTAAGTATTTACGATGAGTTTAGTTTTACTGTTAATAATTTGGAAGAATAACTTGATTTTTTTTTTTTTTTTTTAAAGCTTACCTCGAATTCAAGATATCAGATCTCGAATTTAAAAAAGTCGATCTTGAATTGATTTAGTTAATAACGAATTGAAGTAATTAAATCTTGAATTAAAGAATTAGATTATAATTTTGAAGAAATCAAAATGAAGAAATTGATACTTGGTTGTTTAGAAAAACGGAAAGAAATGTGTTTTATTAGGGTTTATTTCTAGAACTTTTACAAGAGTGACCACTTTTTGTTTGTTCCCCAATCTATTGATCTATTAGAAAGTAAACTTTAAAATCTTTTTTTATATCCTTCTTTTTGTACAAAACCGTGTATACCTCGGACTATTGGCATGAATACAAAAATTCAAACGATAATTTTTGCATAAATCATCCCCTGGTTCATATCAGATTAGAAAAACTTGTTAAACATAAATTTTGTAGGCATTAAAATTTAGAAAGTAGAGATGGTGGGATTAAATGGTAGGAAGTTTCTTTGGTAAAAGTGGGGTTGTCGGAGAGTTTGTAACAACGTTAGTGAGTTTTGTAGGCATCAAAATAGATGGTTTATAGGAGGCAACATATTCATGTGTCACCTTCTTTTTCATTAAAATATATTTGTTTTTACCAAAATCTCCCATCAACGTCTCACCTGAATTATATAACCTCCTATGCCCTATGTCAAAGCAAATTTATACATTTGTTAATTGGAACTTGAGTTCAAAGTTTAAGAAGACATCCCTTTTTCATGTGAGCTACTTCCATAATATATGTCTATGGTTCATGTAATAAAACATTTTACAATAAGTTTGGTTAATTAAGAGAGCAAAAATGACAATAATACTTATGTGTGTGTATCGATACAACTAAGCCTCAATATAATTTAAGTTGAAACTATTAAAGGGACTTCTAATTAGTTAAACCAGTTACGATAGAATAATATTGAGCTGGGTAATTGAGATTAGTTTATAACTTTCGGTTTGATATATTTTTTTTTAAAAGGCAACATATTATTAACGGGATCAAACCCGATAAACAAGATACAAAAAAAATGATGACCGACCTTCTTAACAAGATAATTAAAAAGAATGAGCCCGAAAAACAAAACATTAGATCATGCAACAAAAAGATACAAGAAAAGAAACATGAAACCTAGAACCTATGACTTGCTGCATACATCCAAACACACAATAAAACCTATGACCTGCTGCATTCATCCAAGGGACACAAAAAGGACAGAAGAGAAAGCTAGAACTTTCGGCTTGATATATTATATAGAAGAGAGTGATAATAATGTCAGCAATTGATTTAGTCGATCTTGAATTGATTTAGTTAATCACGAATTTAAAAATAATTTACAATTTTATACCTAGGTAAAATTTTATTATATCTAATTTTTTTTCTTTTTTGTTTTAGATAATCAAATTAAATATTAATTTTTAGACATAAAAATATTTACCTCGAAATTTTCTTCTTGGTTCTTAATTAATAATCAACTAAAAATTTTAACTTTTAAGTGTAAAGCAAAATAGTAACGCATTATAATTTTCTAACAGGTAAACAAACCAGTTGCAAAAGTATACAATTAAAAGATATAATATATGAATATAAACAAATAAATGAACATAAATGAGCGTTAATAAACGCCTTATCGGATGTTCACAAACATAAATAAATCGCACAAACATAAATAAACCGACATGATATTTATTTATGTTTATTCATTAAATAAATAAACGAACGTAAACGAACTTTTTATCGAGTAGTACCAAATTTTTAAAAACTTAACTAAGAAAACAATAAACAACAATGTGGACTAGAATCATAGACTAGCACAAAGAAAATTACATAACATATTTTCACGTGTGATATCGAAGAAGTCTAGGTGGCAAAAAAGCTGTTATATGGGTCCCATTGTACACAATTGAAATGGTCTAATTCAATAACAACTTCCCTCAATATTCTGAGAAGACATAACAGAAATCCATGACCGTTTAAAGCCCCACAAACCAAATCATAAAGTACATGCAAGTGTAGTTCAAATATAGTATCCATCACTCTCAACTAAACAAAACTACTATACCATTCCTTAATCACATTCATTTCAAACATCAACAACACATAGAGCTAATATTCACACTTTGATCAGTAAGTTCTTTATAGTACTTTTACATTTTTCTTGATTTTGTATGGTTTTATATGAATGTGTCTGTTAGCTCTAGTCGATATTTTAGTTTCAGAATTATATATGAGCATGTTAGCTCGTAAATACGATTCATATGAGTTAGTGGTGGTATTGAATTTTTGACATCAAGATTAGGTTGAAGATTAGATCTTTTTCTATGGTAAAATGTAAACACTTTTTCAGGATTGAATTTCATGATTGTTGTTGTGATATGAAGTTTTGTTGTTTCATGTGATTATATCTTTGAATGTATATCAGTGTAAAAGTTTTTTAATACAAAATTTGTAGCATTTGTCTTCTGTTTTGGCTTTTAGATGGCCTAATTAGTTTGTATAGAAAATGCATATGAGGTTAATGGCAGTATTAGATTTTTGAGATCAAGAATAGGTTAAAGATTACATTTTTTTTATGGTAGAATGTAACTTAAGTTGAAAGTGTTGTTATGACGAAGATGGATGCATATGATCTTCTATATATTTTGACATTTTAACTACCTGTCATCAAGAATTCGTTAAAGATTTCAAATTTTAATTGTATTATGTAAACCGTTTTTTGGGATCAAATGTTTAACTGCTTTTTTATGATATAAAGTTTTGTACTTTATTATCTTGATTCTCCCTATAGATGTGCATATGAGAGTAAATATGTTAAATAACAGCTATGGTTGCTTTGATTCCTGAATTTGAGATGGTCACATTAGTTTGTAGATTGACATGAGTTAGTAATAGTATTGACTGTTAGACATCATGAATAGGTTTAAGTTGCTTCTTATTATGGCAAAATGTAAAACGTTTCTTGGGATCAATTTTAAAATGCTGTATGTGATACAGTTTTGCTGTTTAACTTGCATCTTATTTGTTTCAATATGTGGCATTTTAAACATGTTACAATACAAAAACGGTTGCATTTGATCTTCTATTCTACCTTTAAATGGCCATGTTCCTCGAAAATGATTGATATATGGGTTTATTGTTAATGTTGTCAGAAAAATGATATCCTTTGGGTAAAAAGAATGGAAAACCTCTTTCCGCATCATGTTTTAAAATGTGTTTACAATGCAAAGTTTCGTTCTTCATGTTTTTATTTTTTAGATGTGTATGGGTCAAAATGTGTTCTATTGCTCCATACAGATGTGCATCAGTTTTGAAACAAGATTCTATGAAAGGATGTCTTTCTTATAAAGAAAACAAATAAGATATCATCATGCATTTCCTATCATTTTGTTGTCTCTGAGCCTTGTGAAATTATTTTCTAGGATTCTCAGAAGATGTCAAGATATTCGTTCTCAAAGGATGTTCAGGTCCCAGTTTGCGGAATACCATTTAACTTGAACAGGGTACAGCACTCCACCATTTCAAATACTCATATTTTGAACTTTAGTTTCATTCACTTTCGAAGTCAATCTATTCATAGTCATATATATACTATAGTTATATTTATACTAAATTTATTTAACAAACATTAAAACCTTATATATGTCACAATTTTTTGCGTCTCCTGACATAAATCGTCTAAAACCACGATGAACTGACACATGTAGTTGCATACTAAACTAATTCTTTTGACCACAATAAAATCTAAGTGTGCAAGTCTTAATGATTAAGTACCTTGTTGAACTGCAGGATCTTCTTGCTGCAAGATCGTCAAAACTTTGTAAGCTATTTAAAGAAAATTCTGATGAAGATCTTTCTCATCTTCTATGTGATATCCCAACAACGCCTCAAATATTTGAAATTATGGCAAGATTCTGCTACGGTTTCAAAATAATCTTCACACCAGAAAACGTCATTCCCATATCTTGCTTAGCCTGCTATTTGGGTATGACAGATAACCACAGCCCCAACAATCTGCTGAGTCAGGCTATATATTTCTTTGAGCACAAAGTCGTCACGGGCTGGAATGAATCAGTAAGATGCTTAAAGGCAACAGAGAATCAAATCGTTCTCCAACAAGCATCAAAACTTGGTTTACTTGAAAGTTGTATGGATTCAATCATCAATAAAGCACTTGATAATCCACTTTTACTTGGTGAACCAATCAAGAATCCGGTTCTTTATGATGATGATAGTAGTGATGATGATGAGGGGTTTAATGGAAACGTTTACAAACCGAATGCTAGGAGGCAACTTTTTGTTCTTGATTGGAAGTCAGAAGATTTAAGTTTGACCACACTTTCTCTTCAGTTTTACGAGCCTATAATTCGTGGAATGATTCAATGTAAAATGGGTTCAACTCATATTGCATCGAATCTTTATCAGTATTTTAAAAGTTGGGTGTTTATAGATCCAAAAGAAACCGATGAAGATACTTCTTCTTCTGAAGGCGTTTCTTCAAACTCAAAAAAGTTAGCTATTGAAGCAATTGAAAGACTTCTACCACATGATCGAGGGGTCCTCCCATGTTCATTACTATCAGAAATGCTTCAATACGCAACTGTTTTAGAAGCTAATGCGAACTGTAGGGACGGGTTTGAAGTGAGAATCGGAAGACAGTTGGATTTAGCAACAGTTAATGACTTGCTAATACCAACTCAAGGCTATTCTAAAGAAGAAAAGTATGATACTGAATGTGTTAGAAGAATCTTAAAGCATTTTTACAACAATTTCACAGGGCAAGATCAATCTGGGCTTGACAATGTGGCTGAGCTTCTTGAGGACTTTCTAGGGGAGGTAGCAAATGACATTGATCTGAAAAAGGACTCGTTTATATCACTTGCTGAAATGGCCATTGCTGCATCAGAAGGAACTCAAAAAACCTCAAATGGGATATACCGCGCAATAGACATTTACCTAAGTAAACACAGATACCTAACAGAATCTGAGCGAGAAGAGATTTGTGCGGTTTTGGATTGCCACAAAATGTCAGTCGAGGCATGTGAGCACGCTGCACAAAATGAACGGCTACCAGTTCGTGTGACAGTTCAAGTGTTGTTTGCAGGGCAGTTGCACTTGCGGGACACAATTACTAAAGAGGTGGCACCTCTTTCAGAGGACGAGCCGAAAAAGCCAAAGTCAAAGTCAAAGTTAAAATCAGTGGAAAACAATGAGGAGGAGAAAGTGAAGGGGGAACTAAAGAAAATGAGTAGTAAAGTTATGGAGTTGGAGAAAGAATGTCTTGTAATGAGAAAAGAGATTCAAAGAGGTTATTTGAGGAAAACAAAGACTGAAAAGGAGAAATCGAATGTTTGGAGGGAAATGAAGAGGAAACTTGGGTGCATATCAAGCCTTAACAACGGTAATTGTCACGTGAAGAAGAAGAAGGTCCATCCAAGATAGAAAAATGACAATGATTATGAGTTCATTTTTGTTAGTTTGATTGAGCAATAAGGGTTGTGCGTTTGGCGTTTTTAATTTGGGTTTTTCCAGTTGTTTGTTCTTCTTTAGCATACATTTCCTTTGATAACTAATTTCTTTCGGTTAAATTATATTTGTTCTTTAACCTGCTTTGTTTTATGGCAAAGGCATAAAGTCATGCTAGATGCATTATATACTAATTTTGTTGTGTGAAACTCTTATGTCTTCATATAAGGAATGACAGTTTATTTAAAAGCATGTCATTATGCTTGTAAAACTAAATAAGCAGTAGTGATATTGTCCCTAATTCTTTTATAAGTCGAGTAACGAAAAAAAAGTAACAAGCAGATCTCTAGATTGAATATATACATTTTGTCATTTGAATGTTGCAAAAGGACTTGCTGCATGTCTCAGTGTGGAGAAGCAATTAGGCAGCATGTATATAGTGGTCTGGTCAAATGGATAATCTGTTGGGTGCAACGACATGGTGACTTTTGATATTAGATCCCTCTTGCACCCCAATCATTTTGCCCCGAGTGGCTTGATACTGAAAGTCAGCCAATGCGCATTTTATCTTTATCGGTTTAAATCATTAGTATTACCTAAACAAAAACAAGTCAAATGGATTTAATCCAAAAACTCACCGATATCATTTTCTACCAAATTAAAACGAAAATATAACTACGTTCGTAATAGTGATGAAAAAGATTGATATTTACTATTGTTGAGTTTATGATATATAAAATATAATAAAACATAAAGACATCAAGAAAGTCACAATGGAAGACTTAAGATCATAACAAATAAATTAATTAGCGAAAGTATGCGTAACGTTACCTCTTGCGAATGTCAAATCCCTCGAGCAAAGCAAAACAACCTCGAGCAAAGCAAAACAAAGAAGTACTTATTGGTGTAAGAATAATGTCTTACAATGGCGTTCTTGTACATGAATTAACCAAAGCGAATCAAGCGATTGCTAGATCTAACACAAGTCCTCGTTTAAGAAAACGAAACCAAACTCCCTTACTTGGGGTGTTCGGCCGAATATAGGACAAGAGAGAGAGATGAGAGATCTAGGGTTAATTCAATGCACAAGATGTATGAAACCCAAACTTAACCCTCCTTATATACTAGTAGGTAACTTAGGGAACAAGTTAGGGATTAGGCTTTGTAAAGGCCTATGGCGGCCATGATGGAAAGCCCAAAGCCAAACCCATAACTTTTCAAGTTTTCATTTCTAGTCCTTCTTTTCCATTTAACGGTTGTTAGTCATTTTTAGTTAAATACTTAACGATCGTTAACCGGACTTAATGTGTAATAATTAATCGTAAACATAAACATTAATTATTAACTTTAATTCTCATTCGCTAATGTGTGCAATCCCGTGGTCACGAGTTCGAATCGGACATTCACATGTTTGTAAATATATACATTTCAACAGCCCCACTTGGATATGTTTACAAAGCGTGAAATGACATTGGTTAGCGTCTAGCAACACGCCAATGCCCGGTACAACTCGTGTATGGTTTTCTGGAGAAAACCAAGTTTGATGATTCATCATCATATTCATCCTTTGTTTCTAATACCATGTTAATAAGAATATGGATCTCACTCATTTCTTAATTAACTATTTTGTTTCTCGCTTTATATGATTTATTATGATTACTAATTCTTGAGCAGAAGACCTTGGGTATGGCCATACAAACATCTTAACAATCCTACGAGGGCCCAGGTATTATACTTCAAAATGAATTTGAAGGAAACAAATCCCATTTGACTCTGAGTAGGATTCATAAATTTCATAACACTTACGAAAACAACCCTTATAACTACCGATTCGTGTAGCGTTAGATTGCTTCACAAAATGCACTACATCCATGACATATCTCTTGTATCTCAAGTCGGAGGATAAATATCCATGATATACTTAATGACAAAGATCCATAAAGTATCATCATGTGGGTGAGATAAGTCCTATATTCAATTCATTAAATATCATCTGAAATTAGTCATGCTACGCATCAATATACTTTCAAGTATATTCTAACTAATACTCAGATTTGTCTTAATTCAATATCATTCCCATGTTATTGATTGACAATGGACTATTTAGAATAACATAAGTTATTGATGAGTGTGTAAATACTCATCATTTTTGGTCAAATCTGAACTGCAAAACATTTAAAAACACTCATAAATTCATCAAAATACTGAAAATATCATTGGATTATGTTTTATATGTTTCAAATGCAAAATGTTTAAAAACAGTTGAAAAACGAACAAAGTTTGCATAATTAGCAGTTTCAGTCCCTCAACTTTCAAAACTTGTCAAATTTAGTCCCTAGGCATTTGTTTTGTAAGAAAAGTCACCAAAGGTCCTTTTGAAATCCTATGTTGTCATATTTAATCCTTTGGTGAAAAGTTTCAATAATTTACAAGTTTGGTCCTTGCACTTTCGAATTTGCAAAATGGTCCTTGGAAAATTTTATTGTTGGAAATCTCATGTATGGTCCACTGGATTATTGGGACATGGCAGAATCACCCTTGGTTTATTTTGGAAGATGTACAACTTTGGTCCTCCAATTTTCGAATCTACAAGATTGGTCCACTAAACATATAATTTTACCAAACCAAACATAAACCCAAAAATTAACCCAAGCCCAAAATTTAATCCAAAACCGGACCACAAATAATTCCCCAGTCAAACCCGTTTGACTAAACCAAAACCTCCACGGTTTTCCCTCCTAACCGCTACATTTCCTCTGCAAAACCTCCCATGACCATACTTCCACCACATACCCCAACACCTATCTCTCTTTGTCCCTCCACTCCACACTAGTCAAGGAACAATTAACACACCTTCTACGCCACACGCTATCAAACCTGTTACTTCCAATATTGGCGCCAAAAGTAAAATCAAGGGTTGTGATCAACTTTGACCCATCCAATGGCGAGAAAAGATTCGAGCAACTAGTGAGGACTATAAAGAAGAAAGAAGACCTGAGTATGATTGTCCTTTTTTTAGACCTTTATTTATTTTTCTTGTAATAGTTTTAATTGTTTTAATGTTTAAGATTTACGGGATTTATGTTTAGTGAAATTTACAAGTTATTTTAAGTTTTAATTCACAAGATTTCTCAATCAATTTCGGGTTTCTATTTTCCTTATGTTTCCCGCCAAAAAAAATGTTCTAATCGGTTTCTATAATTTAAGTTGTAATAGTTGTTTACTTGGGTATTTTGAAATCAATTAAAGTTAATTTAAGTGTTCTCAAGGTTTTTCTGGTTTTAAATGCAATTTTCCAAAAAAAAGTTTAGAAAAGTCAACGAAAGTCAAAGTTCCAAATTCCAAGTCAGTTTCTAGAGTGATTTCAGTTTTAAGTTGAATTAGTGTTCTTCAATATGTGTTTAAACTTTTAAATTCAGTTGTAGACATAATTCATCAAGTTTTATAAAGCTTATTTGTAACTAAGTGTCATTAAGGAGTGTTTGGAATTGTTTCATTTTCAAGGAAAAGCAGTTTTGGTCATTTAAATTTGAAGTAATTTGAGTTAAAACTGCTTTTTGAAACATTACATGTCATAAGCCTTAAGTTTCCTAGTTTAAGTTTTAGATTTATAAAGTTTTTTTTGTCAAATAGCGACCAAAAGGTTTTCACCATTTGACTTTCATAGTCAAAGTACTTTTGAGGTTTTAGAGTAGTTTGTATAAGTTGGAACACATATTATCAAGTTTTACAAGTTTTGATAGCAAAAAAAAAAGGTTTTCAAGTTTTACAAGTTTTGATAGCAAAAAAAAAGGTTTTCGGTCCTTTACGTCACGTTACACGTAATGAATTTGCTATGCTGCTCACAACCCTTCTAACTCTATGACTTGTTTTTCATCAAAAACTTTTCAAATTTTCTTTTCTTGCATCTCTACATACCCATGTTTATATTTCCTTAGTTTATTTGCACTAGGTATTAATTTAGCTTAGTTATTTTTGCTCTCAAAAACTGCCATTTGCCATCTTAAGTAATTGTTCTGATGACACAATAGTGCTC
Source organism: Chrysanthemum lavandulifolium (assembly GCA_022545495.1). NCBI lineage: Eukaryota > Viridiplantae > Streptophyta > Magnoliopsida > Asterales > Asteraceae > Chrysanthemum > Chrysanthemum lavandulifolium. The sequence goes on from CM040240.1 coordinate 107,188,312, forward strand.
ACAAGCTCCTTTTACTAGTCCATATTTAGCTTATTTAAGTTCACCGTGGTGGATAGTAGTTTTTAGGAAGCTTCTTGTCCTAGTTTACATGTGAGCTTTTAGTAGTATTAGGGAGTCTTCAAAGTGCTTAAAAGTTAGCTCAAATAACCCCTCAGACTCATGCAAGCTGCGGTCAGATGCTCTGATAGCATCACGATTGCTTCCTTTAGCTTATTAGATTATGCTTCTTGCTTATTGCTCATCCTCTAGTTGCTTTTAGGTATTAGGAATAGATCTCATTAGGTTTTAGCTTGGTTAGTGTTTCATAGTGCTTATTAACGACTTATTAGTTAACTTGTAGTCCTAGGATCTCTAGTTTAGTTTAGCTTATTCATCAAACCGCTTATATTTTCCCTTTTTTTTGTATGTTTCCTTTAGCTCATCTCAACTTATTCTAAATGCATGCTAGCTTATTATCCTTTATATTGTTTATTCATTATTGTAGTGCTTAAAATCTTTCACACAAAGTGCTTATTTGGTTATTTGCTCTTGAGTTGGAATTAAGCGATGTTAAACTGCTTATTCCAAAGGTTTCGATAAAAAACGTTTTCACAAAAAATCTTGTTGTTAATCTCTAAAATAAGTTGCAAAAGAAAATTGGAAAAAATTATAGTTCAAAATATTGCAAGCTACTTTGGGATTGAAACAGTGCGCTCTCCCAAAGCACACGACCACAACACCACACTCAAGTCCAAGCGCCTTGGGTCTTTTTCGGTTTTACTTTGCACAATTAATCTTTTAAGGCATTTGCAGTTTTATACTACTTAGCTTATTTCATTTTTAATGACTTATTTCATTAAGCACTAGTGTAGTTTTTATTTTCATAGATTCGATAATATTAGAAGTATTTTTAGTGAATTTTTGATTTTTCTAAATTTGTTTAGTATTTTTATCATTTAATTAGTGTAAATCCGTTTTTAATTCGTATTAAATAATTCACAAGTCAAAAATTTCGGCTTTTCCTAAAATTACTTTTGTCATGTAGAATGTAGGAAAATTAGTTTTGTACCGTAGACTTAAATTGCATATTTTTCAAGATATCGTTACCGTTTTAGGTTTTAATCGTTAAGCGTTTTTAAATATAAATTAAAATGACTTCAAAGTCTTGATTAGATTTAATTTCCTTAGTGTAATCAATCATAACCTTTTCTGTTCAATATTCACCCGATCACAGATTCGTTGTATTACGGTTTCACACCTCGTTGGGACTTAACGACAGGGATACACTAAACTCCTCGGACTTAATTGCATTTTGTTACGAAATTGTTTGACTTTATGGTTGACCATTCACAAGTGGTTGACTAATAAAAGACCGACCGTTCGGGACCGATCAAAATTGGCGCGTTGCGGGGAGGTGTCTTTGCGTACTACTAATTTGAAGCATCGGTGTTGTTGAATATACATCCATTGTATATTTACCATCCTTGTTCATATTTTCTTATTATTATCATATAAAAACAAAACGGTTCCGAAAACATTTTAAAATCGGTTTCAACAAACACAAAAACCCAAAAGATTTTCTTTCTTATTTTACAAAATGTTTATCCAAAAATCCAAAAATATCCATCTTTACCCTCTCACATCTTTGATTCTTCATTTCTTACCCTCTGGAACCCTTTGATTCTTTCTATGTCTTATCCTCACCTTCTTGGTTGTCAATGGTGTGGTGGCCTCATAATGATGACAATTGTCTCGGTTTAGCATGGTAGAGTCGGGAAATGGGTGCAATACTATAACCAAGATCCCTATTCTTACCATGACACGACTAATTTATTTCATCGGCTACCACATCATGAGATTCAGACATACTTGTGTGAATTTTGTGGAGGTCCTCACCAAGGATTTGAGTGTCGGGACCGAGACACGTTTTTCTATGAACAAATCTCGATAACACTCGAACTTTGGAAATGATCAATATCCATGTTATTCACCAAATCGGTCACAACAATCATTTTGTTGTGAGCTGTGGAGGTCCCCATTTCATTTCGATTGTCAAACAGGAATCCATTTCCTTGTAACAATTACGACTATCCATATCACGACCAACCTCACGGTGCCAAATGACTCAAACTCCTCGGCAAACCCAACAAGACACTTATCTAGAGCTTCTAGAGTTAGTGAAAAGAAGCGAGAGTTGAGTAAAGCAACATTGAAATGCTCCCGCTTTTTCTTGTGTATATTATGGGGTCCTCATGATGATTATCAATGTCAACCTTCGGTTTGACAAATCTCCACTCCCACAATGTCCCGTCACTCAAAATTCACATGAGAAATCCATGGAAGAATTGCTAGTGAAGAAGCGGTACGCTAAAATAAATTCCCAATTGCGTTTGAAAAATCTATTAGGAATCAATTGCAAAAGAAAAGCAGCCGGATCTAGCTCTCAATTCGTTTATTCATGATGGCGGTGATGATGAGGATACACTTGATATCCTTCAATTCTATAAAGATTCATCAAGTTCATCGGTTGATATCCCAAATTGAGATTCATTCTCAAACAACGCTATCACACCCAAGCTCCCACTCGCTCTCTAAACATGGGGGCGAGCATCTTGACATTGTTCCCGAAAAGGAATCGGACGAATTCATAAAGTCTAGTGTTGAGAACCTTGTCCGAATCCGAGAGAGTCACAGGAACTTCGATCATATGTGTGATTCTCTTTCCCTCTGAGTGTTCAAAGATCATTTGAAACTTTCTCGATCTTAGCGATGATTGTGCTTCCTATGGAAACATCGAGTATGTTGAGGCATCACTCCGATCGATCCTCTTCTTGAGGAGTTCACCGATGAACTTGCTCACATCAATCCACTTTCATCGAAAAGTGATGATGATATCTTTGATTTGAAGCCGACCTAGGAGAAATTGAAAGTCTCCTTTATAATGATCGTTCACTCACTTCTCACCCTAACGGTCCAATAGAGAATGTTAATCACTTTGTTCCGAAACATTCAAGCTACTTTCACCAATCCTCTATTTGAATTCGAATCTGAATTCACTTGGATTTCTAACAATCCAATCTTTGACGAGGATAGTGATGAGCCCACAATGGAACAAGAGTTCACAAATTCACTTCATGTGAATGATTCTCTTCATGAAGAGTTCTCCGGTGAACTCACTCATATCATATATCTCCGGAGTATGATAACTTCCACTTTGATCATGACACACTCGGGTTTGTCTTGATCACGTGAGCTAAATGATGAGATTCATGCTATTATGAATTCTCACGTGGGTGATGATGAGTTAGTCATGATGTTTATCATGACTTTCTTTCTCTTCTTCACCTATCCGTGGCTTCTCTGTTCTTCACTCATTCGGGAATGAAGACATTATTTTTGACCCGGCATTTTCATTTATCATTTGTGAGCGGTTCTATGTATACCTCATCGGTGTGGAACTTTCACGCACTTCAATGTTTATACCAACATCTTGAATGAAAGTCCGATGGAGATTGTCTCTTCCACTTACTTCCCATGAACCAATAAATGCGGGGATCGAGTCAAGCTAGCGACTCGGTAATCAAAAACGATAGTTAAACATAGGTTTTCACCGTGTGTACCACCCTAGTGTGGGGAGTTGCCCCACTGTTGTATATAAGTGTTTAAAAAAAAAAAATGGCGTAGTATTTCCTTTTACGTTCTATGTTTCGGCATAACATAGGTACTTTGAATATTGAGGGCAATATTCATTTCTAGTGTGGGGAATTCTCCGAATTTTATCATGTAATTATACCACCCAATTCCCCATTTTTGGCCAAATTTTTTTGGGAGTAAGTGTTTTGCACTTACTCGACTTCTGATTATCGATCCGCCATGTCTAATAAATAAAAGGATTGGCTAATCCAGAGCAAACGGCTCTTGGTAAAGATATCTCAAATCAGTTGTGACTTGAAATTTGCCCAAAATTGTATGGTGTTCATTTCACCATATCTTTAATTAGTGAAGAGTTGGCTAGCCCGCAAGTTTATGGCTTGTGGTAAAGGCGGTTGGAAAACCATAATTGGTAATCGACTCACCAAAGATATTTTATCTAAGAGTTGGCTAGTCCGAAGCAAACGGCTACGGTAAAGACAAATCAAATCCGTTGAAAGTTGGTGATTTGCTCAAAATCATATGGTTATCGATGTACCATAGTTCTTACTTGAACTGAAACATTTGGCTACTCGAGTGATGGATTTTGGTAAAGAGATTCAAATCCATTAAATTTTCATAAAAGATTGCTAGCGACTAGCAATAGTTTAGTGTGGGGATTGATGGTGTGTAAATACTCATCATTTTTTGTCAATCTGACTCGCAAAACATTTAAAAATACTCATAAATTGATCAAAATCTTGAAAATATCATTGGATTATGTTTTATATGTTTCAAATGTAAAATGTTTAAAAGCAGTTGAAAAACGAACAAAGTTTGCATAATTAGCGATTCGATCCCTCGACTTTCAAAACTTGTCAAATTTAGTCCCTAGGCATTTGTTTTGTAAGAAAAGTCACCAAAGGTCCTTTTGAAATCCTATGTTGTCATATTTAATCCTTTGGTGAAAAGTTTCAATAATTTACAAGTTTGGTCCTTGCACTTTCAGAATTTGCAAAAATGGTCCCTGGAAAATTTTATTGTTGGAAATCTCATGTATGGTCCGTGGATTATTGGGACATGGCAGGAATCACCCTTGGTTTATTTTGGAAGATGTACAACTTTGGTCCTCCAATTTTCAGAATCTACAAGATTGGTCCCTAGCTTATATAATTTTACCAAACCAAACATAAACCCAAAAATTAACCCAAGCCCAAAATTTAATCCAAAACCGGACCACAAATAATTCCCCAGTCAAACCCCGTTTGACTAAACCAAAACCTCCCACGGTTTTCCTCCCAACCGCTACCTTTCTCTGCAAAACCTCCCACAACCATACTTCCACCACATACCCCAACACCCTATCTACTCTTTGTCCCTCCACCTCCACACTAGTCCAAGGAACAATTAACACACCTTCTGCGCCACACGCTATCAAACCTGTTACTTCCAATATTGGCGCCAAAAGTAAAATCAAGGTCGTGATCAACTTTGACCCATCCAATGGCGGAAAAGATTCGAGCAACTAGTGAGGACTATAAAGAAGAAAGAAGACACAGTAGTGATTGTCCTTGTTTTAGACCTTTATTTATTTTTCTTGTAATAGTTTTAATTGTTTTAATGTTTAAGATTTACGGGATTTATGTTTAGTGAAATTTACAAGTTGTTTTAAGTTTTAATTCACAAGATTTCTCAATCAATTTCCGTGTTTCGTTTTCCTTATGTTTCCTTAAAAAAATGTTCTAATCAATTTCTATAATTTAAGTTGTAATATTTGTTTACTTGGGTATTTTGAAATCAATTAAAGTTAATTTAAGTGTTCTCGAGGTTTTACGGTTTTAAATGCAATTTTCCAAAAAAGTTTAGAAAAGTCAACAAAAGTCAAAGTTCCAAATTCTAAGTCGGTTTCTAGAGTGATTTCGTTTGAGTTGAATTAGTGTTCTTCAATATGTGTTTAAACTTTTAAATTCGGTTGTAGACATAATTCATCAAGTTTTATAAAGCTTATTTGTAACTAAGTGTCATTAAGGGTGTTTGGAATTGTTTCATTTTCAAGGTAAAGCAGTTTTGGTCATTTAAATTTGAAGTAATTTGAGTTAAAAAAACTGTTTTTGAAACATTACATGTCATAAGCCTTAAGTTTCCTAGTTTAAGTTTTAGATTTATAAAGTTTTTTTTTTTTTGTCAAATAGCAGCCAAAAACAGTTTTTCACCATTTGACTTTCATAGTCAAAGTACTTTTGAGGTTTTAGAGTAGTTTGTATAAGTTGGAACCTGTATTATCAAGTTTTACAAGTTTTGATAGCAAAAAAAAAAGGTTTTCGGTCCTTTCGTCACCGCTCACCGTAGCAATGACTATAATGTTGTTCACAACCCTAATGACTTGTTTTCATCAAAACTTTTCAAATTTGCTTTTCTTGCATCTCTACATACCCATGTTTATATTTCCTTAGTTTATTTGCACTAGGTATTAATTTAGCTTAGTTATTTTGCTCTCAAAAGCGCCATTTGCCATCTTAAATAAGCTATTAGAAGCATACACAATAGTGCTCACAAGCTCCTTTTACTAGTCCATATTTAGCTTATTTAAGTTCACCAGTAGTTGGATACTAGTTTTTAGGAAGCATCGTCCCTAGTTTACATGTGTGAGCTTTTAGTAGTATTAGGAGTCTTCAAAGTGCTTAAAAGTTAGCTCAAATAACCCCTCAAGGCGCAAGCTGCGGCGGATGCTGAGAGCATCACGGTGCTTCCTTTAGCTTATTAGATTATGCTTCTTGCTTATTACTCATCCTCTAGTTGCTTTTAGGTATTAGGAATAGATCTCATTAGGTTTTAGCTTGGTTAGTGTTTCATAGTGCTTATTAATGACTTATTAGTTAACTTGTAGTCCTAGGATCTCCTAGTTTAGTTTAGCTTATTCATCAAAGCGCTTATCTTTTCCTTTTTTGTATGTTTCCTTTAGCTCATCTCGACTTATTCTAAATGCATGCTAGCTTATTATCCTTTATATTGCTTATTCATTATTGTAGTGCTTAAAATCTTTCACAAAGTGCTTATTTGGTTATTTGTCTTGAGTTGGAATTAAGCGATATGAAACCGCTTATTCCAAAGGTTACGATAAAAAAGTTTTCAAAAAAATCTTGTTGTTAATCTCTAAAATAAGTTGCAAAAGAAAATTGGAAAAAAAATATAGTTCAAAAATATTGCAAGCTCTGGGATTGAAACAGTGTCTCGCTCTCCCAAAGCACACGACCACAACACACGCTCAAGTCCAACCGCCTGGGTCTTTTTCTCGGTTTTACTTTGCACAATTAATCTTTTAAGGGCATTTCGCAGTTTTATACTACTTAGCTTATTTCATTTTTTAACAGCTTATTTCATTAAGCACTAGTGTAGTTTTTTATTTTTCATAGATTCAGTAATATTAGAAGTATTTTTAGTGAATTTTTCAGATTTTTCTAAATTTGTTTAGTATTTTTTTATCATTTAATTAGTGTAAATCCGTTTTTAATTCGTATTAAATAATTCACAAGTCAAAAAAATTCCTGGCTTTTTCCTAAAATTACTTTTTGTCATGTAGAATGTAGGAAAATTAGTTTTGTACCCGTAGACTTAAATTGCATATTTTTCAGTATACGTACACGTTTTAGGTTTTAATCGTTAAACGTTTTTAAATATAGAATTAAAATGACTTCAAAGTCTTGATTAGATTTAATTTCCTTAGTGTAATCAATCATAACCTTTTCCTGTTCAATATTCACCCGATCACAGATTCGTTGTATTACAGTTTTCACACCTCGTTGGGACTTAACGACCCGGGGATACACTAAACTCCTCTGGACTTAATTGCATTTTGTTCTGAGCTGTTTGACTTTTATGGTTGACCATTCACAAGTGGTTGACTAATAAAAGACTGACCGTTCGGGACCGATCAGTTATTCAAGGATTTAAACATGCAAATATAGGACAACATCATAATAAATTAATAATAAACATAACAAAATACTTTATTTCATTTCAATAATAATGTTTACAATATCCTTTTATCTAAAATACTTAGTCACAGATGGGCATGAAACTACTAGCTAAACGAAGTCCAAACTTATCGGACAAATGATTAAGTTTTTCACGAGGCAAGGCCTTAGTTAACGGATCCGCTAGGTTATCATTTGTGTGAACTTTGAGCAACTCAATTTCACCTATCTCGACTTGCTCTCGAACATAGTGATATTGTCTAGGATAGTGTCTGGTGCCCTTCATGACTCGTGTTCATGGGCAAAAGTAATTGCTTGTTGAATTGTCACAATATACTTTAATAGGATTTTCAATCGGTGGCAAGATAACACCAAGCCCCAAACAAATTTCCTTATCAACGGCTTCCATGGCGACCTCGAGCGCCCGCTATGTACTCACTTTATGTAGCGCATCGCAAGTGTTGTGCATTTCTTACTCTTCAATCCACAAGACCTCCATTGATGACAAAATGTAACCCGTTTGAGACTTCGTTATCATCTTTGTCACACTTCCGGGATGCATCGCGAGAACTCGTAATGCGAACGATTGCATACGGTTTCCTCCATACACTATGAACATATCTCTTGTAGCCCTAAGGTACTTGAGAATATGTATGACGATCCGATGAATTTCACCCGGATTCTCATTGATACCGATCGGTCAAGTTTTGAGCAAACGCCACATCGGGCCTTGTGCATCGTCTCGCGTGACATGATAGATCCTGACAGTCAAGCATAGGAACTTTCTTCATGCGCCACCTCGGCAAGTGTTGAAGCACGACCTTGGTCGCTCGAACCATGATTCACTTGCATTGGCAAAAATCCTTCTTGGAATTTTGCATATTGAATCTCTTCAATATTTTGTCAATGTAAGCACTTTGGCTTAAACCAATTAGCCGCTTGATCTATCCCCTGTAGATCTTGATCCGAGTATATATCTTGCTTCCCTAAGTCTTTCATCGAAAAACATTTACCAAGATAGGCTTTCACCTCATTCGGACTTGGTATATGATTTCCCATGATTAATATGTCATCGACATATAGAATAAGGAAAGTAACCACGACTCCACTAGCTTTGTGATATACACATGGCTCATCAGATTACGAGTAAATCCAAAACTTTTGATTTCTCCATCGAATCTTTTATTCCATTGCCTTGATGCTTGCTTTAGTCCATAAATGGACCTCTTAAGCATGCATACACGGTTGAAACAATGGATTCACAAACCCTTATCATGCACATATAGATGTCTTCATCTAGAGCGGCCATTAAAAGCGTTTTGACATCCATTTGCCAAATCTCATAGTCATGGTGTGCGGTATAGCTATGAGAATCCTAATAGCTCTTATGTCCGGTACATGAGAGAATGTCTCCTCGTAGTCAACGCCATACGTTTGAGTAAAACCTTTAGCCACTAGACGAGCCTTGCAAGGTGTGTACATTGCCATCCATGTTAGTTTTCTTTTTGAAGATCCACTTACTCCCAACGACCTTAGCCTGGGAGGAAGGTCAACTTCAATCGGACATCATTATCTTTCATGGATTGCATTTCCCCATTCATAGCAATCGCCATTTATCCTTTCGGGATCGACCATGGCGACCTTATAGTTGGCGGGTTCATTAAGATCCCTGACTATATTTTCCTCCACCTCTACGTTAAGACATAGGCGGTCGGTGCACGTATAGTCCTTCGAGACCTACGAATGGGAACAACGGGAGGAGCACCTAAGCTTTGGGTTCTTCTTGAAGTTGGCTAGTATTTTCGAGAAGGTGTTGTATCTTCTTGATCATATTCCATCATATACTCTCCCATCGAGTTCTTGAGATATGAGATTCCTTTCAGGAAATCTCCATACCTAACCACGATGACTTTGTTCTCATTTGGGTAGTAAAAGTAGTAACCCATAGTTTCCTTAGGGTATCCTACAAAGATACACTTAACGAGATCGGCTTGGAGCTTATCGGTGTGTCACGTTTAACAAACGCTTCACATCCCGGACCTTTAAGTAAGAAAAGTTGGGAGCTTTTCACGTCCATATTTCATATGAAGTCTTAACAACCTTCTTAGTTGGAACCATATTCAAAATGCGAATAGCGGTTTCAAGGCATAATCCCAAAAAGTAAAGGGAGAGTCGTGGTTCAAACATTGATCGTACCATGTCAAGTAGGTACGATTTCTCCTTTCAGATACACCATTTCTTTGTGGAGTATAAGGAGATGTGAGTCACTGGATAATTCCACACTCATTAAGTAATCTTTGAACTCTTGACTTATATACTCACCACCTCTATCGGATCGAAGAGCTTTAATCTTCTTACCGAGTTGTAATTCTACTTCACTTTTGAAAACCTTAAATGTTTCAAAGACTTCATGTTTATGTTTAAGTAAATAAACATAACCACAACGATCGAAATCATCCATAAAGGTTAAGAAGTAGAACTGACACCACATTTTGACACATGTCTAAGTGGACCACACATCGGTGTGTATCAATCCAAGTAGATCGAAGCCCTTTCCACTTGTGGTGAAAAAGGTTTCCTTGTCATCTTCCCAAAGAATGCAAGACTCGCATTTTCAAATGATTCATCATTGACCGTTTGTAAAGCCCATCGTGTTGCGACTTTTCCATCGTTTCTTGCCAATATGGGCAAGGCGACAATGCCAAAGATAAGAAGAGTCACGCAGTTCGACTTGCTCTTCTTATTGCTAATGCTATACTACTAATTATTTTCATTGGATATACAACCATCCATATCAATTTCAAACACACCAAGCATAGGAATTGCATTAAAGTAAAAACATTATTTAAAAAGCGAAATTCCATAGCGGTAAAGTGTGCACAAAACCAATATCTTTTAACAAAAAACTTGCTTCCCTTTCCTTTTCCTTTCCCTTTCTTATCGCTTGCGGCTTAGGCTTATTTACCTACCACCCTCAGCGATGCGGCGGTGTAGGAGCCTTCTTGCAATCTCTTCTCTTAGTCTACAAGCATTGCATGTAACTCATTCTTTGTCTTCCCGTGCAATGCATGTTAAAATTGCGGACAAAATCACCAAATCGTTCACGATTAAGGGAATGATTGATGAGTCCACATACATCATTCGGTAACCACGGTAGAGCTTCTCCATTGGTCCAGTGATGTTTCATCTCGAGGGCGTGGTCGGAGAGCAGATTTTCCAACCTTACGCTGCGGTGTGAACCTTTTCAATTAGTTCATACGGTTCATTGCCGGTGGCTTCTCAAACATACGTTTGAGTTCATCTAGCATACTCATAGGCGGATAGTGCTCAAATTGTTTTGCAATTGAGCGGACATCCCGATAGCATTAGACACGCCACATCATTATGCTTACCATATTCAACACGACATGCCTCTTGTTCAAGAAGCGGTTGCCGTGTCGAGAGGAGCATTAGCGAAGTGTGGTCAAAATTTCAACCCTTTGGCAACACGAAGGATGATCCTAAGTGAGCGATGCCAATCATTGAAATTAGGGCCGGTCGACTTGTCCTTCCAATCATATCTTTGAAAGTGGCACTCGATGGCTCATAGTGTTATCAGTTGAGCCATCTACGAAAAAGTTCAAAAAACCGAATTAGTATTTTGATAATTTTCCTTTTCAATAAACAATTAAATACCCAAGGTTCATATTCATATAACCAATTAATATTTATTGAAAACTAGGATCCAAATTGTCATAATCGCATCACATCGGTTGATCATTAGTGATGAACCTTATCTGAGAATGGTGAGACATTTGGTCAATTGCCAATTTCATGTGCAATTCCTAGATTTATGGGATTTACATATAGCTAATATCAATCGCCATGTAAACATGTTTTATCCCATCTTATGCCTTGAGTTGCCGCTCTCCGCTTAACTCGATTAAGTTGTCAACTTAGAAGCGCAAAATCGTCCATGCCCGTTCTCGCGACACGTGGACATTTTACCCTTCGATTTAGATCTAAGTCACGTTCTCGCGCAAATAGAAAATAATCTTAGGTGTTTCCGTTTGGTTGGATGGCATATAACTTAAATTAAAGGGTAATAGTTTTGATGTTAAATCAAATATGTACAAAGATGTCATGCATTCATCTTTGTAGCATAGTTTTTATTAAAACATTTATATCTTGTTTTAATGTATAAGCTTTTCATCATCAAACTTTAATTGAGGTATTGGGTTCACCAATCAAGGAATTAGTGTTAATTATCATCTATTATACCCTACTTTTGCATAAGTGTAAACACTTAGTGTTTCGGATAATTACCACCTAAGTGGCGCATGGAATCAATACTAATTAAGCCCTTAAGATGAGCTTGCACATTTAATGACTTACTAAGTAGCTCACTCGAACTTACTGAGAGGAGAGGACCGGTGCTGGCGCTAAAAGCACAACCTTAGACATCCATTCGATGTGATTGTGCTCACTTCTTTAAACCCCTTTTATTAGTTCATTCTCATGGGTGAGCCGTTCAGTCATTTGTACCAAAGTCATCAATCAATTAAACGATTATGATTACTATTCTTAAAAATACATGTTTCACCATTGTTTAGGTCAGTTTATTTTTCTTGTAAAAATACCCTTGTTACAAAACACAAACAAGCAAGTATTTATAAAAATAAACAAATAAACAATGAATACATAACAAATAAAAGTCATGCATATCAAATAGCCACATGCAAACGGTTTTGATAAATCCTATTAATAACCAATTCTATATCTGTCAATATGCATATATTTAATTAAGACTTCCACCCGTTTTCATCAATGTACAAGGTGAACCACATGCATCGATTCATCGATTGCGTAAGTCAAAACTAAATATATACCACATAGCACATAATTGATTAAACTAATAATTATTGAGGTCTTCCCCAATTAAGTTCTATCATTATTTAATGTATATCACTTAAAACATGCAAGACATACAATAAAAAGCAGATCCATGATAAAACATGGAGATAATTATCATGGACATAAAATTACACTTAACAATTAATGCAATTAAGCGAGTTACGCATATACGCATAAAGTTGCATGCATCTTAGGGTTTCTAATCCAATTAAAACAATAGTTTACAAAACCCTAATTGGGCACCAAAAGCCCCCTCAAAATTAGGGTTTAGGTTTTGCAAACCCTAGATCTAAGCATACAAATAATAACACATTCATGTTTATTTTAATTATGTGTTTTAGTAATTAATTACTTGTTATACAAGGCTCGTGATGCCTTTGTTGAGTTTATAATATATAAAATATAATAAAACATAAAGACATCAAGAGTACCACAATGGAAGACTTAAGATCATAACAAATAAATTAATTAGCGAAAGTATGCGTAACGTACCTCTTGCGAATGTCAAATCCTCGAGCAAAGCAAAACAACCCTCGAGCAAAGCAAAACAAAGAAGTACTTATTGGTGTAAGAATAATGTCTTACAACCACGTTCTTGTACACACGAATTAACCAAGCGAATCAAGTGATTGCTAGATCTAACACAAGTCCTCGTTTAAGAAAACGAAACCAAACTCCTTTACTTGGGTGTTCGGCCGAATATAGGACAGAGAGAGAGATGAGATCTAGGGTTAATTCAATGCACAAGTGTATGAAACCACAGAACCTAACCCTCCTTATATACTAGTAGGTAAACTTAGGGAACAAGTTAGGGATTAGGCTTTGTAAAGGCCCTATGGCCGGCCATGATGGAAAGCCCAAAGCCAAACCCATAACTTTTCAAGTTTTCCATTTCTAGTCCTTTCTTTTCCATTTAAGCGGTCGTTAGTCATTTTTCCGTTAAATACTTAGCGATCGTTAACCGGACTTAATGTGTAATAATTAATCGTAAACATAGCGTTAATTATTAACTTTAATTCTCATTCGCTAATGTGTGCAATCCCGTGGTCACAAGTTCGAATCCGGACATTCACATGTTTGTAAATATATACATTTCCAACAACTATGATCGAGCTGTTGAGTTTAAGTTATATGAAAACAATAAAATCATATAGACACCACAGATTACACAGCGGAAGACTTAGAATCATAACAATAATTAAACTGAAGTAATGCTTAACGTACCTCTTGCAATTGAGTATATCTCTTCAATGAATGTGACAAATTGGTTTAACGAGTTATCCACACCGTTTATAACTCAAACCAATTGATGTAACAATAGTGTGTTACACTGCGTTCTTGTACACACGAATTAACAAGCAATTAAAAGATTGCTAGATCTACAAAACCTTGTTTTAGAAAAACAAAACCAAACACCCTATGGAAGGTTGGCGATTTTAGCAAGAGAGAAACAAAGAAAAACTTTAGGTTAATGTGTGCACAAAAGCTATGAAAACATTAACCCTAGCCTTTGTTTTATATAGTGTACAAAATCTTTGGGAACAAGTTAGGGTTTGGGCTTGTGAAAACCCCATGGCGGCCACTCTTAGCCCCCAAGGGATACCCGAATCTTTTCTATTTTAAGATTTTCACTACTAGTCCTTCTCTTTACATTTAACGGTCGTTAGTTATTTTCCGTTAAATACTTAACGATTGTTATTCGAGTTTTGTATAATAATTAATCATAATCAATTAACATTAATTATTAACTTTAATTCTCATTCGTAATGTGTGCAATCCCGTGGTCACGAATTCGAATCCGGACATGCACGGTTTTATAAATATATACATTTCCAACAGCTCCCACTTGGATATGTTTACAAAACGTGTAATGACATTAGTTAGCGTCTAGCAACACGCCAATGCCCCCGGTATAACTCGTGTATGGTTTTCTGGAGAAAAACCAGTTTTGATGATTCATCATCATATTCATCCTTTTGTTTCTAATACCATGTTTCTAATAGGATTTTCAGTCGACGGCATAACTCCAAGCCGAAACAAACTTCCTTATCCAAACGACTTCCATGGCGACCTCGGGCCGCTATGTACTCACTTTACATGCGAGATCGCATGGCGTTTGTGCATTTCTTGCTCTTCCAATCCACGGCACCTCCATTGATGACAAATATGTAACCCATCCGAGACTTCGTATCATCTTTGTCACACTTCCGGGATGCATCGCGGTAACTGTAACGAGCAGTTACGCTTACGGATTTCCGTACACTATGAACATATCTCGTGTAGCCCTAAGGTACTTAGAATATGTTTAACAATGATCCGATGAATTTCACCGGGATTACATTATCTGGGCGGTCGAGGAATTGAGCAACGCCACATCGGGCCTTGTGCATCGCACGCATACATGATCGATCCTGGTAGAAGCATAAGGAACTTTCTTCATACATGCCACCTCAGGTGTTGAAGCACAACCTTGGGCCCAAACCATGATTTACTTGCATCGTAAAAATCCCTTCTTGGAATTTTGCATCTTGAATCTCTTCAATATTTTGTCAATATAAGCACTTTGGCTTAAACCAATTACCGCCTTGATCTATCCACAGCAGATCTTGATTCCAAGTATGTATGTCTTGCTTCCCTAAGTCCTTCATTGAGAAACATTCCGAGATAGGCTTTCACCTCATTTAGACTTGGTATATGATTTCCCATGATTAATATGTCATCGACATAGAACAAGGAAAGTAACATGACTCACTAGCTTTGTGATATACACATGGCTCATCAAGATTCGAGTAAATCCAAAACTTTTGATTTCTCCATCAAATCTTTTATTCCATTGCCTTGATGTTTGCTTGGTCCATAAATGGACCTTTTAAGCTTGCATACGGTTAGGGAATAGTGGATTCACAAACCCCTCGAGTTGTGCCATATAGATGTCTTCATCTGAGCGACCATTCGAAAAGCGGTTTTGACATCCATTTGCCAAATCTAATAGTCATAGTGTGCGGCTATAGCTATGAGAATCCTAATAGCTCTTATGTCCGCTAGGAGAGAATGTCTCCTCGTAATCAATGCCATAGGTTTGAGTAAAACCTTTAGCTACTAAACGAGCCTTGTAGGTGTGTACATTGCCATCATATCGGTTTTCTTCTTGCGGATCCACTTACTTCCAACAACTTTAGCATTGGGATGAAGATCAACTTCAATCCGACATCATTATCTTTCATGGATTGCATTTCCCCATTCATAGTAATCATCATTTATCCTTTTCGGGATCGGCCTTGGCGACCTTATAGTTGGCGGGTTCATTAAGATCCCCAACCATATTTTCCTCCACTACGTTAAGACATAGGCGATTGGTGCACGATAGTCCTTTCGGACCTACGAATGGGAACAACAGGGAGGCGCCTAGCTTTCGTGCTCTTCTTGAAGTTGGCTAGTATTTTCGAGAAGGTGTTGTATCTTCTTGATCATATTCGGATCATATACTCTCCCACCGAGTTCTTGAGATGTGAGATTCCTTTCAAGGAAATCTCCATACCTAGCCACTATGACTTTGTTCTCGGTGGGTAGTAAGTAGTAACCCATAGTTTCCTTAGGGTATCCTACAAAGATACACTTAACAGATCTGGTTGGAGCTTATCCGGTGAGTCGCGTTTAACAAGCGCCTCGCATCCCAGTGACCTTTAAGTAGGAAAAGTTGGGAGCTTTTCACATCCATATTCGTATGGAGTCTTAACAACCTTCTTCGTTGGAACCATATTCAAAATGCGAATAGCGTTTCAAGGCATAATCCCAAAAAGTAAAAGGAAGAGTCGTAAGTTCAAACAATGATCGTACTATGTCAAGTAAAGTACGATTTCTCCTTTCAGATACACCATTTTGTTGTGAAGTAAGGAGATGTTGCTGGATAATTCCACACTCAGCTAAGTAATCTTTGAACTCTTGACTTATATACTCACCACCTCTATCGGATCGAAGAGCTTTAATCTTCTTACCGAGTTGTAATTCTACTTCACTTTTGAAAACCTTAAATGTTTCAAAGACTTCATGTTTATGTTTAAGTAAATAAACATAACCATAAGAGTGAAATCATCAAGTAAAGGTTAAGAAGTAGATAGCACCACGTTTTGACACATGTCTAAGTGGACCACACACATCGGTGTGTATCAATCCAAGTAGATCGAAGCCCTTTCCATTTGTGGTGAAAAAGGTTTCCTTGTCATCTTCCAGCTATGCAAGATTCGCATTGTCAAATGATTCATCATCGACCTTTTGTAAAAGCCCTTCGTGTTGCGACTTTTCCATGCATTTCTTGCCTATATGGGCAAGGCGACAATGCCAGGATAAGAAGATTCACGTTCGACTTGCTCTTCTTATTGCTAATGCTATACAACGAATTATTTCCATTGGATACGACCATCCATATCAATTTTAAACACACCAAGTAAATGAATTGCATTAAAATAAAAACATTATTAAAAAGCTGAAATTCCATAGCGGTAAAGTGTGCATAAAACCAATATCTTTTAACAAAAGCGAAATAACACTCCTAACAATGGAGGTGCATAATGATAATTATTTGGTTCCAAAATTAAGCCGAAGGCAACACTAAATCAAAAGTCCCTAAACCCGACAAGCCGCGCTTTCCATTTCCAACGTACACGTATCTCTCTCCACAGTCGGCTTCCTTGCTCCTCTAAGTCCTGCGATGTATTACGAGATATGAGTACCACATCACATATCATAAATCCGAGAATTTTGCTTATGAAGAAAAGAAAATAATTTAAACATAAAAATACGATGAGCTAGGCACCATCTTATTTCTATTACGAAGGCACTCATTCGGATATCTTGGATAGATTCCGCTTCAGGTGACACGGTGATTCTGATGGTGGCAAGCTAAATCCTTCTTAGGATTCTCCTTTTCTTCTGAGGGTTCTTCTTAGGAGCTGGAGGATGACAACTTTCCCCATTCCTTTTCCTTTCCCTTTCTTATTTGCTGCGGCTTTGGCTTATTCACCCTATCACCTTGTATTGCTAATACGCAGTGTGGAGCCTTCTTCAGCAATCTCTTCTCGAAGTCTACAAGCATTGCATGTAACTCATTCTTGTCTTCCCGTGCAATGCATGTTATATTGTCGCACAAAATCACCAAATCGTTCTGATTAAGGGAGTGATTGATGAGGCCGACACACGCATCTTGGGAGTAACCACAGCCGAGCTTCTCCAGTTGGTCCAAGTGATGTTTCATCTCGAGGACGTGGTCGGAGACAGATTTACCAACCTCCTGCTTGCAGCTATGAACCTTTTCAATAAGTTCATACAGTTCAGCTGTTGGTGGCTTCTCAAATATACGTTTGAGTTCATCTAGAATGCTCATAGGCGGATAGTGCTCAAATTGTTTTTGCAATTGAGCAGACATCCCCCAAAGCATAAGACACGCCACATCATTATGCTTCTCATATTCAACACGATACTCCTCTTGTTCAAGAGCAATAGCCGTATCAAGAGGAGCATTAGGCAGAGGTGTAGACAAAATTTCAAGTCTTTTGGCAACACGAAGGATGCTCCTAAGTGCACGATGCCAATCATTGAAATTTAGGCCAGTCAGTTTGTCTCTTCCAATCATATCTTTGAAAGCGAACTCATTCACTCATAATGTTTCGAGTTGATGAGCCATCTACGAAAAGTTCAAAAACCATAATTAGTATTTTGATAATTTTCCTTTTCAATAAACAATTAAATACCAAGGTTCATATTCATATAACCAATTAATTACTATTGAAAACTAGGATCCAAATTGTCATAATCTCATCACGTTAGTTTCCGTTTCGTTGGATGGCATATAACGTTCTCACGCAAATAAAAGTTAATCTCAGGTGTTTCCGTTTCGTGGACATTTTACTCTTTGATTACTATCTAAGTCACGTTCTCACGCAAATAAAAGGTAATCTCAGGTGTTTCCGTTTCGTTGGATGGTATATAACTTAAATTAAAGGGTAATAATTTTGATGTCAAATCAAATATGTACAAAGATGTCATGCATTCATCTTCGTAGCATAGGTTTTATTAAAACATTTATATCCTTGTTTAAATGTTTAAGCTTTTCATCATCAAACTTTAATCGATGTATTGGATAACCAATTAAAGAATTACCTTTAATTACCACTATATCTTACTACTGCATGAGTCAAAAGACCCAAATTATTCGGATAATTACCACAAAAGTGGCGCGTAGAATTTATGTCAATTCACCCTTAAGATTTTATGCACATTCATAGGAATACTTGGTAGCTCTATTAAGACGCACAAAGTTTGTCAATAATGGGTGAGCCGTTCTAGCTATTTTGTGCATAAAAATCAATTAATTAAACGATTACGATTACTATGCTTAAAAATTACATGTTTCACCATTGTTTAGGTCAGTTTATTTTTCTTATAAAAATACCCTTGTTACACATAACAAACAAAGTATTTAAAAAATAAACATATAAACAATGAATGCATATTTATAATAATAAGTCATGCATATCAAATAGCCGCATACAAACCTTTTGATAAATCCTATTAATAATCAATTCTAGATCATCCAAAATGTATATGTTTAATTAAGACTCACCCGTTTTTGCAATGTACAAAGTGAGCCACATGCATCGATTCATCGATTGCGTAAGTCAAAATTAAACACATACCACATAGCACATAATTGATTAAATAAAAAAGATTGAGGTCTTCCCCAATTTTAGATCTATCATAATTTTAGTGTATATCACTTAACCAAGTAAAACATACAATAAAAGCGGATCAATGACAAAACATGCATGTATTTATCATGGATATAAATCACACTTAACAATTAATGCAATTAAGCGAGTTACGCAATTTAATACGCATAAAATTGCATGCAACCTAGGGTTTCTAATCCAATTAAAGCGAAGTTTATAAAACCCTAATTAGGGCACCAAATTCGCCCCGACAAAAAATTAGGGTTTAGGTTTTGCAAACCCTAGATCTACACATACAATTAATAAAACAAGCAGTTTATTTGTTTTATGTGTTTCAGTAACTAATTACTTGTTATACAAGGCTCATGATGCCACTGTTGAGTTTAAGATATATGAAAACAATAAAATCATTAAGGGTGTGCACGGTCCAAAAACCGGACCGGATCGGCTAAGACCGGACTGGACCGAAAACCGATTTCGGCATAAACCTTAGGCCGAGACCGGACCGAATGTGGTCGGTCCGGTCGATCCTTCGGTCAGTTCGGTCCAAATTAGCCTAAATTCGTCGGTTTGGTGGGACCGAGGACCGATGCTTAAATGCCAAGACCGCGGACGGACCGAATGTGGTAGGTCCGGTCCGGTCGATCCGGTCTCGATCGGTCCGACGATGCATCCGGTCCGTTCGGGTTGTATGCTCGCCCCCCAAAATCATATAGACACCACAGTACGGTGGAAGACTTAGAATCATAACAATAATTAATTAAGCGAAGTAATGCGTAACATTACCTCTTGCAATTGAGTAGATCTTTTCAATGAATGTGACAAAGTGGTTGATTCGATCGTTTGTGAGTGGTGAAAAACACAATATCAATATATATCAAATTAACCGTAAAATTCGACCAATTAACCTTTTAGGAAAAGGGTTAACGTGCCAGACCTTACGGGTGTGATAAAAGTGATACCGGAAAAGTGATTTCCCGGGTCGTGTCCCAACGAGGTGTGAATGGAAGGATTCGTTGAGTTTTGTGATTTATAACTTGAATTGGTTTTAATGATTTGTTTGATTTGAATTATGTTTTCTACAAATTAATTAACGGGAAGGTAATTAAGGCAAGGAAAACCTAATAAACTACAAATTAACTACTTCTAAGCCTAAGGAATGATAAATTGAAGCTAAACTAAGTCCTAGGGTGCTAAAACTAAAAAAACGTAAAAACCGGTAACCACCCGATCCATAAACGTAAAACTTATGCAATTTAAAGGCGACGGGTGTGAAATCAATTTTCCTACGTTCTATTTGACTAAAAATAATTTTAGAAAAAAGCCGGGAATTTTTTCGACTTTTAAAATAATTACTACGAATTAAAAACTAATTTATACTAATTAATTAATTAAAAATATTAAACTAGTTTGGAAAAATATGAAAATTTTAAGAAAACTATTTTAACTTTAACGGTCCTAAGAAAATTAAAAAAAGTGGTGTTGTTTTGAGAAATAAGCTAGAATGAGCTTAAAAGTAACGCTAAGGACCCTTAAAGATTTAAGTGTGCAAGAAAATAATGAGACAAGTCCCAAGGCGGTTGGTGATGGTGGTTGTGTTGTGTTCTTGAGTGGGTGGAGACCGAGGTTCGAATCCCTTGGTACCCCTTTTTCGAAAGATATTTTTCTTTTCTTTTTGATTGGAACTTGAAGATGGGATTGAATGTTTTTTTTTTTTTGTGAAAATCCTTTTTAAAGAAAGCTAAAATAAGTCGTTGAAGCTCGACTTATTCTAATCGGAATTTTAAAACAAACTTCCTTTTTTAAGCAAATAACCAAATACTCCCTTTTGCAAAACCTGGTCTTAAGCTTATACCAGCAAGATCTTTTAAATGAAAAAGCTACCAACACTACACTTTTAGCTATAAATCTAAGCCAAGGGAATCCAAAATTACACTAAAGATGGGTGAAGGGAAAATCAGTTGGCAAATGAGCTTAAACTAGGGGGAATCCTAAACTATAAAAGGGGAGATAAGCAAATGGAAAGCAAGCAACTAAGGGAATAAGCTCTAAAGGGAATAAAATAAGCTGCATACTAAGTACCTACCCTAAGTTAACTAAAAAAAATTACTCATAACTTTTCTAAATAAATTAAAGTAGCTCTTGATAAGCTCTTGTGAAAGAAAACTAACATGTTTTCTGTGAATGCATGCGAAACAAACTTCAAGGAGGCTTCTTTGGAGCTTATTTTAAGCTAAGCAATGGACTTCCAACCAAGGACAAGCTACAAAGTAATCAAGTTAGCATACAAGAGATTACAAATCAACGATTAGGAGCAAAGAAAAACTTTTAGTAGCTTAAAATAAGTCGCTATCAAGCTATTTTGGGCCACTCTTGATGAGTCGAACATGAATAAACTTGCAAAATGAACTTTTTACTATGAATGTAACTAAGCTAGAGTTAACTTTAAGACACAAGATTAGAAACTAAAATGAGTTTGGCATAAAGAGGTTTAAGGAAAACTAATTTTTGCCAACGTTGAACTTTAAATAAACCGAGAAAAGGACCTAAGATCGTTGCATTTATTTGCTTTCGATTCTGAAAAAAAGGGCTTTTTTTGGCTAACTAAACCTTGATGACACTTGATAAATCAGATTCTAATAGACTATCTTCTCCGAACTTGCAACAATAAACTTGACTCAACAAGTCGGATGGGTTAGAAGTCCATTCGACCCAAAAAAAAAATAAACCAAACACCCTTTAAGGGATGAAAAGCTTGACCGATTTTTAAAAACTACTTGACCCCCTTTTTTGAGATTATTTTGCTACTTGAACTTAAAACCTTTAACAACTTTCAAATAAGATTAGAACATTACCTAACTTTAATCTATAAAACTTGAAATTGAAGTAGAAAAATGCTTTTCATTGACTTAAAATAAATTACATCGAACTTAAAAACAAGAAAACTTAAATTTAAATTAAAACTAGGGGTGCCTTTCAATGGCTACAAAGAGGCTCTATTTATACTAGAGTCTTCAAGTCTTCAACCGCTTCAAGTGTTTCTTGTTGTGTTTCTTCGTGAGGGAAAAATGAGTTGAGAAGACTTTGTGCTTCGGGATATAATCGAGCCATCCATATGTGTTGGAGAAACAATCATAAGATCAAAACCCTTGATAGTGTGTTTGATTCTTGAGTCCAATGGGAGAGCCAAGGATTGCCACCATGGAGTGCATCATGTGAAGAACTCTTTGGCTCGTTCTTGTTGCGATTCCAAGCCTTGAGAGTGATGGGGAAGTGGAGGTCGACTAGGAGCCGAGTGGATTCTTGGCGGGATAACTTTGGGTGGGATTGGGTTTCTTGGTTTGGGATGATTTGGGGAAGAAGGAGGAAAGACATGGGTGTTTTATTATTGGTTTGAGGGTCGGGGTAAAAAGGTTTTAATGTGTTTTATTAAAAGAGTTAAAGTGTAAAAATGTATTTTGTTGGTTTTGTTTTGTAAAATTTTTTTTTTTTTTTTTTTTTTTTTTTTTTTGACTTATGAAGACAAAATTGGTTTTAAGAAAAACAAATTTTTTCTTGAATGGGTTTTAAAATAGAATTTTGGTTTAAAAGGTATTTTGGAAATTATCAGATCGGAAAATGGTGAAATGGGATTTTTGGGTTTGGGATAGGTTTTGGTTGTTTTCCCCGATCACTCTCAAAACGTGTCTCGGCTTCGAAATGTAGAAAAGCGCTTTCCGCCACGCCTTGACCGCACTTTTCCAGTTCACTCGATTTTCCTCGCTTTCGCTGCTTTCAATCCTTTTGTACCGAAGACATAAAACACACTCGAGGATATTTTTAACATATTTTGATCGTATTTGGGTGTTTTAGTCATTTTGAGGTCTTAGGTGGGTAAAAACGATGAGTGAATAAGCACTCATCAAATTCCCCCACACTAGGCAATTGCTAGTCCCTAGCAATCAATCATGTGAAGTAATGAAAGACTCAAGATTACCAAGACTACCCCGTTTCGACTTTTTATTTGATGCGAGAAACTTAAACTGAAACGTAAACAACATGCTTGATTATCAAAAAATAAGCGGTATCATGGAACGGGATTCACACAAAATGGGTGTCTCCAGGGAATTGTAATCGTCATCCTCTTTTTTATACTCCCAAACTAAGTCTAGACTTATTGTGCAAATGTTTTTGTAAAATGCTAACACTACTTATACAAATAATCTATGTAAGTCGAGACTTAACTTTTTTACTCCCGCAATTTATACATTTTAAGTGTGTGTGTTGTTTTCAAAACTTTGATCATAAAAATCGACACTCATCACGGTTGTTATCTATTCAAGTTTGATATTAATTCACCGGAAATCTAAAAACTTAAGGTTCGAAAAGGGCCTTTTCCATGTAGCGGCTTTCTTCTCGGCACATCCCAAACCAGTCGGCTTTAGGTGACCAGGCTTTTGACACCCCACAGAGAATAGTACCGGAATCAGCTGGATTTCGATTCCAAAGGTTTAGAAACTTCCGCTAACTTAATATTAAGACTTGAATGGACAACAACCACCGATTATTTAGAGATTGAAAACTCAAAGGCCAAATCACTCCATGTAACGGCTTTCTTCTCAAGACATCCCAAAACATAAGTTTTAAGTGACCGTGCTTTTGACACCCCACGAGAATACTACCAAGCTTTCTAGACCTTTGAAATTAATAATCTCTAAATTCCGTTGCTTTTTAAGATAAAATTGACGAATCCGAGTTCAACTCCGATTTAAATTTAAGAAAAAGCAAGTTTCGCACATTTATTCATAACTTTTTATTTCACCAACAACTTTCATTTTTTTCACTTTTTTCACTTTTTTTTTTTTTTTTTTTTTTTTTTTTTTTTTTTTTTTTTTTTTTTTTTTTTTTTTTGCAATTTTACTTTTGCATCATTCAAGCACTTTTACGATACTTTCATTTTGCAATATTATTCCGATTTTAAGAAAGTATGCTTTCCCAAAAATTTAAACAAAAAGTTGAACTCTAACTCTTTATCAAAATCGCTTAAAAATTTTATTGCATAACAAAACGATTTTTATGTTCAAGGTTTGAAACGACACTATATTAGGTTCAATTAAGAGCTCTTGGGAGAAAAAGCCATAGATTACTTATATAAGCTCTAAAGAGAACCAACTACTCCACGCTTAGCATTTTCATTTGCACAACTCGTAAAAACTTAGCCTAATCGTTAAGGAAGCAACTAGATCAACACTCTAGCAGAGTCGGGATTCCCTTTGTTCTAACCTAATCAAGACTAAACTTTTATCAACACCAAGTGTTAACACTTTATTTTTATGCAAAATTTTTTTTAATTTTGGGTCAAAACGGGGTACTAGGGACTAGAGGGTACAAATGTGACAAAATTCGGCTGCAATTCCCCCACACTTAGAATTGAATATTGCCTCAATATTCAAAGTCCCGGCCGGCCGATACTATCGAACGAAAAAGGTAATACCACTAACCAAGTGTGTGGACGAAATCATATTTTACACAAAAGGATTTTTGAAAACATATCCCCAGATAAACGTTAGTAACATTGATCGGATATTGGGCGGCCGGATTGAAAACAAGCGCATCAATCATCACGATCAAGGGATTCTGAAACATGAGCAAACACACAAGAAGCAAACACCGTGGAGGTTCCCCACACTTAGTTGTTAGAAAAGAGAAAGAAGTCGAAACATGGGTGAAAACCCATGGAATGCTCTTGTTTTTGTTAACCGAGTCGCTAGCTTGACTCGAACCCAATTCATTGGTTCGGGAAGGTTTGGAGATCCGGACAACCATGGATGGTACGTCCCTCCAAAATAATGCTTCAACCTATGTCCATTCACCTTGAAGTTTGGCCCGTCGGTTTGAGATAACTCGACGGTGCCATATGGAAAAACTTTGGCAATGGTGAATGGACCAGTCCAACGGGTCTTAAGCTTCCCCGAGAAGATTTTCAATCTAGAATTGAAAAGAAGGACTCGGTCACCAACGTTGAAAACGCGGTTCTTGATCTTTGAGTCATGGATCTTCTTTGTCTTTTCTTTATAGATCAATGAGTTCTCGTAGGCTTGATCACGGAGTTCATTTAATTCATTGAGTTGAACTTTCCGGTGATCACCCGCGGACTTAAGGTCAAAATTTACATGCTTCAAGGCCCAATAGGCTTTGTTCTCGAGCTCGATCGGAAGATGACACGCCTTCCGCACACAAGCTTGTAAGGAGTACACCGATGGGTGTTTTGTAAGCTGCACGGAAGGCCCAAAGTGCATCTTCAAGTTTGTCCGACCAAGAGGCACGGTTTTCACCTACGGTCCTCTCCAAGATTCTTTTCAAACCACGATTCGAAACTTCCACTTGCCCACTAGTTTGGGGGTGATATGCGGTCGAGAGACGGTGAGTGACACCGTACTTAAGCATCACTTTTGCGAATTGGTCGTTGCAAAAGTGCGTACCGCGATCACTAATGATGGCACGTGGAGTTCCGAAACGGGAAAAGAGAGACTTTAAGAACTTCACAACTACTCGGGCGTCGTTGGTGGGTAGTGCTTTCGCCTCCACCCACTTGGACAAATAATCGACCGCCACGAGTATATACTTGTTCCCTCGAGAAGACGGGAACGGCCCCACAAAGTCGATGCCCCACACGTCAAAGATCTCGCACACTTGAATGGCATTTTGAGGCATTTCATCTCTTTTAGAGATGTTGCTATGACGTTGACAAGCGCCGCAAGATTGGACTAAGTCGTGGGCATCTTTGTAGATTGTGGGCCAATAGAAACCGAGTCAAACACCTTTTGGCGGTGTAGTTCGGGCCATGATGTCCCCGTGGGTCCATTATGACAAGCCTTGAGAATTTCAGTGGCTTCTTGGCCGTGAACACACCGTCGGATGACTTGATCCGCATGATTTTGAATAAGTAGGGGTCGTCCCAGAAATAATGCTTGACATCTTTGAAAAACTTGTTCTTTTGTTGGGACGACATCCCTTTCACAACAAAGTTACCCGCATGATAGTTTGCAAAGTCGGCAAACCATGGGGTACTCGAATCTCCATGATGAGATACCACATTAAGGGTCTCGAGAGGAAACGTTTCATTTATTTCCTTTTCTCGAGCACATCTTGATGTGGATTTTCAAGACGAGAGATGATCACCGCTAGGTTCTCGGCTCCTTTTTATCACGGATGATGATATCAAATTCTTGTAGGAGGAGAATCCATCGAGCAACCTCGGCTTTGCATCTTGCTTAGCAAAAGATATTTGATGGTCGAGTGATCCGTATACACTATGCTTTTGACAAGATCAAGTATGGCGAAACTTCTCGAAAGCATACACCACGGCTAGTAATTCTTTCTCCGTAGTAGTGTAATGTGCTTGAGCTTCGTCAAAGTTTTGCTAGCATAATGTATAGGTCGGAAATGTTTTGATTTTCGTTGCCCCAAGACGGCACCTATGGCGAAATCACTTATGTCGCACATAAGTTCAAATGGTAATTCCCAATCGGGGCAACTAGAATCGGTGCTCCGTGAGCTTCTTTTTAAGAGTTTGAAAAGCTTCAATGCACTCACTAGAGAAGACGAAAGGAGTGTCTTTTTCAAGAAGTCGGGTCATAGGCCGGGATATTTTTGAGAAATCCTGAATGAAACGTCGATAGAATCCGGCATGACCAAGGAAACTTCTAACTCCTTTGACAGTAGTGGGAGGAGGTAATTTTGCAATGACATCAACTTTAGCTTTGTCAACCTCAATCCCATTCTTAGAAATCTTATGGCCGAGGACAATTCCCTCTTTAACCATAAAGTGACATTTCTCCCAATTTAGACAAAGATTCGTGTTTTCACAACGTTCAAGCATCTTGTCCAAATGGGAGAGACATGTTGGGAAAGAATCCCCAAAGACCGAAAAATCATCCATAAAGACTTCCATAGTCTTTTCGATCATGTCATGAAAAATGGCCATCATACACCTTTGGAACGCATCGGAGCATTACACAAGCCAAAAGGCATGCGCGTCGGTAAGCAAATGTTCCATAAGGACACGTGAATGTGGTCTTTTCTTGATCTTGTGGGTCAATGGGTATTTGAAGTAACCCGAGAAACCATCGAGAAAACAATAGTATTCGCTTCCGCTAATCTCTCAAGCATTTGGTCCATGAAGGGTAAGGAAAGTGGTCTTTACGGTAGCTTCATTTAACTTTCGATAGTCAATGCAAACACGCCATCCCGTAACCAATCGAGTAGGAATCAACTCGTTTTCATCATTTTCAACAACGGTTATGCCACCCTTTTTGGGCACACAATGAACGGGGCTCACCCAAGGACTATCCGAGATAGGGTAAATCAATCCGGCATCAAGAAGTTTTATGACTTCTTGTTTGATAACCTCATGAATTTTAGGATTCACCCTTCTTTGTTGTTGGACCGCCGGTTTGAAGTCATCCTCCATAAGAATCTTGTGTGTACAAAATTCCGGGTTAATACCCTTAATGTCGGAAAGTTTCCAAGCGATGGCTCGCTTGTGTGACTTCAAAACCTTTATGAGAGTGGCTTTTTCATCCTCACTCAAGTCTTTAGCAATAATGACGGGCAATTTATTGTCACCCTCCAAAAATGCGTACTCGAGATGAGGTGGTAAGTCCTTAAGTTCGACCTCGGGAGGATCATTAGATTTTTCAATTGTTTTAATTTCCTCTTTATGAAGTTCTTGAAGAGGAGTGATGAAGGATCATCATTGAGCATCTTCTCGATGAGAATAATATCTCCTCGATGTCGATGGGAGCGTGATCAATTTCCCATGAAATGTAATCACTAGACAAGTATGCTTCAATCTCTTCCAAAATAAAGTCACTTCCTCAAACGGAGTGAGGGAGGGAAGAGAGAGCGACGATGGGATCAACCGTGGGATTGCCACCGAGAATCCAAGAAGTTCTTGAGAATACTCCTCCGACACAATGTCAAGGACATCAATTTTGTTGACGGAATTGTCTTCATAATTGGGGGAGTATTTCGTAACTTGATCTAGATTGAAAGTAACGGCTTCCTTGTTTACCCTTAAAGTGATTTCCCCTTCATCAACGTCGATCAATGCACGACCCGTTTTTAAGAAGCACCTCCCAAGGATGAGGGGTACTCGAGGATCGGCATCAAATTCGACAACAACAAAGTCGACGGGAAATGAAACTTGCCTACTTTCACAAATACATCCTCGCTATACCTAGCGGACGAGAACTTGTACGGTCCGCAAGCTCGAGGATCATACATGTAGGTGTAAGCGGAGGTAATGAAAGCTTTTTCCACATGGAGTGTGGCATCAAGTTAATGCTAGCGCCAAGATCGGCCAAAGCGGAGCATTGAACTATGCCTTGAAAATCACATGGGATGAGGAATTTTCCGGGGTCTCCTAGCTTTTCGGGAAGCTTTTTGAGGATAACCGCCGAACAATTCTCGTTCAATGAAGTTTTGGCCATTTCGGAAATCTTTTCTTTGTTATTCAACAAATTCTTGATTGTCGGACCGAACTTGGGCATAAGAAGAAGAGCGTCCGCGAAACTAATCTCGAAATGCAAATCTTGAAAGATTTGGATAAGCTTCTCCATTTGTTGACTAGTTTTATCACGGAGCTTTTGGTCATTAAGCCTTGAAGGATAAGGAAGTGAAGGCTTAGGAGTATTCATCGGAACAACGGGTTCCGGAATTGGAGGTAGGACAACCGGAGGTTGGACTTGTGCGGTACTTCGTGGGCTTGAGATATGCACCTTGTCCTTTGGCTCCTCGGTTTCTCGTTCCACATCCCTCACCGGAGAAGGAGTAGGCATCGAGGGTCCCTCATAAGATTTACCACTACGAGTAGCAATAGCATTCAACTCTCCCTTTGGGTTGGGAACGGTGTTACTCGGAAGAGCTCCCGAAGTTGAAGCTTGATTCTTTTGACTTATGAGACTAGCAAACATGCTTTCAATCTTGCTATTAGATTGATCAATTTTGTTGCTAGTAGCTCTAAGCTCAGAAGTGAAATCATTTTTCAAAGTGGTAATCTGATTTTGCATAGACACCATCTTAGCTTCATTGTTTTTGATGTAGTTAGCAAGTTCAATGGAAGCTTGAGGAGATGAGGCTTGCACGTTTTGTTGCGGAGCTTGGAATCGGTTTTGATTAAAATTTCCTTGATTTTGAAAACTTTGATTTTGAAAACCATGATTTTGAAAATTCCGATTCTGACTCTGATTTTGATTGAACTGATTATTTCTGTTTTGCACATTTTGATTGTTCTGATTTTGATTGAACCCGGGTGGTCCAAGGTAATTGTTAGAACGATAGCTTAGAAGGTTACGGTCTCCTTGCGGTTGGTAGGAATTACCTCCGTATTGTAGGAACCCGGCGGCATATACGCCTCTTGAGTGAAGCCACCGGAGGTCGGACACTCAAAATAAGGATGTGGACCACCACAAGTTTCACAACTTTTGTTCACGACATTCACTTGTTGATTATTATTATTTAGACTCATTTTAAGTACAAAGGTGGATATTTCTTCAATCTTTTGGTGAGAGTCGTGTATTCAAGATGGAAGAGTGGTAGATCTCATTGACTCACTCCTCTCTACCGAGGAATCCCAATAATTGTGGTGGGCAGTCATGTTTTCAATGAGATCATAGCACTCTTCGGGTCGCCTTTTCATAAAGGTACCACCGGCAGCAACATTGATTGTGTCACGATGTCTCAATGTTAACCCGTTATAGAATGTATCTATTTGGGTGACAAGCAACATATTGTGGTTTGGACATCGATCAATCGAAAGCTTATAGCGTTCCCATGCCTCAAATAAGGACTCATCGGGTTGCTGCCGAAAATTACTGATTTCATTCCGTAGTTTCGTCACCATCGACGGTGGAAAGTATTTCGCCAAGAATTTGGAGATCATTTCGTCGAAACTATGGATTGAATTCTTGGGAAGACGATCAAACCATGCGGTGGCATGAAGCGCCAAAGAATAAGGAAAGAGGTATAAGCGAAGGCGCCATCGGTGACCCCATTTTGCTTCATACTTTGGGTGACGGTGAGAAATTTGTCAAGATGCTTGTTGGCATCGTCACCCGGTGATCCGTGAAATTGGCAAAAGGTTTGGACTTGTTGTATCATGTGATGCTTAAGTCCAAAGTCCGTGGCTTCGATGTTAAGCGGGCAATTGGACCGCCCCGCCCATCCATCGTGGGTTGGCAAAGCTCCTCCATCGCTCGGAGATCGGGAGCTTGATCTTGTGGACCGGTATGGGACTTGAGGTCCGTTCCTTGGTTATGTGTCATTGTGGGTTGTTCAACGGCACGTATCTCTCGCACGCGTTTGCTTGGTTACGGTTACGCTCACGAGCTTATGAGCGAAAGCGCATGCACTTCCAAAACAACACTTTCAATTAAAACAAGACCGAGGCAAAACAAAGTGAACTTAAACCAATAATCCCAAGTGAAATGATCACTTCTATAAGTAAACGCACAAAGGAGCGGAGAGACTTATTAGGTCGTGAAGCTTATTAAAACCCGCCTCTTTTCACCGCAATTTAATGTCGCCGTCCTTATACCCTCACACAGTTTGTTAAACCGATAGAAATAAACCAAATCACGAGCGACACAAAGGCAAGTTTTAAATCTTTTGTTCGAACTTATAATGATAACACCTCGCTTGAGAATGTTATATTGATTGTGTCTTCTATATTATTTAAAACAACAAGGAAAATCTTTTGTATTTTTAATCTTTTACATATATATACAAAGAAAAGAAAAATATTTTGTATTTTTGTATTTTTATAAAACAATAACTTCACGAGGAAGGTTCTTCAAGTCACTAATCGCAAAAATCACGATATTGTCGCAACACACCTCCCGCGTGGCGCCAAAATTTGATTCGATCGTTTGTGAGTGGTGAAAACACAATATCAATATATATCAAATTAACCGTAAAATTCGACAAATTAACCCTTTAGGAAAAGGGTTAACGTATCAAACCTTACGGGTGTGATAAAGTGATACCGGAAAAGTGATTTCCGGTCGTGTCCCAACGAGGTGTGAATGGAAGGATTCGTTGAGTTTTGTGATTTATAACTTGAATTGGTTTTAATGATTTGTTTGATTTGAATTATGTTTTCTACAAATTAATTAACGGAAGGTAATTAAGGCAAGGAAACCTAATAAACTACAAATTAACTATTTCTAAGCCTAAGGAATGATAAATTGAAGCTAAACTAAGTCCTAGGGTGCTAAAACTAAAAAAACGTAAAACCCAAGAACCACCGAGCCATAAACGTAAAACTTTTGCAATTTAAAGGCTACGGTGTGAAATCAATTTTCCTACGTTCTATTTGACTAAAAATAATTTTAGAAAAAGCCGGAATTTTTCGACTTTTAAAATAATTACTACAAATTAAAAACTAATTTATACTAATTAATTAATTAAAAATATTAAACTAGTTTGGAAAAATATGAAAATTTTAAGAAAACTATTTTAACTTTAACTGGTCCTAAGAAAATTAAAAAACAGTGGTGTTGTTTTGAGAAATAAGCTAGAATGAGCTTAAAAGTAAACTGCCAAGGACCCTTAAAGATTTAAGTGTGCAAGAAAATAATGAGACAAGTCCCAAGGGCAGTTGGTGATGGTGGTTGTGTTGTGTTCTTGAACGGGAAGACCAGGGTTCGAATCCCCTTGGTACCCCTTTTTCTGAAAGATATTTTTTTTCTTTTTCTTTTTGATTGGAACTTGAAGATGGGATTGAAACAGTGGACTTTTTTGTGAAAATCCTTTTTAAAGAAAAGCTAAAATAAGCTGTAAGCTCAGCTTATTCTAATCGGAATTTTAAAACAAACTTCCTTTTTAAGCAAATAACCAAATACTCCCTTTTGCAAAACCTGGTCTTAAGCTTATATGAAGATCTTTAAATGAAAAAGCTACCAACACTACACTTTTAGCTATAAATCTAAGCCAGGAATCCAAAATTACACTAAAGATGGGTGAAGGAAAATCGGTTGGCAAATGAGCTTAAACTAGGGGAATCCTAAACTATAAAAGGGAGATAAGCAAATGGAAAGCAAGCAACTAAGGAATAAGCTCTAAAGGAATAAAATAAGTCGCATACTAAGTACCTACCCTAAGTTAACTAAAAAATTACTCATAACTTTTCTAAATAAATTAAAGTAGCACCGATAAGCTAATGTGAAAGAAAACTAACATGTTTTTTGAGAATGCATAGCCTTTAGTGGCTTCTTTGAGCTTATTTTTAAGCTAAGCGGTGGACTTCCAACCAAGGACAAGCTACAAAGATCAAGTTAGCATACAAGAGATTACAAATCAACTCGATTAGGAGCAAAAAGAAAAACTTTTAGTAGCTTAAAATGAGGTCTTATCAACTGCTTTGGGCCACTCTTGATCGAGATGTAACATGAATAAACTTGCAAATGACATTTTTACTATGAATGTAACTAAGCTAGAGTTAACTTTAAGACACAAACTGAAACTAAAATGAGTTTGGCATAAAAGGGTTTAAGGAAAACTAATTTTGCCAACGTTGAACTTTAAATAAACCGAGAAAAGGATCTAAGATCGGCAAATTGCCGATTCACCAAAAAAGGGCTTTTCTTGGCTAACTAAACCTTGAGACACTTGATAAAACAGATTCTAATAGACTATCTTCTCCGAACTTGCAACAATAAACTTGACTCAACAAGTCATATGGGTTAGAAGTCCATTCGACCGCTTGAAAAAATAAGCCAAACACCCTTTAGGGATGAAAAGCTTGAAGTCGCTTTTGAAAACTACCTTGACCCTTTTTTTTGAGATTATTTTGCTACTTGAACTTAAAACCTTTAACAACTTCCAAATAAGATTAGAACATTACCTAACAAAGAATCTATAAAACTTGAAATTGAAGTAGAAAAATGCTTTTCATTGACTTAAAAATAAATTACAATGTAACTTAAAAACAAAGAAGTCGAATTTAAATTAAAACTAGGGGTGCCTTTCAATGGCTACAAAGAGGCTCTATTTATACTAGAGTCTTCAAGTCTTCAACCGCTTCAAGTGTTTCTTGTTGTGTTTCTTCCGTGAGAGAAAATGAGTCGAGAAGACTTTGTGCTTGGGATATAATCGAGCCGTCCATATGTGTTGGAGAAACAATCATAAGATCAAAACCCTTGATAGTGTGTTTGATTCTTGAGTCCAATGGGAGAGCCAAGGATTGCCACCATGGAGTGCATCATGTGAAGAACTCTTTGGCTCGTTCTTGTTGCATTCTAAGCCTCGAGAGTGATGGGGGAAGTGGAGGTCGACTAGAGTCGAGTGGATTCTTGGCGGATAACTTTGGCTGGATTGGGTTTGTGGGTTTGGGATGATTTGGGAAGAAGGAGGGAAAGACATGGGTGTTTTTATTGTTGGTTTGAGGGTCGTGGTAAAAAGGTTTTAATGTGTTTTTATTAAAAGAGTTAAAGTGTAAAAATGTATTTTTTGGTTTTCTGCTTTGTAATTTTTTTTTTTTTTTTTTTATGAAGACAAAATTGGTTTTAAAAAAAACAAAATTTTTTCCTGAATGGGTTTTTAAAATAGAATTTTGGTTTAAAAGGTATTTTGGTGGTTATCGGTATCGGAAAATGGTAAAAAGGGATTTTTTGGGTTCGGGATAGGTTTTTGGTTGTTTTTCCCCCTGATCACTCTCAAAACGTGTCTCGGGCTTCAGATGTAAAAAAAAAAAAATTGTTTCCCGGCTACGTCTTGACTGCACTTTTCCAGATTCAGCTCGAGTTTTCCCGCTTTCGCTCTGCTTTCAATCCTTTTGTACCTGAAAGACATAAAACACACTCCGAGGATATTTTTAACATATTTTGAGCGTATTTGGGTGTTTTTAGTCATTTTTTAGGTCTTAGGTGGGTAAAAATGATGAGTGAATAAGCACTCATCAGTGGTTTAACGAGTTATCCCTTACCGTTTTATAACTCAAACCAATTGATGTAACAATAGTGTGTTACTCCACGTTCTTGTACACACGAATTAACAAACGAATTAAAAGATTGCTAGATCTACAAAACCTTGTTTTAGAAAAACAAAACCAAACACCCTATGGAAGGAGTTGGCCGATTTTAGCAAGAGAGAAACAAAAAAAAACTTTAGGTTAATGTGTGTGCACAAAAGCTATGAAAAACATTAACCCTAGCCTTTGTTTATATAGTGTACAAAATCTTTGGGAATAAGTTAGGGTTTGGGCTTGTGAAAACCCCCCTATGTCCGGCCACTCTTAGCCCCCAAGGTACCCGAATCTTTTCCATTTTAAGATTTTTCACTACTAGTTCTTCTCTTTACATTTAACGGTCGTTAGTTATTTTCCGTTAAATACTTAACGATCGTTAGCCGAGTTTTGTATAATAATTAATCGTAATCAATTAACATTAATTATTAACTTTAATTCTCATTCGTAATGTGTGCAATCCCGTTGTCACAAGTTCGAATCCGGACATGCACGGTTTTATAAATATATACATTTCCAACACGAGCAGCATCCAATTACATAACATCTGATGAACTTCACGATGTTCGTGGACATAAACTGAAAATGTCTCTCAATGAACATCTAATGAAATTAAACCAATCCGGAAGGATATTGCTACATCAATATAGAATGCACATTATTAATTACTCTTACAAACATGTTATCTTTAAACACTACGATTATTACTAATAAAATGAGTTTATTATTTTTTTTAACATTTGTTTACAATTATAAATATTTCTTTTTATGTCATTTTACATTTTACAATTACAGTCAACCACCTAATTTATCAAACATTTTTATTAAAAAAAAATACAGCTTATAGCTCATGTTAACAGCTTTGTAATTTACAACTTACAACTAGTTTTTCCAAACATACCCTAAGTATAATAAAGTAAAAAAATTTACTAGCAACATAAGTGATACTTTAAGTACATATCATAATAAAACATTTAATAGAATACACTATCTTCACAAAGAATTTCTGTTGTAAAAATCGGCCCAGGCTGCCGATTAATTCTCGCATAATTGTTGATCGGTCACTAAGCGTCCGGATTTATCATAATCGGCCTATTTAATCGGTTTGGTCAAAGATCGTTTAAAAATCGGTCAACAAACCGATTAATCGGACAAAATCAATCTAATCGAATAAAATCGCTTAAAATCGGTCAACAAAATCGCTTATAAATCGGACAAAAAATCACTTAAAAATGGACAAAATGGGTCAAATCTAAAGAGGTGTTTTGTATGGGTTTTGAACAAAAGGTTTAGATTGAGTCCTAAATGTTATTGTTTGGTTAAAAGGTTTAGGTTTTAAAATAGTGGAAGTGTATAATTCAAAAGATGAGAATCTTGGTGGTTTTCTTTCTTTCACACACTACTTTTAATTATTCCTCTTTTTTTTTCTCACATATGCATGTATTTGAAAATTTTGTAAAAGTATATAACCAATAAAAACATATTAATTATTTCACAAAATAATTTAATACTTCGTAAAAATATACTCCCTCCGTCTCATATTGACCGTCCACTTTAGGTCTTTCATTTTTAACTCTAACCTTAAATATTTTTAATTGTGTTATATAATACTTGATGCAAAATATATGAATAGATTGAGTTTTAAATTGTTACAATTTTTATTAAATATTATATAACACAAATACAAATATTTAATGTCAAAGTTAAGAAAGAAAGACTTAAAAAGTCAAAACAGGACAATAAATATGAGACGGAGGTAGTATTAATTTTTTTCTCTCGCATCCTTTTATTAAATCATATATCAAATTCAAATTCTAAACCAAATCCAAAATCCTATTCTAAACCTAACTACATACCAAACAAACCCTAAATCAAAATTCAAATCATAATCCAAGTCCAAATCCTTAACAAATTAAACCAAACGACCTTAAACGGTATTTAAGGAAAAGATATGCAAATTTCCTGATACGCGCTATCTTTTCCCTTTTCCATACAAAACAAAATATTCGACAATTGTCTCATTCAAGACCTGAATTTACACATTACACAAAGGCCAGTCTCTTTTCTTCTTCTTTACAATCATATAATCTATTGATGACCTGTTCACAAACTGCATCATCTGCATGTTTAGGGTTTCTCTAGTTTTTTTGTAGAAGTTAATGGTCTTATTAGATGTAACCAATGTTTTAAAAATATGCACTACCTGATTGATGTGTTGCATGTATCTGTAGACCAATATTTATTTTTGATTAGTGTCCAACTAATAATGTTTGTGAATTGCTTTTGATATAAAAAAAAAAAAAAAAAAAAAAAAAAAAATTGTATATGATTTCTTGAATAGAACGTTACGATGACGACCTAGCACCGTACTTTGTTTTTCTACTTATCCGGTTTCAGTGAATAGAAATTTTTGGTTTGTGTTTATATTTGGGTACATTACTAATCCTGTATATAAACATGAGGTTATAGTAATCATATGTATTCTCATTCCAGTGTAAAACCAAACCCATAGTACGTCATCTTGATCTCATCATCATTGCATATTTGTAGAAAATCGCTAGAGCTGACTAACTATTATGAGTACTTGGATGTATTCTTATGAAAGGTAGATGGCATGAAAAAGAAAAGTGTATCGTTTATTAACTTCAGTTCATATTAGTTCCCATAAAATCTTTCATTTTGTTATGAAGTTAGTTTGCATTTTCTCCGAGCAGTCTAACCTGTTTATGTATGATTTTCAGATGTCATCATATCCACAATCGAAGGATGTTCGATTCACCTTAGGTGGAACACCATTTTACTTAAACAGGGTAAAACACTGTATCTTTGCATATTGTTACTCTCTGCATCTTTGATTCGATCTTTTGAGTTTTACTGTCAATTTGTCACTTTTCATGTGAAAACTAACGCATTTTTTTTCCAACTAACATCAACCAAAACCAACCCAGTATATAACATGTTTTTAAGTTTTACCTTGTCGCATACTCTGTCCAAAATCTTGTGATTTGACATAAATCTTAGAGTAGAATTAACATTTTTTTACTTTGACTTTAATAAAGTCAACTGTACAATTCTTATGAAATTATTGCGTTGTTTAAAAACAGGATCTTCTTGCCAAAAAATCATCAAAACTCCGTAAACTGTTTAAAGATAACCCTGATGAAGATCTTTCTCATCTACTTTGTGACATCCCTATGACGCCGCAAATCTTTGAGTTGATAACAAGATTCTGCTACGGTTTCAAAGTCAACTTCACACCAGAAAACGTCATTCCAGTTTCTTGCTTGGCTGAATATTTGGGTATGACAGAAAACCAAAGCCGCAACAATCTCTTGAAACAGGCTCTATCTTTCTTTGAACACGAAATTATCACAAGCTGGAATGAATCCATAAGATCTTTAAAGGCCATAGAGAGTATGAACATACATGAACTAGCGCTACAACTTGGTTTAGTTGATGGTTGTATAGATTCAATAATCACTAAAGCTCTTGATAATCCGCTTCTACTTGGTGAACCACTCAATGGCAATGTTCTCGAGTCAGATGCGGCGACGCATTACCTTGCTCTTGATTGGAAGTCAGAGGACTTAAGTTTGACCACACTTCATCTTCAGTTTTATGAGCCTATAATTCAAGGGATGGTTCAATGTAACATGGGTTTAAATTACGTTGCATCTAATCTTTATCAGTATGCTAAAAGACGGGTGTTCTTTGAGCCAAAAGAAATCGACGAAGACACATCCTCTTATGAAGGTGTTACTTCACATTCAAGAAAAGTTGTCATTGAAGCAATTGAAAAACTTTTGCCCCATGATCAAGGCATTCTTCCTTGTGCGCCACTAGCCGAAATGCTTAAATATGCAACACTTCTAGAAGCTGATGTCAACTGCAGAGAAGGGTTTGAGAGAAGAATTGGGAAACAGTTAGATTCAGCTAATGTTAATGACTTGATAATTGTATCTCAAGGTTGTTCTAAAGAAGGAAAGTATGATACTGAGTGTATTAGAAGGATTTTGATGTATTTCTACAACAATTTCAGATGGCAAGATCACTCCAGGCTAGACACTGTGACTGAACTTGTTGAGGGTTTCTTTGCTGAGGTGGTAAATGACATTGATTTGAAACAAGACTCGTTTATATCACTTGCTGAAATGTCAATTGTTGCATCGAAAGGAACAAAAAGAAGCTCAGATGGGACATATCAGGCCATTGTGACTTATGTTAATAAACACGAAGACTTGACAAAATCTGAACGAGAAGATATTTGCGAGCTTTTGAATCGCGTCAAAATGTCACCAGAAAATTTAAAGCCAAAGTCAACAGAAGTCACAAAGGGAGATGAATTTTTGATAAATTTGGAGAAACTAAGTTTTAAAGTAAGTGATTTGGAGAAAGAATTACTTGTGATAAGGAAGGAGATTGAAAGAGCTTATAGCAGTTGCAAGAAAATGAAGACGGAAAAAGAAATGATTGTTTGGGCAGGAAATGAAGACGAATATCAGGAGAATATCAAGCTTCAACAACTGCAGCTTGTATGTCAAGAAGAATTTTCACTAGCAGATGAAGATGAGGATTTCGGGTTTGTGTTAGTTTAGTAGTTGATTGTTCTTGTAATGTTTTATGTGAGAGTAACAAGTGTTAACCGTTTGATGCCATTTGTTTTTGTTTCTCGAGTTGTTTATTCAGATATCACGGATAGAGAGAATCTACACATGAATTTATGCATAGCTAAGTACTTATATGACAAAATCTTATGGAATTTTGTATCAGCAAGACTTTAACTATGCATGACCCTGCAAAAACATTTTACTAGGGACTTACAATTCAATGTTACTCGATTGCCCGAAAGTGGGTTAAACTTTGCAATTTTAGATATATTATTTTTTTGGGTAAAGGGCATCCACCCGGTAAAATACACTTTTAGATATATTATGTTATATCGTGTTATGATTTGTGATGTTTCTAACTATTTTCTGCTTTAGATGTTTCTTAAACTGTTTATCTCCTTGTTGCAATATTTACACACATTAGAGTAGTTTAGAGTGTTTAGATTAAAGATTTTATCCGCTTATTTTAGAGTGCAATAAGTTTCATTTGCAGTCATGTTTTCGTACTGAAACTTCTAGACATTATTGTCATTTTTGGGATGTAAGTCATTTTCTGTTGCTTGTTGTCATATTGGGATTGTGCTTATTATGGTGATTTATTCTGACTCGAGCATGTTGTCGTGGGAGAGATTGTTCATAGATCTTTTTGGCTGCTGTATCATGCACAATTGCACCAGCAGGTTGTAATTTGATCTAGAAAAAATTGTTAATCTCTTGTATTTATCAAACTAAGAAGCCTTGTAAATTTCTTCACTTATTGCAGCAAGAAAACAAACGTTTTATTTATATAAATTTTCTTTTCTTTCAAAAATTATAGTGCAGTAGTGTTGGTCCAACTCCAATGGTCAAAGTCTTTTCTGTTTCCATAAAAATATGCAAAGGTTCAAGCAAACAGCTCTCTTGGAAGATGAAAAGTTAATTACACTTATTTAACCATTCCTTCACAATTCATAACTCATTTTCTTTCAAGTCTCCTCTCCCATTGTTTACAGTTTACAGTTGTTTCTTTGACACAAAAGGTTCGTTCATTTTTTTTCACTGCTTAAATAACCTGTTGGATTCGGAGTTCCTAGATTTAGCAACAGTAGTAACAGTTCTGCTTTAACAGAATGTTGGTAGGATTTTTTTAATAAAAGAGCTTTTTTCTTGGCTTTCTAGCTTTTTTGTATGTTAAGATGTCAGGATATTCGCCTTCAAAGTGTGTTCAGGTCTACATAGGTGGAAGACCAATGTTCATAAACAAGGTAAAACACTCAACCCTCTGCAGCTATTTTATTTTTGCATGTTTGATGCTTTAAGACTTTTGAGTTCAACTTTGTCCATTACTTCTATAATAAAACCAGTTGTCATAAGTCAGATATAAAAAGCAATACACGTTAGAGTTGTATAAGATTCAGTTTATTTGCATAAGATTTGTAGAAACCTGGATGCATTACCATAAATGTCAGATGAAAGAACATTTAAAACAGTTTGTTTTGACTTTATAGTCATACTCAACATGGTTCTTTTTGTGAATTATTAGTTCATTACCTTGATTAACTGCAGGATCTTCTTGCTCAAAAATCAAGAAGAGTTTGTCAATTGTTCAAAGAAAACCCTGATGCAGATCTTAATTATCTTCTTTGTGATCTCCCTACTACCCCTGAAATTTTTCACTTAATACCAATATTCTGCCATGGTTATCAAGTAAGTTTCACACCTGAAAACATCATTGCGATAATATGCTTGGCCTTTTCTTTGGATATGGAAAATAGCCACGGTCCCAACAATCTATTCGACCAGGCTCTATCCTTCTTTAAAGACAAGATCATCACTGGGCTGGAATGAATCTGTAAGATCATTAAAGGCGATGGAGAACCAAGTCAGTTTTCAGCAAGCAGAAAAACTTGGATTACTTAATGCTTGTAAGAGTTCAATCGTCAATAAAGCTCTAAGTAATCCACTTCTACTTGTCGAACCAATCAAGAATCCGATTCTTGATGAGAATGATGATAGTGAAGATGCTGATGATGATGAGGAGGAGGAGGAGAAGGAGCAGTTATGCCTGACTACACTGCATCTTCAGTTTTACAAGCCCATAATTCTTAAGATGGTTCAGCGTAAACTGGGTCTACACTACATAGCCTCAAATCTTTATCAGTATGCTAAAAGATGGGTCTTTGTTGAGCCAAATGAAACCGGTGAAGACACCACCTCTGAAGGTGTTTGTTCAAATACAAGAAAAGCTATCATTGAAGCAATTGAAAGACTTTTTCCACATGATCAATCCATTCTTTCTTGTGCATCACTATCCAAAATGCTTCAAAGCGCAATGATATTAGAGGCTAACGTCATTTGTAGAGATGGGTTTGAAGTGAGAATTGGGAGACATCTAGAATTGGCTACAGTGAGCGACTTGCTTATAGCAACTCAAGGCTATTCTAAAGAAGAACGAAAAGTATGATACCGAATGTGTGTTAGAAGAATCTTGAAGTATTTTAGATCAATCGAGGCTTGTCAATGTTGCTGAACTTGTAGATGATTTCTTGGGTGAGGTGGCGAATGACATTGATTTAAAAAAAGACTCGTTTATCTCACTTGCTGAAATGTCAATTGCTGTGTCAGAAGGAGTAGAAAGAAGCTCAGATGGGATATATCGAGCGATTGATATCTACCTAAACAAACACAGGTACTTGAAGGATTCAGAGCGAGAAGATATTTGTAGGGTTTTGGATTGCAACAAGATGTCAACCGAATCCTGTAAACACGCATCACAAAACGATCGGCTGCCACTGCGTGTAATGGTTCAGGTGCTGTTTATTGAACAATTGCGACCTCGAGAAAGTTCAAACTCAGCAGAATACTATGAATTCAATGATGAGGAAGTGAAGATACAATTAGAGAAAATAAGATTTAGAGTCGCGGAGTTGGAAAAAGAATGTTTTATGCTGAAAAAAGAGATTGAAAAGGGTTGTTGCAGCTGCAGAAAGATGGAAAGTGAGATGGAGAATACAAACGGGAAATGAGAATGAAACTTCGGTGCATGCCAAGCTTCAACAAATGCAACTGTCAAATTATGAAGAAGGATCATCCAAGGAAGAAGACAATGAGAATTCTGAGTTTTGCTTAGTTCAGTAGCTGATACTGACAGTCCGACTATCTTCGACGTTTGAGTAACAAGTGCTTGTGTTGCAGTTACTTGCATTGGTTGTTATATTTTGTTAATTTTTGCTGTTTTGTTGCGATGCTTTTTTCTGATGATAAAATTTCTTTCGGGTACTTTATGGTTGTCTGTCAGGTTATTAAGTGGTATATCAATCTGTTTTATTTCTGCACCTAAATCACGAAATAGGCTAATGAAAATGATCATACATATATCATACCAAACCAGTTGAGTTTCATGTAACAATTTTGAGGGCCTGGACGAATTTAGATAATGAGACATTTCGAGAAAGAATTTTATTTATAAATTGTCACCGTTTATAAGATACGGAGTATAATGCAATTAGTTATCTAAACGTTCAACATATTACTTATGTAAGATATTTTCTCATCTGAATATTGTTTTTCTTCGTGAAAAATAATTGTACACATGCATATAATTGTTAACGGGACAAGTTATGGGGCCCCTAAAATTTTTGAGGGCTTGAGCGATCAGCCACCTTGCACACCCTCAAAGAAGCCCTGCTGCTTCTAATGGGTATAAATTGAATAAAGTATACTGCATGATCTTAAATATCTATCAACACAAAATATGCAAAGGTTCAAACAGCTCGTAAATCATATGTTTTTCAAGATTACTCTTCACTTTGTTTACGGTTCACAGTTGCTTCTACTTCGTAAAAGGTCTGTTCATTTTCTGCATTGTTTAACTAACCCGTTTGAATTACGGTTCGTGATTTAGCAACAAGAATAATATCATGGTGCTTAAAACCATTAAATTTCAAAATATAATTTATACTAAACTTGTTATAGTTGTATCCGTAGATGCTAATAGCTTAGGGGGTATAAGTGTTAATTAGCTATATATCCTTAGCCATATAGAATTAGAATATTAGGAAAGGATATGATGTTCGTATGCATGCATGGCAAG
The DNA here is from genome assembly GCA_022545495.1 of Chrysanthemum lavandulifolium. Classification (NCBI taxonomy): domain Eukaryota; kingdom Viridiplantae; phylum Streptophyta; class Magnoliopsida; order Asterales; family Asteraceae; genus Chrysanthemum; species Chrysanthemum lavandulifolium. The sequence goes on from CM040240.1 coordinate 107,231,196, forward strand.
GTTGTCTAATTTAACCCCAATAGACCTTGGTCTTCTTTGTTTCCAATTGGGATATCATTCTCTATAAATAGAGATGAGGCGAGGCACATTATTATTGTACTTATTCTTTCTTCCAAACGTTTAATTTATAACATAAATCATTTGGTTATTGATCTCTCGTGTGGGTTCTAAAAGATGCCAGTATCTTCGCAGATTCGTGTCTCCATAGACGGGACATCGTTTATCCTAAAAAAGGTAAATGCTACGCGTTTTGTGCTTAGTTTGGTCAACTTTGTCATTGTTCGTTCTGATCAATTCAGATAGCAAAAACAATATGTTTTAAGTTATACAAACCCATTATAGTACTTTTAAGTATTACTCTAGTTGCTCATACTCTATATGGATATTTTTTATGAATTATTACCTTGTTCTACTGCAGGATGTTCTTGCAAAAAAATCAAGATTACTTTGTAATTGGTTCAAAGAAAACCCTGACTATGCAGAACTTTCTCATGATATCCTTACTACCACCCCTGAGATTTTTCGCTTCATAGCAAGATTTTGCTGTGGTCATAAAGTAAACTTCACACCTGAAAACATCATCCCGATATCTTGCTTGGCCTTTTCTTTGGGTATGGTAGAGAGCCACAGTCCCAACAATCTATGTGTGCAGGCACTACGTTTCTTCTTAAGAAAAATCATCACGGGCTGGAACGAATCTTTAAGAGCATTAAAGGCGATGGAGAATCAAATCGATCTTAAGCACGGACATTATTTTATTGGTACATGTATGAATTCAATCGTCATTAAAGCTCTCTCTAGTCCACTTTTACTAGGCGAACCAGTCAATAGTCCGATTATTGATGAGGATGATGATGAGAAAGACGATGATGATTGCGCAGACGATGATGATGAGGGTGAGGGTGAGGATGATGATAGTGAAGAAGATGATGTGGTGGAAGAGGACTTAAGCCTGACCATACTGAATCTTCAGTTTTACGAGCCCGTTATTCTTAAGATTGTTCAGAGTAAAATGGATTCAGACAACATAGCCTCAAATCTTTATCAGTATGCCAAAAGATGGGTCTTCGTTGAGCCAAACGAATACGATCAAAATACCTCTCCTGAACGTGTTTGTTCAAAATCAAGAAAAGCTATCATTGAAGCAATTGAACGACTTTTGCCGCATGATCAATCCATTCTTCCTTGTGCTTCACTATCCAAAATGCTTCAAAATGCAAGGATATTGAAAGCTAGCGTAATCTGTAGAGACGGGTTTGAAGTGAGAATTGGGAGACAACTAGATTTGGCTACAATGAGTGACTTGCTTATAGCAACTCAAGGCTGTTCTAAAGAAGAAAAGTATGATACAGAATGCGTTAGAAGAATCTTGAAGCATTTTCACACGAGTTTGACTATGAAAGATCAATCAAAGCTCGCCATTGTAGTTGAGCTTGTCAAGGATTATCTTTGGGAGGCAGCCAATGATATTAATCTTACAAAAGAATCATTTTTATCACTTGCTGAGATGTTGATTGCTGAATCAGAAGGAAGTTCAGATGGGATATATAGGGCCATAGATATCTACTTAAATAAACACAGAGACCTTACGGAATCTGAACGTGAAGAGATTTGTGCGGTTTTGGACTGCAACAAGATGTCACCCGAAGCTCGTGAGGAGGCAGCAAGAAACGTGCTGCTGCCAGTGCGTACAGTGCTTCAGGTGTTGTTTGCAGAGCAATTGAAACTTCGAGAAATGATCACAAAGGAGGTGGTGCTGCAGACCTCAATAGACGCGAAACAAAAGTCTAAGTCAACAGGAGATGATGCGGTCAATGAAGAGGAAGTGAAGATACAGTTAGAGAAGAGTAGTTTTAGAGTCATGGAGTTGGAGAAAGAGTGTCTTATGTTGAGGAAGGAGCTTGTAAAGGAATCTTCTCAGCTGCTTCTTGAGCTACGACAGTTGCAACTGCCAAATGAAGAAGAGGGATCCTCAAATGTAGAAGAAGACGAGGAAATTGTTTATTTTGATACATGATAGTCACCAATATCTTTGATGTTTGAGCAACAAGTGTTCGTGACTTCGTGTTGCTGATACTTTCGTGTTTTTGTTACTTGCAATGGACGTTTTTAGTTATATTTTGTTGTTTAGTGTTTCTGTTACTTGCAATGGATGTTTTTAGTTATATTTTGTTGTTTCGTGTTTCTGTTGCTATGGATGTCATTTAGTTATAATGCTCCTTCTGATAGTTAATCTCTTTCGGATAATTTATAGGTGCATTTCATGTAATTAAATCAATAAACTTTAATGTAGCAATTCTAACCCAATTATTTATAAAATTGTAGAACCATTTTATATATTGAATCTATGGGATAATATTTCAACCCGTGTATTCAGTGCTGCTTTAAACAAACAGGTCTTACTTTCTCATATTGGTTATCTGAGAAATAATAGGCAATAGGTATCAGTTGAATAAAAATGTGTATGTGGGCAACCTAACCTGATCTGGTCCAGCCTGAATTATCCACCCTAAAATCAAGTACTGTAATGGCTTAACTAGCAGGTGCGTAAACATTTTAAACAAACAACATGCCCATCAAACTTCACAATTTTATGGAACAAAAAAGAGTAACATAAAAGAGACTTAGCTCATAAGCACCGACCAGTCAATGTACCATGTGATGATACACAGATTACAAAGTTCAATAGATAGATAACCCGCAACGATAAACAGTTTCATCTAACAATCAACATTTACTCCTTAAGCAGAAGAAGAAATAGTCGTTGATCAACCTTAAATTTACCCATCTTTGCCGGAGCACCCTTCATCAGTAGTTGAAGCCCTCCAAATGATATGTAGACAGCCCTGTATTCAGACACAGAATAAGAAGACTACCAGAAGCCTGCTAACAATCTTGGAAATTATTTTCATATTTAGACGCACAAAATAGAATAACTATTAATATGTTTTCAGAAATGTAATCTTGCTAAGGGGGTGTTTGAATAGTGCGTTATTGCTAAAATAAATAAATAAATAAAAATAAATAAATAAAAAAAAAAAAAAAAAAAAAAAACTGGGATATAGGAGATAGTGTTTGGATGTGCTGATATTGTCTAAAGTTTTAAAGATTAAATGTTTTACTGTTTGTTAATTTGTAAATTACATATAGAACTAATAGACATGAATCATATTTCTGGAAAAAGGGAGTAAAATTTCTCATGTTGGGATACAACAAGATTTTTTGTTTTATCCTATATAGATTACCAAAAACCTATTATTTGACACCCATATGATGAGATTGTCATAAGCAGAATCTGTTTATCCAAAGAGCTGAATATTGTGATTTCAAAATGAGATAATCGGTTCCAAACACAAAACCAAACACCCCCAAAATGTTACATCGTCCAAAAACCAAAGTCCACTTAATTATTAAACAGTTTGTTTATTCACTTTAGACCCGTTAGATGCAAAGTGGATCAAAAAATCGATGGATTTACAGAGAAGGAATAACTAGACTGGCATATGTAAATAGGGGTCATAAATCAAATATATTATGTCATAAAAGAGCATAAACATACATATGAATGTAGAAAAGTAGTGGATTTGGTTTATATATCAAAATTTGACCAAGTCCCTTAAACAAAGTTGATTTTTAGAGTTACTGATTTTAACATTTTGGTTAAATGCGGAGTATACAATAAGCAAAGTACGAAACGAAAAATAAATAGATGTGATGATATACGTACGCTTCAACATCACCATTTTGGTTCTTATCATCTGAGATCTTGTACAATAGTCCATGCATCACATATTCGAATCTGTCAGCAAGTGATTTCTTGCTTCCCTGTCATCAAATTAAAGTTCACCAAATTCATTAACATCCGATACTACTAAACCCCAAACGGAATTGTTTGCAAATAGCATTACATAATAGCTTAATTACCTCAGAACCAGCAGTAACGGCTGAACCATCCTCATTCAAAGTTTGAGACAACACCATCCTATACTTCTCTCCAGCGTGCATAGGGTACAACTGCGAGTTCACGTCCAGCACAATGTGCATATCAGACTCCTCCCCTTTTGCTTGAACACGTGAAACTGATAATAGCATGAACAATTCTTTAATCCGTATCAATGATATAGGTAATAGTTTCGACCCATCATGGATTAATTTGAGTTCTAATTCATCTAAAACGGGTCAAACTGGTAAAGATTTTAATAGCTAAACAAGAAACAGATCAAATGGGCAGCCTGTCTGTTGATAAACTTTAAGCTAAAAAATGAATATAAACTAACAAAATTAAGTTGTGATGATTACTGATTATACCTTTGTCGTACTTTTTACCATCAGCATCCACCCCAATGACCTTAATAGTATCATCAAAGTGAGGGATAACCATCTTTTCTGCTTTCTAGCTCAGATGAAAAGAACTAAGAACTTACCTGAAAAGTTATTCAGTAAGAATTATAAGCAAGAACTAAACCGTCTAAGAGAGAATACAGAACTAATATTAAGCAAATGGTATTATTAGAGCCTCTTGAGTTTCGACATTTTATGCCTGATCAATTAAGACTAAAAAATATGCATGTTTTTGGTGTCCAAAATAAAGAACCAAGTACTTGTGTAGGCAATTTATTATAAATCAACATAGCATTTATTTTTGTTTTCCTCTTCAAGTAATTATTCGTGCAGAATAGGAAACATGGAGCATAAGAGCATTCACAATGAATAAAAGAAATGATTTTTTTAGTTTCATAGTATAACAACAATGTGTTCATCAAGAAGTTCATTGTTTTATAATGCATGATAATAACTGCTTAAAAGCTACAATCACCCATTATAACTAAATCTTTATAATGCTACTACGATATTGGTCATTAGTTGTTTTCGTTGGCGCCGTGATAGATCCGCCAATTGGCTCGGCTTGGTTTTCCGTCAAATGGTTTCGAGGGTCGTGGTTGTTCTGGTAGGTGTAGGTTTCAGAATGTTGTTCTCGGAGTCTGGTGGTTGTTGTTGGTGATTTTCAGATCGCTGCCTTGTTTTTCAGCATGTTAGAATAGTCAGGTCTTTGGTGGAGTTTGTTTTAGCGCAGTTTAAGAATTATGGGCCGTTATAGGAAGGACTTTTGAAATTGGGTAGAGTGGTTCTCGAACCCTGTAAACGCCCTCCCCCTCCTATGTAATTTTGTTTCTCTAGCATTTTGCTAGTTTTATATATCAATTGCCATTCAAAAAGCGGAGTTATTAGTCCGAAAAGGTCATGGGTTTCGGCTTATGAAGGTCTTAGGCCTTTTCTCCGCCAACCGTCTTTACATCTCATAATTAATTTTCAAAATACATTCTAAACAGTAATGTGGTCATAAATAATTAATATGTAACATATAACTACAATCATAAAAGAATAACTAAAGTTCTTATATGTTATAATGTTATTTACAACTACGAACCAAAATCAAATAACTCAAAGAGCCAATTAATGATGGGTGGTTTCGGTTTTTATAAGTAGAATTAAAGCAATAAATCAGTAACAAAATAGTGGGTTTGAGCAGCACCAACAGAGGGAATTGAAGTGATTGTAAATTAAAAGGAAAAAAGATGCATACCTTGTGAAAATGGTTCAACCCTAAAAGAGGGGTTTTGGGAGCGAATATAAGCAGCTCTACAACAAAAGTACAAAACCCTTCAATTATGACTTCAATTGAATAAGGTGGGAGTTTTTTGTTGGGGGTATGTTTGGTTTGGGGTATAAGAGGTTGTTTGGGTATAGCATTATTAGGGTGTGTTTGGTAGCGAAAGATAAATGGAAAGAATTAAGATTTAAGATTTAAGATTTAGCGTTTTGAAAAAACTTGTTTGGAATGATTAGCATTAGCATTTATAAGCAAAAAACGCTAAACGCTAAATGCTATTTGAATAAGCATTTAGCATTATGCCATTTTACACAATAAAATTATGGCTACAGCTATTCTACCAAACATTTTTATAAATTAAACTGCTAATGCTAACTGCTTCTGCTAATTGCTTACTGCTAACTGCTACTGCTAACTGCTACTGCTAGTTTAACCAAACACACCCTTAGTTTAACAGCATTTTGATAAGCTAAAATGAGCTTGATTTTGTGTGCTTATGAGATTATTACTTAAGCTTATAAACTTTAGATGTTTAAAGAACTAGGTTGTTTTCGTTACTATCGCCACATCAATGTTATGCTACATTTTTTACCGATGTTAACGGGTATGTTTGGCAAAATTAGTTGTGGTTCTATGTTGTAAGTTGTAAGTTATAAACTGCAAAGCCATTAACATGAGCTACAAGTTGTATCTATTTGTTTAATAAAAGTGTTTGGTAAGTTAGCTGTTAAATATAATTATAAGATGTAAAATGACATAAATGGACATATCTATAATTGTGAATAAATGTTTGGAGGGTATATCAGTAATTTAAAGTTTTAATAGCTTCAAAATGTTTAAAAATCTTCATGAATTAGTTTTTCATTTAGGAGCTATTTGTTTGAAATAAAAGCTTGAAGTTAATGTATCTAAACGGAGCTATTTATTTTTAAGGAAATTATTTTTGTAACAAAAAGCTAACAGCTCCTCAAAAAGCTCCTGCCAAACAGGCCCATCTTTCTGACTAATTTTTCTTTTGCTATTGCTTTTGGTTGCACACAAATTTTCTTATTTTCTTTTTTTTAGATTTCTTTAGTGGGGAATTTTTTTTTTTTCTCTAAAAAAATAATCGAGATTTTTGAAACCCCATTTATATAGAGTGATATTTTTCAGTTTTAAAAAGAGTCGGAATAAGAATAACAAGATTACCTCGGATTGTGACTGTGAGCGGCGACAACGAGAATTGAAAGTGGAGATGTTACCAATAATGATTAGGTTTTTGATAGAGTATAGGACCTTCAGCCCAATTGACTAAAGGTCCACACGCTCTAAACGGGGCCAACAGCGGACACAACTCATCATACTGAGATTCAAAATTCCAGGCCAGGCTCTAAGGCTTGGGAAACACATTCAGGCAATGACAGGACTGGGTGCATCCCCCAGGACCGTTACAACAAGCAGATATGTGTCACTAAATCATTAGCTCAAAGATAGTGTTGTAATCATGCATGGATCATTCCATTTGCCTAGCTAGACCAAGGACAAATGACACGTACCATCCTTGTCTCCACCATTGGATGTCCACCGCGTGGACCATACTCAAACCATCGGTGGACTTCCAAGAAGACGCAAAGCCCATAGAAAGTGCATTCCACGAATGAACCAACCCAACTCATATAGTGAATTGACGCGTTCAGACACTAGCTATACTGTAAGTGTTACCTCAGCTCGTGACTCTAGTCACATCTTAGGGTCCTTACCCTTACCCCCAATACGTACCTTACGTAAACATGGCGTCATCCGTGCAATAAGCAACAATATAGCCACAAGAACCACCTTTCCGTTCACCGAAAATTTTTTCCAATTCACCGGAAAACCTTTTCCGATCACCAAGAAACCTTATTTTATAAAAAACTTACACTATTTTTTTTTATTAAACACTCACAATGTGTCCTTGAAATACAAACTCCTATATTCCGTCATCGGAAACACTAGATCTAAAACTTATCTTCGTTTCCAAACACAAAATCTATCATCCCACTTTCACTTTAACGAAAACTTCATTTCATAAAATGACGAAACAACAAAATCAACAAATTCCACCACCTCCACCTTCATCCGACGTAATTGGTCCTGAGGACGTCACTCTTATAGACGAAGGACAGGAAACTCTAACACGAAACAACCACAACATCATATCTCAACCAACTCCAATGAACATAACCTCATTTCTAGGAGTCCCACTACTAGCAACACTTGTAAATTGTGTTGCTTTTTTTTTTTTTTTTTGATAAAATTGATTGTAATGTAATTTTGAAATAAGTGTCGCATTTAACCATCTAGTGCAACAACTTTAATGAAGTGATGCAAATTTTCGATACTAGTGCACACTTTTTATAAGTGTTGCATCTTTGAAAACTAAAGGGGTGTTTAGGATTGCTTATCACGTTTTGAAACAACACCACGTTTTCAAAAATTAAGTCTCTACATGCAGCCACAATACCACGTTTTGGAGGATGTAAACTATTGAAAATGTAGGGGGTGAATACATTTTCGTTATAAAAACTTAAATCTTTTGTATCAAATCACCGATTAAGTTAGACGCCATATGAGAAGTGTCAATAATAAATCTTCAACAACTAGAGCATGTCATAATAGTATAAGCATAACCACATTATTAACTTCCAGATATGACACAAGCATAGTCACATAATATATCCAACAACCGGCATAAATATAGGACAAACGGTACGTTTATTTCTCACGGTACCCTTAATTATTTTAGGGTACCGTCCATAATTAACGGTATCGTTCAAACACATAATCAAAATAAGATACACAACAAAACACACAATGCAAATATAAATGTAAAGCGATAAATGTAAATAAAGATGTAAAACGAAATGTAAAAGAATGCGCAAACCGGACACGGTGATTTATAGTGGTTCGGTCACGAAACTCCTCTTCGCCCTACTCCACCCCCGAGTACCCAACTCGAGAGTTACTTCATTAATCAACAAGCTCCATTCACGGCAGAGAAAACCATACAACGTCGCTTACAATATTTCTGACACTAAGTTAGATGTCGAGTTCTTCTTCAGGTACAACCAAACCCGTTATATTTTGTGGCCCAACATAACAAACCTCGTAATTTGAGACCAAAACACATAGAATGCGTTGCTTACGAGCGAGGTTTAAAACTAGTAATACTGTGTATATGCTTATTAAGAAATTATACTTTCTTTTTGAAAAATAAAATAAAAAATAAAAAATACGCTACTTAAAATATAATTTTTGTTTGTCAAACATAACTTATAAAAGTTTTTGAAAAAATAGTTTTTTGAAATCTTTGAAAATCAAATTCTACTTCATATAGCTTTTAGAAATAATATTTTTTTTTATAACTTTTGCTACATCTCCACTTACAGCTTCCTCTATAGTTCCGGTAATAGTTACTTTTGCCAAACATATTTTAGATCATATTAATAAGAAAAAAGATGCATAAGGGGATTTATGGTATAATTATATTTTTTTTCCTTAGGATTTGCTAAACAATGTCCGTAGCACAATGCTTAAAACAACAATTAATATATATTAAAAAAAAACTTTGACGTTGTTAAATTAAAAAACATATATTTAAGTTAAATTTAATATTTATTTATTATGCATTATATATACTAGACGAGTATCCGTGCATAGCAACGGGATTTTATAGCAAAAGATTGCTTTGTGTTAAAAAAAGGTTTATAGATTATAAACGAAAAATAATAAAAGTTTGAAGATTTTGTGATTAAACATAATGTTTTGAAACCCGGTTCTACCCAGGTGGCTCAACCGGTTGAACTGTTCCGGTCAAAAAACAGGTCGATTTAAACCAAGTCAACCCAACGAGTTGGGTCAAAAACGGGTCAAATTAAATCGGGTCAACCCATCGAGTTTGAAGCGTCCCAGGTCAACCCGGTTTTCGATATGTATTAATAGTTTTCTTTTGAAATATATGTTTTCAACATTTTTTTTTTAGTTTCAACTTTTCACTTTTTACTTTTTGATTTTTCGTTTATATATAGTATAGCAGGGTACCCGCGCGTTGCGACGGCGGGTACCTTGTGACGATTAACCGGATAAGTAGATCTCGATAAAACCTGATTCACCAATTTGTATCGGTTTCAACGGGTCCTATCTGGTTCGTTTTCGGATGTCTTTTATTGGTTAGCCGAACCGGTGGCGACACCGGTTCCCGGTTGAACCGTTGGTCCGGTCCGATTTTCAAAACTACATGTACCATCAACTTGTTAGCTTGTATGAAGCTTTGTGTGTTTTATTAATTTGTATAATGTGTATAATAACATCTACTTTTCATTTGAGGGTGTTTTAAAAATAACATTAATTAGTGTGTTTAATTATTTTATGTTTTGGATTATGTTGTAATTTGTTTAAATTGTAAATTGTGAAAATTTTATTATACTTTTTAGTAAGGGGTGTTTTGATTGGTTGTTTTTAATTTGGTAGATATGCTTTTAGTTGCTTGTACAATGTGAATAAATTATTGTATTTTTAAGTAATGAGCTGTTTTAACAAGAGTATTAATTATACCATATATTTTCTCTCACCTTTAACTTTTAATATTTTACTTTTTAAGATTTGACTATTTTTCTTTTATATACTATTAACTGTGACTTATGCATTGACACTGGTCAATGTTTAACAAAACCAATTTTCCTTTATACGTTTCCCTAATCTATACATATATATGGGGCTACATATGACACGTCACTAATGCTGACTAGGCACTTTAATGTTGACATGGCGCATCATTTGATGAGGTGGAAATGGTGACGAGGCATAATATCCGGTAAAATACGTAAAAAAACAATTCACAGCCAAGGATCGAACCCTGGTTTCGTCATTCACAATGAAGGCCCTCAACCATTAGACCAAACCATCAGTTGTGATATTCTATTGCAAACCCAAATTGATATATTGATACAACCATTATCCGCTTCCTAATTCAACCTAAACCAAATAATCAAATTCAAAACGCCTCCCCTAATTTCCAACCTCAAAACAATCCCTAATCCAAATCGTGATTTATCACAGCAAAACAATCCATCTCCTCCACCCACATCAAAAAAATGTCCAAAATACATATGATCACGATTTGGCTGGGTGAATTCAATTACTCAATTTTATTGTTTTTTAACCATTAATTGAATTGATGCATATGATCACGATTGTACAGTTCGATTTCAAATGATGTTAGCCAGGTTTGTTTGATTTAATTTTTAAATTGATTGATTTATTTTATTGGGATGTATTCGTGTGATATAAAATAACAATTTTCGGGTTGATGATTCATAGGTCGAACTGATGATTCACAATCAAATATCATTATAAGGTATGTTTGATTCTCAATTTCCGTCTAAGTCAATCTTTTCATTCGATCCATGAAACATTATTTTCCAAAAAATTAAGTTTTAATGATTCGTGATAAGTTTTTGCAATTTATAAATTGATTTTTCACTTTCAAATCAAAGTTGTATCATCCATTTTTACATGAAGTTGTATTTCTTTGGTTGGTTCATGTTTTGATATTGATAATAGCAAGTAGCATCTACTGCATATGTAATTGTTTATTGACACTTTGACTAAGAGATCAGATATATGTATTGTGGCGATTGAGTTTGTTGTCATACAATTTTTTGTTTAACATATTGTATTGATTTTGTTATGTTACATGTTTTTTCTTTTTTTAATCCCTTTCATTTGTTCAATTTATATTTTGTTATGGTATGCACACTAGGAAACACACTTTGCGATCTTACTGTTAGGAGTGTTTAGATTGGCTCAATTTTGAAGCATTTGCGCTTATTTAATTTTAGTAAAGCTTGAAAGGTCACATTTTTTTAAAGTTTATAAGCTTATCAAGTTTAGGTTAAGAACTTAAATAAGCAATAAGTTCAGCTTGGTAAGCCCATTAGGCGAAACAAGTGGGCATATGATATTTTTTTAATGCAAGTTATTGATATTAATCTGCTTGCCCAAAAATTTATTCCATTGACAGAATAAAACAATGGTATTTAACGATATTTTGGCAATCTACGTATTAATATTCTTTTTTAAACATATTTATTTTATTTATTCTTCATTGTCATTTTATTTGTTTATTTTGTTTTATTCGATGCACTTAATTCATTGTGATTTGTTTGTTTTAGGTACTTACATTGACAAGAAGCGCCTATTCGCCGGTGATGTTTTCATTACATGTCGTATCCTTGCCGGTACATGCCACACTATTAAGATGGTTAGGACTATTATCGTTGGAAGGGACTATCTTTTTTATGTCAAGAACATGCCATAGGTAAATGATATGGCAAGACTATTACCATATGAACCGCGAAAAACTTTATTGTGGTATCTAATTGTGTTTACATCGACACGATTATCTGAGACATGAGAAGATACACTCCAATATCCCCGCTCACATCTCACCATGTTTCCATGTGAAAAAGGGTGACCATGTCACCGTTAGCAAGGTGTGGTGCTTTTTTATTGCTCATTTTATTTAATGACTTATGGTTATGATGATCTATCCTTCATAGTTCTTGATTTTAATAAAAGAGTCAAACCACTTATATTTAAGTACTATATATGCCACGACTTTCGCACACGATAAAACAAGATTATTGAGGTGTACGATGTTACATGGAAATAATCCACTTTTGTTTGTAGTTGCTATATATAAATGAAAGTATAGTTAATTTGTGGTTCATGGCTCAAAGAGTTGTCTTAGATTTTTATTTGTAGGTAGATAAATAGACACAGTTGCAATGTTGATAGGAGTTAATCTGTGCCCGCGGTGGACGTGGTGGTCATGAAAGATGACGATTATGTAGATTATGATAATTTCAGTATTCTTACTATAAAACGACCAATAATTTAGGTACTTAAACTATGCTTATTCATGGCAATTTCATTGAGTATGGTTCTGTACTAGCAATTGGCTCAAGATAATTGTCGAAATTTCCAATCTTCATTTAACGAGTAACCATTTGCTTTTGGTTTAACTTTTAAGCCTTCTAACATTTGCTCTTGGTATTAAAAAGGAGTTTCATATTACATTTCTTTTGAAGTTCTATTGAGTACTGATCTCAAACTTCTTACTCATGCAGGGGACTGATTTAATGAGAATACTGAGCATTGTAGCTTTTGTTATTTCTGGTTATGAATCAACTGAGGGTCGACAATGCAAACCCTTTAATCCTCTCCTGGGGAGACCTATGGGAAAAATATATTGATGAGGGCCTCGGTTTCTTTTCTAAAAGGTAAATGTTTGTTTAAGCATGAAGCGACAATTGTAAACACACGACACTGAGTCTTTTTCTTCTTGCTACACATTGTTGGATTACTATATAGAAATAAAAGTCGCTATGCATTTAAGGTCTATTACATTGATAAAAAAGATTAATGTAGTTATTTTTTGATGATCTTTCTTTAGGTATGTCACCTCCGTATGATTGTTGCCTTCACTGCGAGGGCAGAGGCAGGAAATTCTAGGCGGATTCCAATCTCAAGGGCAAATTTTGGGGGCGTTCTATTTAGCTCAACTCTGGGGGTGTCCTTACCCTGCAGTTTGAAGATGGTGAAACATTACAATGGAGCAAGGTTACGACCACATCAGGTAATAATAGTATTCAAGAGTTATACAAATCTTTCTTGGAACATTAGTCTCCCCGATGGCACGATGCGTGAGATGGGTACTAGACTAACGAGTCAAAACATATTTGTCTTGAAACAAGAATTTTTAGTACTTATTGAAATGGGCTGGTCCATGTTTAACCCGTTAGCACTTCCTGTCCATTTCTTAGATATTTATTGTAGTATGTCTATTGTTTCAGTTATGACTATAGTAAATGTATTAATACAATACTACTCCCATTTTGGCTACTTCTATCTAATCCGTTTAAGATTGAACACAACCTAAATTAACCTGTTCGTTAGTAAATGGTTGATATCAAACAATTTTGTGTAGCCGTGTTAATCGAGAGGAGGGTTTTGCTTCGATCAAACACGTAGTTCTTTCACTTAAAGCTATATTGACTAATCAAGTATTTCAAACTGAACCTTACACCATGGTTTGAAGAGACCTCCAAATCAAGTGGTTACTTTATGGTTGTGAGTGCATGTAGTAATTACTGACTTTGTTTTTTTGCATATATTGTTTACTAACACTTGCTTTTGAAGCTATATGCCATTTGATCTATCCCTTCCGGTGTAGCAGGTAAACTTTTTTTCAATGTCAGAATGCTTTATCTCACTACATGCCTGGGGCTGGACTATAAGCCAACTTTTCTACGTGGCTACACAAAATCATATTTTAGTCTAATATATTTGCATACCTGAGCAATTATGTGAAACTCCTTAAATTTGTATATGTTGATTGTTTTGTTTGTGTGCTGAAGCATGTCTTCATTTCGTTGCTATTTTTCAGTGACTTTACTATATTGATGCTCCATGTTATCTTTATTTTATGATTGAGCTAAAGACATGAAAATGTTAAAAGGGCTTAAAAGAATAAGACTCAAGTGTTTTCTTCCCACACGCAGCTTTTTGTGGCCATTTCAAGAATGAAGAGAAAGAAAGGATGAAAGGTTCTATGTTACGGGCTTGAGGCAAAAACGGAAACTACACAAACTACACTACTAACGTGCTTTACATAAAAGTTCCTTACATACTTTAAATGTATAATGTTTAATGGTCATTTTGTTATTGCTACACAATTTTCATATATATGTTTCACATTTGAGGTTTCTTATTTCAATCTTCATATTTTGATATTCTTTATGATTGTTTATATGGTATTTTCTATCATTATCAAGTAAACTTATGAAACTAGCCCGCCCATTCGGGCGGGCTATGAAGCTAGTACGATATATTTCGAGAGTCTGGAAGCTAGTAGACACTTAAATACTTAATAGAGTAGTTGTAATTGTTTTGTCCATTATAAGCAGATTATAAAACATCCCTTAATTTCCTCCTAAATCTCATGGGACTATTAATTACTGTATAATATTCCTTAGCAATGTTTCTATCATAATGTTATTCTAAACGTCCCATTTTGATTTATTTTATCATATTCTCTAAACTCATTCAAACCTAGTTCATACATGATAATTTTAGATCACGGAGTACCCTAAACTTAGCAAATCAAAGCAAAGCACATATATGACCACAATTAACCTAGATAGCCATATTGAGCACTTACTTTTCCTAATTATGGACCGAACATGGGACCTCAAGACCTTTTCATAATTATTGTTGTCCCAAAAGCGTATATCCATAAATCCCTTTTTACCGATTGTCTTGTGCATTTGTCTCCACTGCGCACATGCCTCGACCACTCTTTATACAAAGTACAATTACCATATATTTGCATCCATTGTACACAACCCTATAAAGCTTGTCTCTTGCTCTCAATTTAAATATATGAAAAAACTGCTATTCTATTACTTTAATAAATTGTCCTAAGGGAAGATGTATATATTAAAATACGTACCATTTTAAATTTTAATCTAGTAAAAGTTAAATAAAATAACAAAGAGTTTCGCTATATCATCTTATATAATCCTCTTACTCATTTTCCTACTCACACAATCATAACATGTGTCATGCACAAATTCTCTCTTGATTTAGATCATTGATTTTTTCATTGATCTTTCCACTTATCACAATCATACACGTAAGAAGATTTGTAGGCACAAATAGTAGGAATAAATATCTATTTCCAATAACATTTAGTGATCTTTTATTTAGCATTGTAAAGTTAAGGCTATGAACAACGGTGACCCAAGACGACTTTGATTTTGTCTGTCACATCAGCTTTCTCTTTCCAGCGACTTATCCACAACAGCGATCTTCTAATTTTTTTTAACATAAAATATTTAATATATATAAAAAAGAGAATGGAGAATGTGTGCATTTACTCGGTCGAGTTTTCAACCTAGTTCCTTTAAATAGCTTTCCACGACTGACTACGACCAACAACCCACAATGAGGCGACCTAGCATGACCGATCAGTTGATCAAATGAAATCGATACCATTATGCATAGCATAATGCAATTTGTTTATTATAGTGATCCATCATAATTGTTTTACTTGCACTAAACAAATAACTTTTTTTTTTTTTTTTTTTTTTCAAATGTAATGATCAATATATACACATGTAACACATCACATCATATCATGTAGTTCCGTATTTGTTACTCTCCAACACCATTCCATGATTGAATATATAAAGAGTGAACCCACACACCATTGGTTAGTTACGTCTAAAAGAAAGTCAACATGTTCTCTCTTATGAATCAATCTACACTATCTAATGATGGTCAAACCACCGTTGACCACACAAATGATCCACCATTACTACCAAATTTACCAAATCACCTAGCACAAATAATCCTCTCCAACATCCAACCCACCCTCCTCTACGCCGTGTGTCGAAAATGGCGTCACCTTATATACACTCCTCAATTCCCACCTTTTTTATCACTTTATGTTGGCGTTGCCAGTAGTACCGACAACGAGGTCAGTTTCTTCAATTTTGATCCCATCTCTGGAAAATGGACACCCTTGCCATCACCAGGGATGGACCCACCAATCCGTATTCTCCACCACCACCCATCCTTCATTTCACGAAACCTTACAATACAATCTTTAAGTGTATGTGGCTTTCTTGTGCTTATTGCAGCCACGGGTCATGACTTCTTTCCCGCGTTATCTCATCCATTAGTTTTTGACCCTTTAACAGGAGAATGGTTTCGTGGTCCTTTAATGACGAATCCACGTAGATGGTGTGCACTTGCATGTGTTAATGACACGGTGTACGTTGCTAGTGGAGTTGGGGCGCATTATCGTGGTGATGTGGCTAGATTGGTTGAGAAATGGGACGTAAAGAAGAGAAGGGACGAGTGGCGATGGGAGGAGGTGGCAGGGTTAAAAGACGGACAGTTTAGTAGAGAAGCGGTCGAGGGGGTCGAGTATAAAGGGAAGATTTGCATGGTTAATGTAAAAGGTAACGCCGGTAAAGAAGGCATTGTTTATGACATTATGGAAAATAGGTGGGAGAAAATGGCGTATGGGATGGTCTCAGGGTGGGATGGGCCTGTTGGTGTGACACGCTGTTTCAAGCGTGTCTCACCAAGTGATCCCGTTCCACCAGCTGATCATACAACTAACATGGAAGAGATAAATTTCAATAGTTCTAAAACAAATGACATCATAACAAAGCTTGAACCTGAGAGCTCATTTACAGATTCGCGTCTCCTTCCTGCTAGGGCGAGCATGCATGAGGAGGCCGAGGAGGTTATGTATGTAGTAGATGAAAAAACGGGTGCTGTGAGAAAGTACGATGATGAAAATGATTGTTGGGAAGATGTGATTGAAGGGTCCGAGCTTTTAGAAGGCGCTGAGCAAATGGCGATTGGTGGCGGGAAATTTTGTATTGTTTCGCGTGGGAAGATCATGGTGGTGGACGTGGTGGCAAAGCCGGTAAAAATATGGGTCGTGGATCCACCACGGCCGGAATGTGAGGTGATATCGGTACATATTTTAGGAAGGCCATGTATTAGATTATGAAATTTTTGTGATCATATCATTTGATAGTTCATTGCTTAAAAAATAGTGAGTACAAATTGTAAATGATATCCAGAAAGTCTTGTCCGGCCTTAAGAATTTTTTATATTTGAATCTGTAGATTTTTAACGAGAGTCTTGCCATAGATGATTTTTTTAGTTCATTTGAAAAGTGATCATGCATATATAAATTGTTATGAACAAGTCTTGTCCGGCTTTAGATTTCTTTGGCTATTTTTTATTTCTTTTCTTGATCACATGTGATTTAATTTATCTAATCTCTTAAGATTATACTTCATTATAAACGTTAACACTTGTTTTTTATAATCAACTTATCAATTTTTAGAAGTCTAGAACATGAAAAACCAACGGCACGTACTCGACGACATAATGTTGTTTTAGTTAACGGGCAAAATAAGTTTCCCTGAACTGGCCGGAAGAGCAACGACATGTCGTTCTTCCGGCATTTCCACACTTTCCTTCTTAGTTCGCATGAACGGAAAGTAGAGAAAACGATACCTTGTTGTATCTTCTACGTAGCATAGACATATTCATACAAAACGTGTCATCCATGTTAATGGCTGATGGGCATGATTTAATCACAAATACTACCTTTGGCAAGATTCAAATCTCGCTCTTCGGTAACATCTGTGTAATTTGTTAGGCCAACAATCAAGGAGTCAAGATGGTACCCCTTGACAGATTACCATAAAATGATCATATATATAAAGGCTATGCAAGTTGGTTCGCCCCTACATACCTTGGAACGTCGTATATAATAAATGGGATAACAATGATTATACAAAGTGATTTTGGCTACAAATTAGGTTTAGACCCATGATCTATTACAAAAACTTTAAGGCCGAAAAATATCATTAATTATCCTTAAACTATATCAGTCTGCATGTTAGGTATTGTTACCACTTACCACTACTAACTCACTAGGTTAGCTATTAATTATGACTTTTAAATTCTAAAACTCGGCAGATGGCTTACAGGATTACGTAGTCAACAGTCGCTCCCAAACCCCCCACAAACTCTTGGTTGATGAACCAACGCTGGGCCAAAACTTGATTTTGGTGATCACGCGAAAGTCAGGGTCATGTCTCATCTAGTACAATACGATGCTCAAGACTCGGGAATGACAGAGAACAACACTATTGTATATTCACAATGCCAAATCGAAAGTTATACCTCATTATTGCGCAAAGGAGGGATTACAATAATAGAACTATGTTGCTCATACGGAGTACTTGTATATCACACGATCGCGAAAATTTCATAATAACGAACACTTATAAAAGTACGTAGTTCGATCTGTTTAACATGACTGAATATGTCTAAGAGAATATGAAGTATTCTTTCACTGTTAATAAAATATTTTATCTAGACAAATTCATAACCAACCCATTAACCAAAGTACCTGAAATGTTTCTATAACAAAATTTAATTTAATCCACATCAACTTTTCGTTATCCACACTTTAAAAAGTACTAAATTAATCATAAAGTAGGCAATTGTTGTGAGGTTACTCATTGGAATTACCTTTACATTATAAAAGTACAAAGTAAAACAAAAGAAATGCAACCACTTTTTTGGTGGTTCGGCAAAAAGACTAAAAATAAAGAACAACTTTACGGGAGCAGGTTGCGTAAAGACGGAGAACGATCACCGCCCACTCAACTTATAAAAATGTCGTCAAAAAGTTAACTTAGAATGTCTTCTATGCTTTTTCAAGCTTTAATTCCACTTTTTATATATTAAAATATTTTTATGTACTAACTCGTAATCATTCAATGCATCTTTAACCTTGTTGTTAAAAGAATTAGAGTTTAAGTACGCGTGTTTTTGAAAATGATTATGTTGTGTCGAATAATTAAGCATTGTTAATAAGTAGATTGTAAACAAATAAAGTAATGAGTACATAGAGCGAGTATAAGTAGGAGTAAAATTGCTAGGTCAAATGTAAAAAAACAAAGAGACAATGAAGCAATACCACAGTTGATTTATGTGGTTCAGTTCATCAAGGTGATTTTTGCTGTGTTTATCAGTTGAACCGTTCATGTCTAATGATGTATACCGATGTTCCAAGTTGCACATACGCAGAGGGGTCTA
The DNA here is from genome assembly GCA_022545495.1 of Chrysanthemum lavandulifolium. Classification (NCBI taxonomy): domain Eukaryota; kingdom Viridiplantae; phylum Streptophyta; class Magnoliopsida; order Asterales; family Asteraceae; genus Chrysanthemum; species Chrysanthemum lavandulifolium. The sequence goes on from CM040240.1 coordinate 107,250,529, forward strand.
GGATGGGTGTGCAATAGGTACCAATGCACAGGGCCTCTACTTAAAAGGAGCCACATTTTTATTAGTTTTGCATATAAATACGTATAATATTAAACATATATGAGTAATATAATTTAAGTTTATATGCAGTTTTTCTTTTAAAACTATTTTGTTGTTATTGCTTAAGGCCACCAAAAATCACGAGACGGCTCTGCACATACGTTTTAACCGTAGTTACAAATACTTATAAAGTCACAATTGTAAAGCCAAACAACAGTGTAACTAAAGGCTAAATTTGTTGGTGTCATGAAACTATCAAACTCATTCAACACCTTTTACGGATTGTTAGGCGCAAAGGTTAATAACCGGTAACTAGAACAGTCGGGGGTATACATAACTCACTCAACAGTCATGGTCTCATGGATTTATGGAATGCCAAGGATTAAACTCTTGACTTTGTGCTTGTTAGGTGCAAAGATGTCTCACTCATTACCAGCAGAGCTACCCGCCATTTGCCCTTTTACGGATTGTAGTTACAAGTTTTATAAGAAACCATCATTTTTGCTAATGACAACACTCAAGTTTGAGGAAATACATTTTATTACACAAAACTAGTTGGTGATTATAATTGTATGATAGATTTTCTCAAGACGATAAATTTGACAACCAATCATGAAATAATGAGTGAATAAGTATCTGTTACAACCAATTGTGATAAGACAGAACCTATTGACCATGCATTAAAAGTTGTCACTAGAGCACAAGGTGCAGTTCCAAGTTATAAGCATGTTACATCAGATTTAACCTATAACTCATATTTTATAACTTGACAAAAAACAACCTTTTCATCACTTTAAGTTATAGGATCCTCTGGGCCTCGCAGTTCCAAGTAGGGGTGTCAAACGGGTTATCGAGTCGGGTTGAGGGCTTATCGGGTCGGTCTATTTGCCCTTTTACGTATTGTAGTTACAAGTTTTATAAGAAAACATCATTTTTGCTAATGACAACACTCAAGTTTGAGGAAATACATTTTATTACACAAAACTAGTTTTATTAAAACGATAAATTTGACAACCAATTATGAAATAATGAGTGAATAAGTATCTGTTACAACCAATTGTGATAAGACAGAACCTATTGACCATGCATTAAAAGTTGTCACTAGAGCACACGGTGCAGTTCCAAGTTATAAATTATGTTACATCAGATTTTAACCAATAACTCAGATTTTATAACTTGACACAAGACAAGCTTCTCATCACTTCAAGTTATAAGATCCTCCAGGCCCCGCAGTTCCAAGTAGGGGTGTTGGAAGGGTTATCGAGTCGGGTTTAGGGCTTATCGAGCCGGGTCTATCGGGCTTTGACAAAATAAAAACTAGCCCGCAACCTGACCCTATAAGGTATCGGGTCTATCGGGTTCCGGTTGAGGGTTACCATGTCAGGTCTATCGAATTATCAGGTTACATGCTAATCTCATCCCACAAATTGCCTTATTTATTAAAACACCATCCAACATAAATTAACTTAAGTATTAGACCACGACAGGCATTAGTATTTCTTATGGCCCAATATCTAACAAAAAAACAAAGTATATTTACAATAAGTCACCGAATGTTTTGGGCAGTAAACATGTTGTTTATGCATCATGTAGCAACATAATTGTAAAATTGAGGAGTCTAAGCTACTAATGCAAATCTACATGGAAGTAGAACCAAATTCTAATATGTAGTTTACAATATTTTTATGTAGCAAGCTTGCTGATTAAGGATTGTGACTAAAAGACTATGTCAAAAGGGATTTAGTTAAAAAAATATATCAATATTCTAGTGGGTCATTATAGCTTATCGGGTATATTGGGTCAACCCGATAACCCGATAACGAAATAAGTAAGACTCTAGCCCGATCTTATAAGCTACCGGGTTTATCAAGTTGACCCAATAAGCTAAGTTGGACTGAGTCAACCCGAACCTATAAGGCCTTATCGAGTTCGGGTCGTTGACCTAGGGATGAGCACGCATCGATCCCGCACCAAATAGTGGTACCGATTTTTCCGAGCACAAATTAGTGGTACCGGTGCCGCATCGAACGGATTCGGATATCGGTACCGATCGGTCGGTCGGTATCGGAAATCGGGTTTTCCCGCTTACGAATTTCGATTTGGTACCGGTCCCATACCGAATTAGTGGTCCCGATTTTTTTCACCTTATTTCGTAGTCCCGTGCTGCATCAGTATTTTAAAAATCGGACTGCTTTGACGGTGACTGGACGGTTCCGGTTCGGTTCGATTCGGTTCAAAATGCTCATCCCTAAGTTGACCCATTTGACACACCTATTTCCATGTATCTAGTTGTTGGTCGTTGCCCGTGTTCGGGTCCTCGAATACATGTACCCAACATTCTGCCAAAATTAGTTCTTTGTTCTTAAGACCATGGCGTACACGATATCATTTTTCAGTTTCTTATTGGTCATTTTACTTTTCTTTTCTCTTGCCATGTTTGATGGGTGAGGAAGGCCCAATTTGTTGGTTTTGTTGGTATTGTTGAGTTTGTTGGTAGTGTATCTGGGTTTGTTGTAGCTGTTGTTGAAGTTGAAATTGAGTGAAAGTTGGAGTTGCCCATGCTTATTAAATGATGAAAAAGTGGTATGACATACTGAATGGAGGAAGTTGGTAAGGACTTGAGGTAATGGAATTTGAGGATGATGGTGTGTTTGGATTAGACGAAGAATTGGGTGTTGGAAGTAAAATAAGGAGAAGTATTGTTAAGATTTTGAAGATGGCAATACGTGTTAAAAAATTGATGATTTGAAGGTTATTTATATGATGTTTACAGAGTAACAAAGTTTAAAAATTGGGGGATTTTTTGCAAAAAAAAGAGCAGCTTATGATTCGTAATGGCTCGGTCGTGAGGCTTGATCACCCCAAGGGAGACGCGCCTCTCCTGCCACGCCCCCTCGAAGAAGGCGTCCCCTAGTTAAAATTGGAGGACTTGGTCGTGTTATCAACCGAGTCGTTTGGCAATAAAAACACCCCCAACGGCTCAATTTTTACCGTTTGAAACATTTAATAACAACAAAAGTTTCTTTAAAATGTTAAATAACTAATCTTATAAATACCCCAATACTTATCTATTTGTATACACACTTCTAATCTTTATTACACATAGTATAATCTTCTCAACTCAAACAAATAGATTATGATCAATTTCTTTTTACATCATCGGATGACAAAGACGAAGTTAGTAGTATTGATCTAGAGTTTTTGAAAGAGACTGTTATGCTTGTTCAAGCTTCCACTTTTACAATCACAAAACCCCATGAAACACGATAGATAGTGATCGTTACGGTGCTCATATGGTTTTTTAATTCTTTGAAAACTCAATGTATGACGAAAAGTTATTTAGTAAACGGTTCCGAATGAGCCGATTACTATTCACACTCAATGTTCGGGAATTAACTGATAATGCATCGTATTTTCAATAAAGTAGTGATTGTACGGAAAAAATTGACATGTCACCAAATTGGCATACATATATAATGTACACATGCATTATATTACATAATATGATTGTAAAAGACAAAGGAAATGAAATATCTCCTGAATTTTATCTAGATGAGCAACATCGTGATGATGATTTCGTACGAACACATGAAGAAACGTTACAAGGTTTTAGAGATTTAGTAAATGAGGAAACTCATCTAATCCTTAAAACTGATTTAGTGAACACATTTGGCGTCGAACAAATAAACACCAATTTGTAGTTTCATTTTATTTGTATTTTTATTGTAATGTTTTTTATTTTATTCACATTATTAATATAAAGTTTTTTTAATTATTAATAAAATTTTAATTTTATAGTTTAAAAAATGAAAATGAGAAAAAATAAAGTGATGACCGTGGTCGCCTTATTACACAAACTTAGTCATGAAGAAGGCTGTAGAGAAAAAACATTGATGTGGTAGTAGTGATCGCGGTCATCCACGTTCATCATTACCCTCAATCTTATAATCATATCCTTACATCTGAAAAATTAGAAACACTAAATATGGTTATTATGTGTGTCGTCCTCCTGGTGCCGGAGGCTATAGGCAGCCACCAGTACGACTCGTGCTTTGAACCAAAGTTTTTGGATATAACGCTACCATACCGTGAGCTCTTAGTAAAACTCCATTGTTATTGTAAACTCAGTGGACACGATGTTTCGTCTATCAAGAACTACATAGTCTCATGCTAAGGGAATGCATGTGGAGGCTACTTATTTCGGTCTACATCGGCACTAGAGAAAAGTTCGACATGAATCATAAATTATTTAAAGACCAAAATCAAATTAAAAAAACTAACTTTCATTATTTTTTTTAAAGTTAAATATCTTACAAAACGTTAATCATTCTACGAAGTTAAATCATACCATTTCGACGAGCTAAATCATCTTTCATAAAGCAAGACTTATATCTTTTCAGACATTATCTTTCAAGTTTCTTTTTAAGTGTTGAAATTTTAGCTCAAAAACATCACATTTGATTTTGTTATTTTAAAAATATGCGATTTTGAAATCACTTGTGACTTTAAAAATTATATGTGATTTGTGAAATCACGTGATTTAACAAATCATGTGATTTTTGGCGAAAATTTTAACACTAAAGAATAAGCTCGAAAAAATGTCAAAAGTATATCGTCCCATCTATCGAATGATAAAAAATTCTCGTCGCGATGCCAGATTTTTCTTAACTTGAATATTTACCGTTTTAAGATATTTGATTTTAAAAAATGTGAAAATGTATTTTTAATGAATATTTAGGATTTGCCCATTTGATTTTTAAAGAATTTGTGATTTATGTTATACTTACCTCAATGACACTATAATATCAAAGAGCATTGCTAAAGTGTCTTATAATATCCTTTTACTAATCCTCTTACACACAAAAAAATATTATATATATTTTTTTCACTCATTTTCTATCTGCATACAAGCCGTTAATTCTGACACTTATCAAGATGCTTTGAGTAGGAAGATAACTAAAAACAATTTTTAAAAGGAAATAACATTTTTTTATGAAATTGGGGAGGAAGATTAGAAATAAGAGATCGATAGACAACTAGTGACAAAAAGGCCCAATAGATAACTGTTTTCACTTTACGGAGCCCAATATTTATCCCAGTAAATTAAGCAACCTTTTCTCAGTTAAAAGCGCAATTGGCCATTTTTAACTCAAGTTTGTATTTAACAATTCAATGTTGACATAATTGCCAACACCATCATATAGTGAAGTGAAGAGGGCTGAAATATGACCAAACTTTCTTGGCACTGCTTATCAACATTTTTAATGTATAGATCAGTAGATAACCTTAATGAGTAAATTATCAAAACAATTTGCTATATCGTGTTTTAATGATGTGGTTGATACAGTCAGAGTACTATGATGCAGTTTCGTGTAATTTTTCTAAGATGCAGCCAACGTATTATTAAAACTTTAGCAATTTATAAATCAAGTTTCAACTCAACTTGCATGGATATATCACGATGTTTTTTCTTTCTTCAAAACTTGGTATCGTAAAACCTACTAAACTGGCTTCTAAATCTCAAGACTCATGCTTTTATCGGATGACAGTGGGTGGCCATAAATCCTATAAGCTGCAAACATCAGAGCACACATTGTTGTTTGAAAGACGTCAGGGTTTTTTTACAGGTTAGATTCCATGATGTATGATAGATTGGTACGTCGATTTTCGCTTGATGACTATTGATTTGTATGTAATTACTGGTTTATACGAATATAAATGAATTTGTTCCGAGTGTTGATACAAGGTCTACGGTACCCCCGTTTTGTTATAAGGAAACAAAGGGATTGTTTTAGGATAAATCTAACACATGTGTAATTTAAAGTAATCTTGTCCAGGGTATCAAGACCTACATACTTTGCAATGAGAACAACAAAAGTTAAACCGGTAACTTTTAGTTTAATACTAGGTATCATAATCGAGTATATTGTTAAGAACCAGGGTATATTTCCTACTTTGTACATCATCCCACTACAAAGGGCATGATTGAAGAGTTCAAGTTATAGAACATCCTTCATAACGAAAACTTTCAGTAGTAGACGCCATTTCTGTAGTTAGCTAGTTGTACGACCATATACACGCAAATAATTGTATATATGGACCATTTTGAGGTGGCAAACGGGCGGGCGGGCGGGCACGGGCTATGGGCTATAAGCAAGACGGCCAAACTACTACGTTATTCGAATCGCTTTAAATAGACCCAAACGATTAAATAAATTTCTAACGTAACACCTCATTTATATTTAAAAATTAAATATAAGTTTTCTTTAAAAACAATATAATGTTCGATAAAACACGCGCCCATTACGCCCATTTAACTTAAATGGGCAATACATACCCATTTCAAAAGGAGGCCTAAACGCCTCAAATCTTTTAAAAGTTTGCCCATTTAGCCAATTTTTTGATTTAAGACAAATTGCCACCTCTAATTTTGCCTCTACTTAGCTATATATCTCCATTGCAGCAGATAGACTCTCCAACGCTTTATGCAGCTCCTCTAATTGGATATGAGATCTGTCATTGTAAACAAAACTAAAAACCCGACCCTTTAATTCAATCCAACTACACCCCAAATCTTTTTTTACCCCACGACGTGCTAGTGATGTTCTGACATTAGCTGCATCTTCCCACATACCTCTTGCAGCATATATATTTGAATGAAGCACACACATCCCAGAATCCAAATCATGTGCATTAGAAAGCTTTTGTGCAACCAGTTCACCTAATTCAAAATTCTCATGGACTTTACAGCAACTCAGTAATGTTTCCCATGTATACGACGGAAGTTCAATCGGCAACTGTTTAACCAATTCATATGCTTCGGTCAACATTCCTGTTCTACCAAGAATATCAATCATGCACGAATAGTGGTCGGCTGTTGGATTTGTATTCCAGTCAGTTTTCATTGATTTAAAGATTTCCCAGCTCTCTTTGACCATACCCGTATGAGCACAACCCGTTAATAGACCTAAAAAGGTCAAACTGTCGGGTTTATAACCAGATTCTATCATGGAAGAGAATAGTTTTACAAGTTTGTTAGCTGAGCCATGATACGCTTGTGCCACAATCATAGCATTCCAAGAAACTGTATCTTTCTTTATTGTCGTCTCAAATACTATATTGGCGTCATCCATAAAACCACATTTGGAATACATGGATATCAGTGAGCTTACAATCATCGAATCATTGACATAAGCGTACTTGATTACACACGAATGCATTGCTTTCCCCCAACCATGTACAGCAAGTGATCCACAAACAGAAACCAAACCAGTGAACGTTACCTGATCAGGTCTCATTCCATTCTGAAGCATTTGGGAGTAAAAATCTAATGCCTCGTCACTCTGAAACCCACAAATCATTATATTCCAAGTAGTTTGATCTTTTACAGGAATCTTGTCAAAAAAGTTTCGAGCTTTAATCATATCATAGTTTTGTACATACCCCTGCAGTATGGTGTTCCACGACACTATATTACACTTTGGCATATTCTTGAAAAGCTTTAAAGCTTCTTCTAAACTCCCATTTTTAACATACCCACCAATCATTGAATTCCAAGCAACTACATCTCTTTTCGGCATCTCATCAAACAATTTCCGTGCCTCTGCAATCTTATTATTTCCTAGAAAACCCCGAATCATCACAGTCCACGCTACTACATCTTTTGCCGGCATTTCCTCAAATAACTCCCTAGCTTTATCCATCTTCCCACTTTTCATAAAACAACGAATCACACTAGTCCACGAAGCCACATCACGCTCACTCATCCCACTAAACAACTTCCACGCCGATTCAATATCACCCATCTCCACATACCCCGCCAACATCGTGTTATTAACCAAAACATCCTCAAAAGGACACGCCCTAAACAGCTTCTCTGCATCCTCCACACTGCCCTGTCCAAAACACCCTTCAATAATACTCGCCCACGAAACCGCATTCTTCTCAGGAATCTCATCAAACAACCTTTTCGCCTCGTTTATCCACCCATTCTTTACGTACCCAGACAACATAGCATTCCAACAAACCACATTCTTATCACTCATAGCATCAAACAAACCCCTAGCCTCATCCACTCTCCCACATTTAGCATAACCATTCAACATCGCGGTCCACGACACAACGTTTCGGTTAGGCATTTCATCAAACACTTTACGGGCATCGTAAACCATCCCATTTTTAACATACCCAGATAACATACAGTTCCATGTCACGATATTTTTAACTGGCATTTTGTCAAACACATTGTGTGCACCTTTAATGTCACCATTTTTGAAACAAGTTGTGATTTTTGAGTTACATTTGTATAAATGGTTGGTATCTGAATATAGTTTACGAAAATTAAAAGAAAACTTTAGCAAATGGGAAATATGTAGTTTTGGCATAACTGAATGGAACAGTTGTCATGTGAAATGGTTGGTATCTGAATATAGTTTCCTCGCTTGTATGCTGCAAATGTTTGTAAATAGCGTTGAATTTTTGACACTCACTGTTAAGTCTTGTCCATTTACCCGTGATCATATTTTTTGTACGATTGTCATCGTCACTGTTGAACATGTCCACAACCTGGTTCCCAAAGGACTCATCGGAACGGTCATTTCCAATGTCTTGTGAAACTTCGACCCAAACTTCCGCTAGAAACTTTTCTTCTTCCTTTGACCAACGAGTAATCAATTTCGATGTTTGGAATTTGAAACAAAATTTTGAAAGGGTTAGATAAAAGTGTGTGAAAAATAGTGTGTTATAGTATATTATTTATAAGGTTACAGTACGAGCGGGAGGATTCAAAATTTAAATTCAAAATTCAAAATTCAAATTATATTTCAGAATTCAATATCAAATTAAAGGTTAAATTACTAGTGGGAGGATTCAAAATTCAAATTCAAATTAAGTTTCAATTTCAAAAATTTCCCTATATATACCCACACTCTGCTCCCAACATTTTTAACTCACACACGTAACTCGCACACACTGCTCCCAACAATTGCAACTCACAATGTCTCAAAAACACTTCTCCCAACAATTTACCGACGAAAACAACTTCTCCAAACAATTTCCCGAAGAAAAAAACTTCTCCAAAAAATTTAACAACGGAAACAACTTCTCCCAACTATTTCCCGAAAAGACGGTTCAGGAACAGGAACAAAGTCCGTTTCAGCTTACGAAGGAAGATCAACGACTATTACTCCAAGATGAAGAAGCACTAAGAGAGATGGAGGAAGAACAAGCTCGGGAGGAAGCTGCTCATAGGGAGCAAGCAGCAAGGGAGGAACAAGAACGTCGGGACAACTTGTTCAACGTTTTGGAACAAGAGTAGTCGGAGAGTAGGTTTGCGAACTGGTCTCCTTATGACTATAATTATGACTCCAACAACTCTGAAACTTGGGATCACGTGGATTAACTTTACGTGTTTTAATCTATGTGTTTTATTTTATGTATTGCGGTTTAATTTTCTTTGCAATGTAGTACTCTGCTTTCTTTCTGTAATAAATAAAGTTCGTCTTCCATTTTGGTTCCTCGTACTCGAAAAATTCCATTCATTTAACTAAAAATAAACATTACATTACCAAAATTTAAAAACACTACAAGTTTTTTGTTTATTCAAGCAGCAAAAAATAAAATAAAATAAAATTATAAACGTTTAATATACATTTGGGACCCACTTGTCTGTGGGTTTGCTTCACCATCGAAGTGAGGAGATCCCATTTGGTGAGAAGTAGCAAGCCAGGGTGGTGTGGTGGCGAGCTGTGGCGGGCTTGCCATGTCACTACGGCGAGCCACACCGAGTGCTCTAAGCAATAACATAATTTAAGAGACATAGAATTTTGTGAAAACAAAGAAAAAATAAAAAGAAACAGAACACAAAACAAAACCTTAATTTTATTGGGACGATTCAAAAGAAAAACTTGTGGCTAAAAGGGATCAAATAAAGAAAATTAATAAAATATATGAGACGAAGGTTTAGAGAACAACAATGACAACAAATATTGTTAAAAAATACTAGACAAAAGAAAAGATATTAAGAGATAATGGCTTAAGGCAGTAGCTTATGGTGGAGAAGGGATAAATGGTTGCGGCTTGGATATAACGGGGTGACACAGAGGTAACGGCTAATGACTGCCAACTAGGTATCGGGATCAGACCCGCTCTGATACCATGTTGAATGATATAAACCCTGTAGGTGTTATGGTTTATTAATAACCATTGTTTATAGATTACAACGTAACCTTAATTAACCCTAACCCCACAGACCGGGCTTGGGCCGAATCTATTCTCTATTCCCGCCCAAAGTTCCCACCCAAAGCCCATTTTCTTAGTCTCCCCACCATCACTTTAAACACCCATGTTACTTATTTCTTTTGTGAGTTATTTATTTTGATTCTCAAATTCAATTTATCAAACCAAACAACAATAAGCAGAATAATACATTTAATGCAACCCATTGTCATTCCAACGTATAGCTAAACTCATACCGACTATGATTCATGACAACATACAAAGTCTTTGCGGAAACCTTCAAGTTGAGCATTGTTTTTGGCCAAACTTAAATGACTAAATCCCGTGGTCTTATTCCTTTTGATTGTAACTTTAATACTATTTTAGATTTTGTTCCTTTTGATTGTAACTTTAATACTATTTTAGATTTTGTTAGACATAGCTCTAACAACTATATTTAAGAAGAAAAAAAAGTCACGCATATATGATCAGAGGCAGTGGTGGAACCTGAAAAACACGATGTGAGGGGCAAAATTTTTTTTTTGACGACAGTAACAAAATGCGGAAGAAAATAACAACTTTTTACCAAATAAGCAACTGCAATAAAAAAAATAACAAAATGCGGAAGAAAATAAGCAACTGCAATCAAAATCTTCACTTATACAAAGGGAAGATGGGATTAACAAGGAAACACTGTTATTTTCTTAAGAAAAAACTATTCAAAGATATGTGGCATTATTATAGAAAAAGATATGGAAACAGTGTGTTGACTGTTGAGGGATGATGGGTCGGGCGAAACAGGTTTTACAACAAGGATAACAACAGTGGAAGATACATGTTCAATATGTGCATGGAAAGAAAACTTTTCTGAAGTCCCGATAATTAAAGATAACTGGCCAGATCAAGGGAAGATGATTACCAAGTTGAAGCTTATGCGCGAGCATTTCAATTCCAGTGCTGCAGTCAAGTGAACAATCTGAAAGACGTTTCGAGGAACATTGAGACTCTTATCAATAATCTTTATTAAGCAGTGATGAAAAATAAATAGTTTGTGTTGGCAGGTTTGTTAATCTTGTGTTATTTTACATTCTTCTTTGAAGACTTCCTATACTTCCATGTCAAAAAGTGAAACATAACGTTTGTGTGTTCCTTATCATGATGCTAATATAATTTTGTGATATGATTTGACGATCTATTACATTCTCACTAAAATTGAATGCGATTCTCGTCTAAGCTCACGAACTCAAGGCTTTTTACACGTACACCTGTGTATGTGGTAGATACTTGGCATCTGGGTGCTTAGAGGCCAACGAAAGGCACTAGAGGAGACTTAAGCCTCTGTTACATGTATATGATGAATTAAAGAATATCATCTTTTAGACATGCTGATCCTAATGATGAACCGATGACTATCTGAAACTTGATGTAATAGTATAAACTTTGTTGGTTGTTAACTTTGTTCTTGTTATGGTACAATGATGATGAAAGTTCAAAGTAAGGTATTTGATGATCCAAAAAAAAAAAAAATCAACCTGCTATGATCCATATTAACTTTTCATGTTGCATTGAAATACTATCTTATAACAAATTTTGATCATCTGAAAACAGGATAAATCCAAAATATCACGATAACTTCCAGGAAGACCTAAACTAAACTCAATTTTATATGGCATCTACGTTGGCTGCACGCAGAAAACTATCTAACCAAAGACTAAGTTGAAACACCCCAAACCAAACTCGACAATTTTATTTTTATTTATTTTTACTTAGGGCCTCAATACGCCGTATCGACATTTCTGCGCCGTATCGGGCAATTCTGACTAGATATGCCATATTCAAGTGTTGGTCGATACAGCAGTATCCACATAACTAGTCGGATACGCCGTATCGACAAAAATTTCGATACGCCATATCCAACTTCTGATGCAAAAGTTCATTTTCCGGAAAATATACCTAGAGGACTCGACAATAAATGAAACTTTTCATATATGTTTGAAACATCATATATTTTGTAGAAATGCAAAGTTTTGCATCTTAGACAATCGGAAGTAAGATTTGCCAAAATGGGAGCCTTATGCCAAACACCCGTTCAACCCATTTTACAAAACACTTAAACATCATATTTTGTCTAAATTATCCCTAAATGCCCCTTTAAACTTGTTAACTTTTGAAAAACTTGGCAACTTAAATCATGTATTCTTTTATCAATTCTAAACATGACAACCTTTTAAAAACACATTATATTAATCTAAAAAAAAAGATGCTTTGTATTTCAAAAAACACAAGTTTTGCATCAAATGTCGAACCAGAATCACTATTTCACTAGTATAATTATTTGCCACTATACATTGTCGCTTTGCGCAGGTATTCGTCTAGTAATAGAAATATAGTGAACTGGACATAAGAATGGAGGCGAACTCTAACTATATGATCATGTGACACTTGGGAGCTACGATGACTTTAGAACACCTGACGTATTTTGCATACACAGTTAACTAATTCTTTTTCTTTATTAACAATCCCTGTTTAATGTTTGACAAAGTGTTGAACTCGGCTAAGTTGGGGACTTCATGAAATGTTGGACCAGTCGGAACATCATTGATTCTAATAGGGACCTGATTTTTAAACCCAAACATCAAGGATTTGATTACATGCTTTCTAGAGTTGTATGTACATGTATTGTTCCTCTGTTTCTGTGAAATGACAAATTAACAAGCAGATTATGTGTTCAACAAGATGCCTTAACTATATCTTGATTAGGCATGAGTTACAGTTCTTTCTTAGATTAACTATGGTATAATACTACGTGTGTTAAGCATTCCAAAAGTCATATGAGCTATATTACTTAGACCAATAAACGGGAAGTCAAGTCTGTTTTTGGTGTTTCTAGCTTCCTGAACACAGAAGATCTATTTATAATAAAACTTTTTAAAAATCTAAGGATTGCTAATACCATTACAATCAAAATAGTTCCCAACTTAGCGGAGAATAAGTAGTCACAAGGAAGATTAATTTCACTCTTAAAACCAACAATATAATACTTTAAGAACAAGAGAAAATCATTAAACATGATAGGTGCGGAAACAATGACATAAACATCAAATATTGCAATTACATAGTTTAGCCCGACATTCAAGTATCAAAATACCATTAATGTCACAATTACAGTAGAACATACATAATGATCTAGTCTACTAATGCAATGACAGTGAAAAGAACTTTGGCACAATACATGTTAGTTGCCTTAAAAATAAGTTAGGAATCAATAAGTTCGGACAAGAGGATGGTTGTACGATTCATGTTGGTTTTGGGTAAAAATGCACGGTTTAAACAAAGGTAGAACTTGCATTTCGTTTCACATAACAAAATACAAGTTCTACCTTTGTGTAAACTGTGCATTTTCACCCAAAACAATCAAGAATCACACAACCATCCTCTTATCCAACTTATTGATCCCAAACTTATTTTTAAGGCAAATGTGTTGAGGCTGCTAAGACAACCACACTTTGCTTCCCTTCATCATCACCACCAACGCCTAAAACTGTCTCCCAGTTTTCAATTAGCTTCAATGGATCTTCGTATATAATGGCAGATGATCTGACTCAGATTAGCTGATTATCATTAAGCACCTCCAGATATGGAAGCAGTTATGTTGATGGAGGCGGTATAAATAATGAGGAAGCCCTAAATTTGTTCATATAGTAGAACTGCTTATAAAACCTAAACCAAATTGCTTTTAAGTGGCCCAACCGCCCAACTGCAATGAAAAATATATTGAATAAACTTTTAACGCATAGCTGTGCAAACCCAAAGTTCAAAAATCCAATACAAGCCCAAGTTCAGACAAAATAAAAATTCAAATATGGCCCAAATTAAGCAACGAAGCCCATAACCAAAGTCAGACACCAAACGAAACATTCAATTAAAAAGAAAAAAACCGTGAAAGCACTAAATAAACCAAAATCGAAACCGAACCGAATCGAAAATAACAGAATCAACTAATAACCGAACCGAATTTGCTAAATCGAACCGAATCAACTACTAATTCGGTTCTCGGTTTGGATATGGCTTGATAATAACCGAAACCTAATTCATATAAATATATATATTTTTATATATTTATATATATATATATATTTATATATTTGTATGTATATTTATATATAAATAAATACTATTAAAAGGTTATCATAATATAATAAAACACTTTTTATGCTTGAAATATATATTTTTTGCTAAATATTTATGTAATTATTAATTTTTTTTTTTAAAAATAGTGAAATTCGGGTCAACCCAAGAATCGAACCGAATTAGAATTCAACCGAACCGAACCGAAAACCGAATTTGAATTTGGTTCGATTTGGTTCTCGGGTTGACCTAAAAATTTTTTTAACCGACTTAACCGAACCAAACTAATCGAACAACCCGATGACCGAACCGATCAACACCCTACATTCAATCCTATAACAAAGTTGGATTTATCCCAAAATATGGTAGGACCAAGCGAACAAAACATTTCCAACAAACAAAAATCAATGGAAAAAAAAACTGATTCTTCAAACAAAAACAAAGACTAATACGATCGAGTATCAACCCAAACGAACCCTAAACTTATTTTTTTTCTTTTTCTTTTTCTTAATCTACAACTTGATACAACTTGGTAATCAAAGATAAAACAAACTAACAAAATCAAACAAACAAAATCGAACAAACAAGCGAAAGCTTTATTCAAATTACCAAACCAAATACAAAATCAAATTTGAAAGTAACAAATACAAAATTATAATTCAAATGTACCAAATTGTAAATCAAAATGTTACAAATACAAATTCTAAAATGTATAAATATTCTAGTGCCAATGATCCATATTAATAGGCAAAACTAACCGTCATAGATTAGTTTGAAAGTAACAAATTTGAAAGTAACAAATACAAAATTATAATTCAAATGTACCAAATTGTAAATCAAAATGTTACAAATACAAATTCTAAAATGTATAAATATTTTAGTGCCAATGATCCATATTAATAGGCAAAACTAACCGTCATAAATTAGTTTTCAAATTTCAAACAAACTTGTCACGTCACATAAATTATGAAGAATGCAGAACTCCTGGTTTTCATAAATAAACGATCTTTTTTCGCCTTGCTTTTACCTTATCGGGGTTTTTTTACCTTTCTCAACACAATGTGATATGCTATTCGATCTTAAAGCCCATGGACTGCACGAAAGATCACAGATCAATGGAGAAATTTTTTGCTAAAGCTATTTAGCTTTCCTCCAAAATAGAGTTGTGTATGTTTCAGGTTATGTGTTTATGTATCAATGAGAAAAGTTCATTATAGAATACATATTTGCCATAGAACCAATCAACCAATCATAGCCACTCATTTCTTTTATTAAAATATATTCACCCTTTTTGAAAATTAAATATCTCACAAATCGTTAATCGTTACGTCAAAAAATTATATCATCTCGACGAATTAAATTATCTTTCTATGATACGCATCGTTATATACTTCGACTCAATTTTTTTTAAAATTTCGTCCGAAAAATCACACGCGATTTGCAAGAATCACACGTGATTAGTAGAATCACACGTGATTTCTTAAAATCATACGTGATTTGATTTTTACGAATCACACGTGATTTTAAAAATCACACGCGATTTTTACAAATCACACGATGATTTTCTGCACTAACTTTTAAAAAAAAAATTCGTCGAAAGATATAACAACGACATATCATGAAAGATAATTTAATTCTCGTCACGATTGCCAGATTTTTCAGAACAAGATTTACCGTCATAAATATGTTGTTTAAAAAAGGTAAAATAAAAAATGGATGAATGTGATTGGTTAATTGGTTTCACGACAAATTCAGCTTCATACTGATCTCAACTCACGTATCAATAGGGCGAGATGAGTATAAGGTACATTACTTCAGCTTTAAAGTATAAGATTTATATTCTTTCTAACCACCCAATTTTTATCAATCATAGCTCGAGTCCCTGAAGATTATTATTATTATTTTTTTTGGTTATGTCCTTATAGGTATTTTGTTTTATTCAAACAAGATGCTTTTCAGATTTTAATCTGCAGCCGGTCAAAGCGATATATTACGCCGACTTGGCATCCAACTTTAGGTATAAATGATGATCTCGACAAATTGTTGATTTAGCCGTCTTACTATTTCAATAATTATTCGTAACCATGAGAACTTGACAATTTAGACATGCAATCGCCCCTAACCTGTTCCTGAAAAGAAATACAATGTTTGAATAACACAAAAGCTTAGGGACTTGAGCGATTAATCATTAATTAAGGAAAGTTGGCTGCTTAAAAGCAAATACAAAGCACATAGTTGAAAACAGAAACGATATAATCTCATTACCAGGATTACAATTATCGAGTTATTCAAGCTTGTAATACATGGATACTTGTGAAGTGGTCATCAGCTCTGCTCATTTGTGTGTCGTTTCATCCCATAGATGAAGTTCATAGCAAATTTAAGATAGCATAAGGAAGTCATCATCGCTTGAAAGTATAAAATGATTATTGGTTTATCATATGCTTAATTATTTATGATAACTTTTACGAGACCCTTCACTTTGCTGCAGCAGTGCAACGGAAATAATCACGTACACCCTTGTACACTGTAATCAGCATCTCTTTATCTGGTCGGTCTTCTTTAAAAAATGTGTTATCTGAAAATTTCTCCTTCCATGCTGATATAAATGGAAACCGCTCTTTGTCTAAGAGTTCCATACCACTTGTTTCTTCTAGTATTTCAAGATAAATGGCAATCCATCCAAAAACAATATCTAAGAATCCTATTGTCTCTCCACTGAAGAATTTCTTTCCAGATAGCTGTTTTTCAACGATGTCTAGGTTCTTTAAGGCATGGCTCTTTGCTTTTTCTTGCTCCAGTCCATGGCTGAGATAAGCATGTTTAAAGGATGGAAGGACCTACATTTTTTGAAAATTGTGTGTTAGAGTGAATCTTCGTCGTTATGCAAATAATTAACTTGGTATTTTGTGTATATGGGTCAGGTTATATCGATTTATGTGATCAAGGCTGGGGGCTGGCTCACTTGCGTAACCGTCCCTATACTTGTTTAATAACGAGGATTGCTTTTTCTTGTATGTGTGTTGAGGTCAGAAAAAAGTTTTCTCTGCATAGCATTAGCAAGTAGTTTATATATTGATTTTAAGCTAATCCTATGTTTAGTTATTGAAAATGGTTTGTCTAGCCTTTAATTTAAGGGTTAATGGCATATAATAGCAACGTACTTTCTCATTTGTGCCATTATCATATACGAACAAAAAAAAATACCACAATACCCATCCAACTTTTAAATTTTGTTTAATTATCGACACGAACCCAAATTTTGTTTCATTATCGGTGATTCGTTGTTTGCACCTAGCGAAATATAACTACACTTCTCTCACATTTGTCATGATGATATCACGATGATAGTTACAAGACTTTTGCCGCTAAGCTACATACCCTAGCCCCTCCCGAAGAATCCAATTCGGTTCTTTTGCTGATGAGATCCACAAAACCCAATATTGTGTATTGTAGGCTCGGGATGGATTCATTCTTCAGAAAGAAGTTAAGATGGACCAAAACGACATACACAAAGCAAATAAAACAAAATGATAATGAAAAAAATTTGCCCATGAATGTAGTGATCTTGGACTATATTTGCCCATGAATGTAAGACAAGTAAAGGTAATAAATGTATTGATCTTGGACTATTAGATTGTTGAACTAGTAAATCAGATCTAAACAAATCCTACCCATGACTTAAGGAACCTAGTCCACTTAAGTCTTGGTTGCATGTGGGTTGGTTTTTATTGAGTTTTTGAATTTAAACATCCAACTAAACCTAATAGAGTTGAACCGATTTTTATCAATATTCTAAATTTAGTTTATGTGTTTCGAGTATAAGTTGATTAATATCGAGTCAGAAATATTTTACTTATTGTGAGATCTCAGTTGTTTCTTTTTCTTAAATTGATTTTTTAAACAAAGGAATGGAACCTAATCATATCATGGTTGACTGGTCCAATTTAAAGATTTGAACCAAATTGAAGCTGTTCATTTTCCTGTTTTAACCATTTACATTACGTACACAAATCTTTGCAGGTTATGGCTTTAAACACAGCGGTGGGTTAGACCATGAAACCGGACCCAATCGATGCCAATTGGTCCATTCAGTAAGTTCAGCATCTCGGTAAAGTTTAGAATTGAATAGGGGGTGATTCATATATGGTTTCACCCAAAACCTAACAAATAACACTAACATCACCCCAATGAAAAACAAACTGCTTTCCGGTGATAGAAAAAGATTAGTGATGATTTACCTGCTCGTCGTTAAACTTTGCCCAAAAACGTGCTTTAGCTCTGGCAAGTGGATCTTCAGGTAAGAGGGGAGTACCTGTTTTCCATGTCTCATCAATGTACTCAAGAATTACTAGTGATTCACATATGGGTGTTCCATTGTGCACCAACACAGGGACTTGCTTATGAATTGGGTTGTATTTGAGAAGTAAAGAACTCTTGTTGGAAAGATCTTCATACATGGTCTCATACTCTATACCTTTCAGCTTAAGTGCCCAAACAATCCTTTGAGCATATGGACTTGACCATGTCCAGAAAAGCTTCACATCTCCCATTTTCTTACCTTTCTTGGCCTAAACCATCATTTCATGGTTTTCTTTTATAGTGGGTGTATGTCGCTGTATTGTAAATTGACAAGGCTGATACAGGCATACGGCTAGATACTATTCTGTTTGTTCAGAACTCAAATGTCCATATTAAGGTGTAATTATCCTTTTGAGTATCTCTAGAAGCTATCATGGAAGCAAAATGTGATAATTTGGTTTCATCTCAATTTCGGACTAGAATCTATTGCCAGATAGTATCTTGTTGGGACAGGAAAATTTCAGATGAATCCTGACAAATGTGTGTTCATTCGACCATCGTTCAATATAGAGTTAAGAGTAAATTACACCATTCGTCCCTATGGTTTGCCCAAAATAACACCGCAAGTCCATTTGTTTTTATTTTTGCATCATGAGTCCTTATGGTTTGCCAAAATAACACCATAAGTCCCTATCGCTAACGATCGTTAGCTTTCTTCGTTAACTCCCACATGTGCCTTACATTTGCCGTCCATTTCTAACGATCGTTAGCGTTTGCACGCCGTCCGTTTTGCACTTTTTCATCCGTATTTGCTCGTTTTCGTCCGTGTTTGCACGTTTTTGTCCGTTTTTACACGTTTTTGTTCGTTTTTGCACATTTTCGTCCGTTTTTGCACGTTCTCGTCCGTTTTTACATGTTTTCGTTGGTTTTTGCATACTTTTGTTCGTTTTTTCAGGTTTTCGTCTGTTTTTACACTTTTTCGTCTGTTTTTGCATGTTTTCATCCGTTTTCACACGTTTTTTGTCCGTTTATGCACGTTTCGTTCGTTTTTACACGTTTCCATCCGTTTTTGCACGTTTTTGTTCGTTTTTGCGCGTTAAATCCATTTTTGTTCGTTTTACCGTCTATTTTTCATGTTTCGTTTGATTTTCACGTTTTGTTCAATTTTACGTTTTCGTCCGTTTTGCGTTTTCGTTCATTTTTACGTGAAAACGCACAAAACGGTGAAGAAACAAGCGAAAAACGCAAAACGGAGAAAACGTAAAAATGAACGAAACGTGAAAAATAAACGAAACATGAAAAACGGACGGAAAATGAACAAAACATGAAAACTAGATGAAAACGTGAAAAGCGTATTTAAAACATACAAAAAAAGCGTGCAAAGCGGATAAAACGCAAACGAAAACGCAAAACGGACAAAAACGCGGCGAAACGTAAAACGGACGAAACCTCGAAAAACGAACAAAAGTATGCAAAACGAGCGGCGTGTAAAACGGACGAACGTGCAAAAGCGGACGAAAAAGTGCAAAACGGACGAAAACATGCAAAACGAACAAAAGCGTGCAAAAGCGGACAAAACGTGCAAACACGGACGAAAACGAGCAAATACGGATGGCGTGCAAAAGCATTTAAAACGCAAAAACGCTTGCGATCGTTATAAATGGACGGCACATGTAAGGCACATGTGGGAGTTAACAGAGAAGGCTAACGATCGTTAGCGATAGGACTTATGGTGTTATTTTGGCAAACCATAAGGACTCATGATGCAAAAATAAAAACAAAGGGACTTGCAGTGTTATTTTGGGCAAACCATAGGACGAATGGTGTAATTTACTCTAGAGTTAATTACTTAAATGGTCACTGTGGTTTGTCGGCTATAACGAATTTAGTCCCAGAACTATTCTTTTTTCTCGGATCCTCTCTTTATGGTCTTCACTCGTAACGGGTTTGGTTCTTTGACAATCATTTATGTTAGTTTGAGTATTAAATGAAGGACATAATTGTATTTTCAAGTGTATTTTAAATTAAACCCATATAAGTTCATAGGTGTGTTTGCTATGAGGGTTTAAGGGATAGGTTTAGGTGTGAGTCCAAAATTATGATGTTTGGTTGATGGTATTTACTTTTTCAAAACACACTAACAAAGGTTTTTCAAATCTTTTCACATTGGCCGGTGGCACCAAATAAGTTAGAACTTTTTTTCGTTCTCTTACACACCTTTTTTGTTTTATTCTTATAATTATATTTTTATTGTTAATTTTATTATAAAAATTTATTTAATAAATATAATTTCTCTATATTAAATCAACATCATTTCACATCCTAAACGTAATCCAACACCAAGAACATATAAACACGCATTTCACATCCCCCTCTCTCTCAAACCCACCATGAATCACTACTATCCCTCGCAGGATTCACGACACCTCGCCACAACTTGCTCGTCATAACCACCATCGAAAACCATTACTACACCACTATCAAAAATTGTCACCACCACCCGTCATACCATCTGAATATTTAACTGATCCACTACATATGTCCACCTCAGCGACCGCCACCCTACTTCTCAACAACGGGTCAGATTTGGGTTGTGGTGCGACGTGTTTGTGTATTTTGTATAAATGGTGACTTTTGGTTTAGCAATTCAAGTGGGTTCAGTTAAACTAATGTTGGTGGTTTTAAAATTTAATTATGAGTTCAATTGTTAACTCACATATGAAACACCCACCGCGGATAATTCAGTTTTAGTCCATTTTTTCAAGAAGCTATAAATCTTCTTCAAAAAGGAAACACCCGTTGCGGATTTGGTCTATTTTTCTAATATCGTTAGTTTGACTAGTTGTTGACTATAAACATAAAAATATATTTATCTTTTCATGATTTATATTAAAGGAGAGATTTTTAACACATCAAAAGTTTTTAATATATTAAGAGACAAATCTTGGCCACTCATTTTTTAGTTGAGAAAAAAGTGAAGATTAATTAATATTTAAATAAAAAATTCAATTACATCATTTTTTTATAATTTACTATCTCATAAATCATAAATCATTAAACAAAACAAATTATACCGCACAACAAGCATTTAATTATCTTTCTATAGACGGGCAGTTTGATATACTTTCGACAAATTAAAAACTTTTTTTTTCTTGGTCGTTTTTTTCACGTTTTATTTTATTTTATTTTATTTTTTTGGAATTGAAATTCGCATGACGTATCAGATGTAATTTAACACTAAGGGTATGTTTCGCGACAAGTTTTTTAGAGCCTTTTTTAGCATTTAGCATTTAGCATCTAATATTTGAATACTAAAGCTTGTTTGGGAACAAGCATTTAACATTTTTGTTGTGTTTAAATGCTATTTTTCTAAATGTTCATTTCTCAAGCATTTAGCATTTTTCTTTTGTTTAAATGCTACTTTTACAATTACAACTACATTACCAAACACGTTTTAGTAAAACAAACAACCATTGCTAAGCACATCGCTAATCGCTATTGCAAACTACTACTGCTAACACTGCTTGTTTCACCAAACATACCCTAATATCGAAGTTCGAGCACTAAGCATTTGTACTAAAATTGAAATAAGTATTTACTATAAATCAAAGACTTTTCTCATTTTATGCAATGAAAAACACACATTCATGACTTTCCAACCATATATCATAAACTATATTCGAATTGTAGATTAAAGCTGTTCATTTGTGAAACTTCTATAATCACATATAGTAAAAATCACATGTTATTGAGGTAACGTGTAGTTAAAATCACATGTGGTTTTATGTGTTTTATCCAAATTTGATAAATTAGCGTAGGAATCTATAATTTGAAATATAATGTGTTATATATGGTTGAAAAGCTATGAATGTCTAGTTTTCAAGAAAAAAATATGGTGCAAATTTTAAATTGTATAAAAAGTTATGTTCATTTTATTACCTGTTTAGATATTCGAATATTCACCTTAGTGTTTAAACACATGTGATTTCTCATGCAAATTTCAATGACGAATAAAAAGTTGAAAAACATGAAAAAATGACGAAAGGGTGAAAGTGTGTGTGATATCTAATCTAGAAAATGAATGTATATTATTGATCTCTTAGTATACAAGAAAACTTTTTGTATTTAAATAAACTTATAAAATAAAATAAAACAAAATTCACAACGCAAACCAATTAACTAACACAACTTACTTTGTCTAACTCTTTCTTCTCTTTTAACAAAAATACAAACACACACTAGATTTTTACACGATTATGCACGAAGTCATCATATTTATTTCGACATATGTATTTCATGTCAAGCCGATAACTAATAAAATAAAACCAATTCGATTTAGAGAAGAAAATCCATTAATAACATTGTAGGTACCCCAACACGCATCAAAATCACACTTTGAATATAAAGGTTTAGAGAGAGAGAGTTAGAGATAAAGAAAGAAATTTTAGATTAAGAGAAAAGGGTGAATCACACACACAACTATGAGACACCCCTCTACATGAGGAGAAGGTATTTATACTCGGTTCTAGGATCGGTTTATGCTTGTGATGGGCCGAATAGTAGACTACAAATGGACTTGTTACATTTGTTACATTAACACTTAAACTAATACATATCTAGGCCCATTAAGCTATTATTAACCTATTACACTTATTACAAGACTCGTAGATGTTATAATGATCACCACTTCTAAAGCTAATAGTCTCCCCCTAAGGGGTGATCATTCATTCGACATAAATGATAACACTTTGTGGTCTTAATCTTTGAGCTTCATTACTTGAGTCTTGTTGTGTAATAATCTTGTTAATCTCTTTGTTCTAATCATGCTTCTTGATCTTTGTCTTGAGCTTTTCTTCTTTTAGATTTAGACTTTGTCTTGTATCCTTTCTTCTCTCCTTTGTCAGCTATTCATCTTCAAGTCTTCCAATCTTAGTCTTGACCAACATACTCATACTTATCGTCACTTTGAAGACCAACAATCTTCCTCAGGTAGAATATGCAAGAATTTCCTATTCTTTTCTACTTGATGTTTCATGTTCTTGATACCAATTGTATAAAGTGTGAGTATGTGGTGTTGAAGATGTAGTTATTGCAGTATACAATGGTGTCGAATCTGAAGTAGTTGCATATTTTGCTGGTATACATCTCCCATTTTCTTACCTTTCTTGGCCTAAACCATCATTTCATGGTTTTCTTCTATAATGGGTGTATGCCATTGTATTGCAAGTTGACGAGCCCGACACGGGCATCTGACTAGATACTATTACATTTGTTCGAACTCAAATGTCCATATTAAGGTGTAATTATCCTTTTGAGTATCTCTAGAAGCTATCATGGAAGCAAAATGTGATAATTTGGTTTCATCTCAATTTCGGATTAGAATCTATTACCGATAGTATCTTGTTGCGACAGAAAATTGGATGAATCGACAAATGTATGTTCATTCGACCATTGTTCAATATAGAGTTAATTACTTAAATGGTCACTGTCGTTTGTCAGCTATAACGAATTTAGTCCATGAACTATTATTTTTTCTCGGATCCTCTCTTTATGGTCTTTACTCGTAATGGGTTTGGTTCTTTGACAATCATTTATGTTAGTTTGAGTATTAATTAACGACATAATAGTATTTTCAAGTGTATTTTAAATTAAACCCCATATGAGTTCTTAGGTGTGTTTGCTATGAGGGTTTAAGGGATAGGTTTAGGTGTGAGTCCAAAATTATGATGTTTGGTTGATGGTATTTACTTTTTCAAAACACACTAACAAAGGTTTTTCAATCTTTTCACATTGGCCGGTTGCACCAAATAAGTCAGAACTCTTTTTTTCCATTCTCTTGCATACTTTTTTTGTTTTATTCTTATAATTATATTTTTATTGTTAATTTTATTTTAAAATTAATTTAAAAAATATAATTTTTTCTTCTAAATGAACATCAAAATCACATCCTAAACCTTAATCATATACATACGTTTACATCTCTCTCTCTCTCTCTCTCTCTCTCTCTCTCTCTCTCTCTCTCTCTCTCTCTCTCTCTCTCTCGCCCTCACAAACCCATCATGAATCACCACTATCCCTCGCTGGATTCACAATAGCCCACCACCATCGAAAACCATTAACACCACCACCATAAAAACAATCACCACCACCCATTACACCGTCTGAACATTAACTTATCCACTACATATGTCCACCTCAACAACCGTCACCCTACTCCTCAACAATGGGTCAGTTCGGGGTTGTTGGTGCGGCGTATTTGTGTATTTTGTATAAATGTTGACTTTGAATGTTTTTGGTTTAGCAATTCAAGTGGGTTTAGTTAAACTAATGTTGATGGGGTTTAAATTTATTATGAGTTCAACTTTTAACTCAAAATGAAACACCCACCGCGATTCGGGCCAAATCAAATTTTAAAAGTTACAAATCTTCTATAAAATGAAACATTCGCTCGGATTTGGTCTATTTTTCTAATATCTTTAGTTTGACGATTATTGACTCTAAACATAAAAATATATTTATCGTGACACCCCAAATTTCAACGTAGTAATGAAGGCTAATTATGGATATTACTTCATAGATCACAATCATAATCATAGAAAACGACTACGGATGAGACGTTTTGGAAAATTGTTATCATTCAAACTGTAGAAACTAGGGGGGTTTAATAGTTTCATCGTTGGTTTTTAGTTATTAAAATCATAAAACTTGTTTGATTCGAAGTTATGCGATATCACTTAACAATAAACAAAAAACACAATATATACATGCACAAAGATAAGTAATATATGAAATAATGAAAGATAAAGAGATGGAAAGATCAAACCAAGACACGGAGATTTATAGTGGTTCGGCATGAAGCTCACTCTTTGCCCTACTCCACTCCCCGAGTATCACACTCGAGAGTTCACAATCACTATGTCAATAAATCCCTTTAGGCGAAGAAGACCGTACACCAACGCTTACACCAATTTGTGACACTAAGCGGAATGTCGAGTTCTAATCCTAGCTATAACCAATCTAAACACAATACACGGTCCTACACAATCAAACACCAAGTTTACTTGAATCTTCACCCAATTCAAGTCAACACACACAAGTCACGGATACTTCACTTGGATCTTCACCCAATCCAAGCCTTCACACGATGCACCAAGGACTTTTCACTTCGTCCACTTGGATCTTCACCCAATCCAAGTCTTCACAACACGAATCTTCACCTAGTTCTAATTACAACACATACACGGACATGCCTTGTCCAAATCTACCTAAACACAACACGAAATTTTCACTAAGTCCAATATCAAGGACACACCTTGTCCAAATCTACACTCACAATACACTAACAAACCACTTGTCTAACTCTACACAAATCACACCAAACCTTGACTCACACACAAGTCGAATACACAAATTTAAAAGAATAAGATATAGAAAGAATATAGATTGAGAAGAGAATCGTAACACTAGTTACGTGAGTGTGTGTGATGTCTAGACTACAACACTTCGTTTCTTGACGAATACGGGTGTTCTTCTCATGCACTTGGAGAAGGAGAATCACGAGATTACTTGTAAACAAGTTACAACATGTTAATTTGATCAAAGAGAAGGAAATAATATGGGTAGAAATATCAAAGAATTTTTAGTGCCAAGAGTGTTGTTTTTCCGAGAAAATATTGCAATATATATAGCCACAAAAGGAGCGGGACGGTCCCATAAGCTGGATGGTCCCATATATATAAGGGACCGTCGATCGATAAAGGACCGCCCCATAGACTCGCTCAGCTTTGTCCTTTAGTAGGAAATGTTTATCCGGTAAAATTCATCGATTTGGACGGAAAATTTAAATTCAAATATTTTCTTATGAATAAAACATTTCTTTATGTTACAAAAATAATTTGTAAAGTTTATTTATGAAAAGTTTTGTCACATTTATGAAAATGTAAGTTTTAGAGACAAAATAAATTCTTTGATCACTTAACAATGTTGGTAAGTTGTTTATACATACCTTAAGTGATATCGTAGTCGAAACAAGTTTTCCCATTAAAAACTTATCAAATGTACTTTTACGTAACGTGTTCTTACGTTTTGTGATTATCAAAACATATAGAGATCGAGTAATGCAAACAACGTTTTTGACATTATTTGTATTAACACAAACTTAAAATTTAGAGATTACAAAAGAGATCCAACATTAGTTTTTGTTACACACATAAAAATGTTCAAATTGGAATGAATGATAACATATTGGATGTTGTCCAAAAAGATCCATGCCAACTCCGTGCCAACCATACCTTTTTAATTCCTGAGATAAACATGCTAAAAAGTCAACAAAATTGTTGAGTGAAATTCATAGGTTTATAGTTAAGTAGTTGAACACAAGATATAGTTGATAATTGCATCGAATTACAAATATCAAGAAAAAACAGTATTATTGCACTAAACTCATGACAGAAAAACGTTAATTGTTGTATCATAATAATGGTATAAGCGACAATGCCCTCTAATAGGTATTTGCCAATTACCTAAAGTATTTCAAATATAGTGCGTCTGGTTACCATTTCGGCAAACATGAACGGGATTCGTCAATCCCAATAGATCTATTCACAATATTCTCGTTCACTCGCAGTGATTAATGGTTCATGATAGTGAGGGGCTTTTGGCAGTAGCGGTACTTAAGCAATAATAAGATCAGGCATAGCATACATTTGTAAATTACTTGTTTTCAGGTTTATAGCATGTATCTCCCTACGAGAATTTATAATACGTGTAAAAGTGAAGCTATGAAATCACCTCAGTAAGTAGTAGTCTAATATGAAACAAAATCAACTAGTAAGTGACGGCTACGACACGCGACCTAGATTAGTATGGCAAGTTTAGCTCACATTTACAGCTTAAGATTAGATGTAAAAAGGTCTAAATAAGTTTAAAAGTTTTTAAAGTGTTTATGTTAGGTTGTTGCTTGTGTGGTAGCATGTAAATTGAAATAGTTTTGGTAACTATTGGCTAGTATTGGCTTTTGGAAGTGCTTAAGTATACATGTACAAATAATAAAAAGTAAAAAAAAACAACGAATAAGTCTTTGGTTCGACAGTAACCGGTAGACAATGTACGAAAAGTAATTACAAATAATTATTAAGCGTTGTCGGGAAAATGTGGAAAGGTGATTACATTTATATATCGTTGATACGTGTACAACGCGCATTCGGGGTCAAAGGAACTTCCTTTTCGTCAAGCAAGTTTTTCAACACCCTAGGCAGTGAACCTAATCGTTGTAGTGTAGTATTAGGGTAAGCCTCGGGAATTGATATCGTTCTCTAGGGGAATAGGAATGCTAGTGAGAAATTACTACGCTAAGGTTGGGGTTGAGGAAGATTATTTTTATCTTTTAATTTTTTGAAATTGAAAGGTACGAATCTCGGGGTTTGGGTTTGGGGTTGGTATTTCACCGATTACTCTAATTATCTAATTATCTAAACTAAGGTGAGTGTAGTCTATGTCTATTGTTGTGTGCTCTTATGATGAATAAAAATGTGTTTACTTAGATGTTATTACTCCTAGTTATCTCCTATTGATGGTTGAATTGTCACGTCCTTATTCTTAACGTTGTGTTTCTAAGGTCGTAGGGTATGCGTTTATCCCTAACTCTTTGAAGCTACCTAAGGTTAATGACTACGAAATCTCTAGGATTCATAAACTTAACACTAAGGTTATCTTTGGATATTTAGCCTACAATTCCACTAGTAACTATAAGCTAAGTCTCAACAAAGACTAATCAAGCATTAATAACACAACGAATGACCTATCGCAAATTTTAGGTCAATCACAATTAAGATAAGAGATAACCAATCAATATTCAATACATAGGTTTCATATATCTAAGCAAACACACAAGTAAATTAGCCGGACATGGAGAACATGCAAGCATACACACAAACAATTGAAGACATGATTGAATTAATGAAGTAAAACACTTATCTTGTTGTAAAATAGGGTATGGAACCCTAAGATACTGTACAAGACAACCTTGGTTCGGTTTAGGTTTTTACTCCACAAAACTACCTCCCTAAAAACTGAAAAATTCGGATTCTATATATAGTGTTACAAAATGCGACGATGTCACTCTTTAATTGTGACGCCGTCGGGTCGTCGCCATTAGGGTTTCGTCTTGGCAACGTCAACTCTGTGACAACATCACCTTATGCTCGTGACGCCATCGGCTTCAATCTCTGAGGCCGTCTGGATCCAAATCTAGGTCGTCTGAGTTGCGACGCCCTACTCTTTTAAACCTGATGTCGTCACTTGTAAAATAGCAATTTGCTCTCTGAGTCGTCTCAAGATGTCTCGCGACAGCGTCGCATTTAAGCAGTGACGCCGTCCCCTTCAATTCTAGCAGCTTAAGTGTCTCGATTCTTGACTTTGGCCATTTTCTTCATATATTCGCGCCTTTTCGTCGGAATAAGTGTCATTCCAGCAATTTGCCTTCAAGAGACCTAAAAGTGAAAAGGAACGAAATTAAGTAGTAACGGATACAAAAGTGATCAATTAAGGGCTTAAATGACCCTCAAAAGTGTACCTTTTAAATCCTTATCAAATATCCCCACACTTGGTATTTGCTTGTCCTTAAGCAAATGTGCTTTTGGCCAATTAATTTATAAGTTATGGGTCATGAAGCATTAGTTTAGAACGATTCACAACACATATAAGCCCTGAAAAAGTCATAACAAGCACGGAAATTACATACTAGCACCTCACAAGTGGTGTTTGGATACTCTCATCTCTCGGGTGTATATGAAATATATCAAGTTGGAAATGGAAGATAAACACTCATTAACCGGTCCTAGTACATAGATTACCATAGGTTTGAGACTAGATCAAACCTCCATCGCTTTGGCATAAGCACCTAGGAAAAACTATCCAAGAGGTCTTTTAAAGGGTTGTAACGTTAGGCTTACGGTAGGGAAACAAAGGGTTCGGTGGGATAGGCGATTTAGTGGTGGCAAGTCAAAAATATTTATGTTACAAGCATGAGAAGAATGGCGTTTCTAAGCCAAGACTCGACACTCTAAACTCTAAATAAATTGAAACAAACAAACATAAATTTAAAGATAGATGTAGGATGGTAGCCCGTATGTTCTTTTCATTTTTTTATTATTTTTTTTTCATACACTTTTACTCTACCATCCTGTTGGGATATAAAAAGTCAAAGTACTGAAGAATCAAAGTACTGAAGTCAAAGTACTGCTAAAGAATGAAGTCAAAGTACTGCTCGATTCATCAAAGTAATGCATGCTTAAAGGACTGATATGCAAAATCGTTAAGGATTATCTTGTAATTCTAGAATGTTCTTAGATTAGTTTAGTATTACTTGTCGTACAAGGTTTGTAATTGAAAACCGACTAGGGTTATCCTTAAGCCTATAAAAGGACCCCTAGGTTAGCATTAGAATATACGAGTTTTTAGAGAGTACGATATTAGAGTTTTAGAGTTGTTAAAGAATCTGTATAACAAGCAGGTTCTAAGTATTAATAAAATCGTTGAAGTTAAAAGTTAATTCTTCTTAGCTTTGTTAAGTAAATTCCGCATACTTAATAGAGTTAGTTCAGTGTTTCTTTGTTAGTAACTAGGATTTATCCGAGGTTATTAAACCCTTAACAAGCTATATAAGTTAGGTTGGTTAGAGTACATCGATCTAACAAGTGGTATCAGAGCTTGTGTGGAAACTCTGACTAAGAAGAAACCCTTAAAACCCAGTTAACAACAAACCCTAAAGATGTCGACTGAAGTTGCACCACCACCATCCATCACCTCACTCAGAATACCAATCATCAAGAAGGGAGAGTATGATCTATGGAGTATGAAGATGAGGCATTACATTGCTATTACAGACCATGCACTGTGGAATGTAATTGTCAATGGTAATGAAGTTATTCCAGAACCTATAGATGTTCCTGGACAACCTAAACCACCTAAGGTTATCTTGCCAGCAGCTACAATAAGGAATCAAGAAAAGGCTCTCAACATCCTATTGTCTGCTATACCTGATGGTCACCTACTCAAGTTTCATGATGCTAAGGATGCTAAACAACTATGGGCTGCTCTCAAGACAAGGTTTGGAGGTAATGATGCTTCCAAGAAGATGCACAGAAATATGTTGAAGCAACAGTTTGAAACTTTCACTGTTGGTGAAAGAAGGTCTTGATCTTGCCTATGACGGGTTCCAAAATCTCCTCAAAGATGCTAGAGTTATACAAGGCGAGGTATCTGCTGAAGATGCCAATCGAAGTTCTTAAGGAGTTTGCCATCTACATGGCATGTGATTGCTACTATGATCGAGGACAACTGGTTTGGATGTTATGGACTTTGATGATCTCTACAACCATCGAAGGTGTATGAGCATGAGATGAATGGCCAAACAAGTTCAAAGTCTCACAAGATAGCTTTTGTGTCATCCGAAAGAGAGCAATACTTCCACTAAAATACCGCTTTCCCTACTCAAAGTACCGGTGCTCAAAGTACTGGTTATCCTGCTCATTCTATTACAACCATGACCAACCCACATCATCACCAACAAGCACCATCCATTTCGATGAAGTTGTATGCTTATTCTTTGCTCAGCAAGCTACTTTACATTACCTATGAAGAGGATTTGTCACAAATTGAAGAGGATGCTCTTGAAGAAATTGATATAAGGTGGCAAGTTGCTATGATCATCGCAAGGATCAAGAAGTTCATGAAGAAAACATGAAGAGGCATCAACTTCAAACCAAAACAGGTATCACTTTTGGCAAGTCCAAGATTGAATGCTTTAAGCGTCAAAAGATCGGACACTTTGCAAGGGAATGCAAGTTTGCTAAATATCGTGCAAACAGATGATCGAGAAACCTAAGCTTGAACTAAAGGAAATTCCTATCACCGAAACAAAAGCTTTGGTTGCTCAAGAGAATCTATCGAGGTTGATTTGAGTCCGAGTTTGATGATGAACCAAGAACCTATTGTATGGTAGCGATGGAAGACTCGGTGGAAGAATTTGATTGGAGCACGACTTTTGATGAGGAACTGGATTTCTTCGCTTTGGAATCCAGAGATGGTCTTGGAAGCTTTGATTGGAGCATGGAGAGTGAAGATGAACTGTTTCGCTTGCTATGGTAGCCACTTCACCAAGTTCACCCCTATATCGAGGTATGTTCTAAGTGTCATGATTTCTATCAAAAGTGCTTATCGATTATGTAACCGAAAGAGATAATTGTAGAAGGGCTAGGTGCGAGGTAGTCGGCTATCAAATTACTTTAGAGTCAATGGAAGCCAAAATAATAACACATGAAAATAATGAAATGGCTTGGGCTAAAATTATGAACAACGGATTATCGGTTAAAATTAAGTGAATGGAAGTTAGGATGTAAGGTCTCGAACTACAAAAGATGACTAAGGAAAGGGATAAATTGCTAGAAAAGTTTGTCGCTTGGGGAAAATCTGGTCTTTCACATGTTAGTTTTGTTGAAAAACAGAAAAGAGCATATATTAAAACAAGACTAGGTTTTGGCATGGACTTTAGTAGCACAGAAGAGAACCCATCTAGTGATCAGGATGAATGTGATTATGAGGATATGTTAGGAATTGGAAATTCCATGTTAAAGTGTCGGTCACCCCAATAATGGTCTAGCATATGTTAGCTCGTAGATTTGTCGTTGTTTACGTTATTTAATAGTTAATTAGTTAGTCAAGAGTATAGAATAGTTTAGAGTAACACCGTGGAGGAAGGACGGGTCTTTACCCATCGTATCCCCGATCCACGTGCCGATAGGAGGTCGTTGTGTGCTGTAAGTAGAAATACCCTTCCATCCATGGAAGGGTGGTGCTCTCATTCAATCTAATATTCCATCATTTGTGTAAACCTCTAGCAAGAACACCCTCTCTCTCTACTAACTCTCTAACTATGGCAAACATGTATTTTGATCATCCAAGACCACCCGAATCATCAACACAATAATATTTGGATCCTAACAATTGGTACCAGAGCCAAGGTTATTGTGTTTTGATGTTTTCTTGTGGTTTTGATTCGTGTTTGTAACTGTCATGGGTATATCCGTAAACTGTTTTTGTTAAATGGTTGGATGATATTGATATTTTGTGGTTTTATTACATGGTTACATGTTTTAGAATGGTTTACGACTTTTGTGTTGGGTTACATGTTCGGTTTTGGTAAAATAAATGGTCATATGGTTCTTTAACTCATCATGTTTGTCTTGTCTCTTTTGTCCAAGTCAATATATTTATTCACCCTTTGTACCAAATCAAGTCTCTCGGGGTCATCTCGTCATCTTTAAGGTCAAACCGATGCGCTTTCTATGTTTTCGGGTTACAATGAAGGTGGTCGGATACATGGTCGGAATAACGCCTAAAAATCGAAACCTTGCTAGCGACTTGTAGTCATTCTTCTTAGCGACTTGTCAAAAGATGTCCAAATACACCGAATCTACCTAGCGAGTGGGTCACCTAGCGACTTGTTATTTAACAAGTCGAAGCAGTTGTTAAAGTCAAATGGCTAGTGACTTGTGCGCTTAAAAAGGGTAGCGACTTGGATTATAATGTTAGCGACTTGGTTTGAAAATTTGGCTAGCGACTTGGTTTGAAAACAAAGCTAGCGACTTGGTTTGAAAACAAAGCTAGCGACTTGTGTAGCGAGTTGACTATTTAGTCAACTCAAGTCAATAGCGACTTAGCTAGCGACTTGGCTGATAAGAATATGACAACAGAAAGGAAGAAGGAGAGTTTGACCATGACCTCACAACCTTAACATCAAAACAGAACTGAACATATACCACAACATATACCAAAGATCAATATACTCGACCTCAGGTTCATCTTTACATCATTGGTCCATAATCTGTTGTCAAAAACATGAAGACTCGAAGCATTCTAATTAAATCCGAATCAAATCTATCTCAAACCTACATCTAGACTCATCAAAGGACCCTTACAATCACTCCCCATTTCTCATTCAATTCAAAGACTCAAAAGATTAAGTACTAACAATCTCGTTTCTATTTCGTGGTACTCATGAGTAACATCAAGACCAAGGGTCCAAAGCACCTAATTAGAGTATCATCATAGATCTTCTATCGGATATAATTAAATATGTAAATGATCTCAGCCTTGTACCTTATGTGAGTGGTTCTCAAACTCATAGATCATTAAGGATCTATTCACATAAATACGTATGCATCATAGATCAACATAGGAGTTTAGTCCTTTGAAATATACTTAATAATTAAGATAAATCAATCAACAAAATTGTTAATTGTTTTCTCTTGATTCGCTCATACTTTAAATCAAAGAACAACATAC
This sequence comes from Chrysanthemum lavandulifolium, assembly GCA_022545495.1. Taxonomy (NCBI): domain Eukaryota; kingdom Viridiplantae; phylum Streptophyta; class Magnoliopsida; order Asterales; family Asteraceae; genus Chrysanthemum; species Chrysanthemum lavandulifolium. The sequence goes on from CM040240.1 coordinate 107,284,558, forward strand.
CTACCTTGAACACTTTTGATCTCATGGTGCCGAATACCATCCCCGTGGTACGATAAACCCATGCCATCTCTCGTGGCTAGGTTATGTTCTTGCAAGATCGTCCGAATGTTTATTGGATTTTTGTTGAGGTATTATACGGTGTGATGACGATTTAGGGTTTGGAGAGTTTTTGGGTGGCGAGTTGTTTGAAATGATAAAGAGGCAGATGTAGTTTGGGTTTAGGGTTTGAGATTGGTATATGTGTTTAATCTGAGGAGGGAGGCGGATGATAATGGATTAGGTTATAATGGGAGGAATATTAGTGGTATGAGTGCTTAAGGTGATTTTTATACCCCGTATTATTAGGTCATGCTTTGATTGGATCATGTGCTATAACCGCATGGGCTTTTTGTCACGCATGGGCCTGACAATATGAATGGTAAATTGTTTTTAATGAACCGTGTGACGTTTTACAAGGCAAGTATACTTGTGTTGGGCCATGAGTTGTAATGTGCTTAGACCGGACAACATTTTTATGGACTCAAGTTAATTTGATTTAGATGTTGAGGTTAATAATGATAGACCGAGTCGTTCAGTGCTAAAAGGAATCAGGTCGTTTTTGTGTGGTAATTTGTGATATTGGATATGTTTATGGTCCGGACCTTCATTATGGTGTATGATAATTTATGAGCTGATTGTTGTATTTTGACGATGTGTTTTGATGACGAGATTTGTGTTTTTTTGATTGTGAGATGGGGTGATGAGATTTGATGTGCTATGCGACTTGATACTTTCGTATATGCATTTTCACGAAGGGTATTTTTATCATGGCATGAATTGATGAGTAAACAAAGTTGACTACGGGGTTGTTTGGTCGATATTTCTCATTTGGATGAGAAGTGAGTTTTTCCGGGCGCGCTTACTTATTTTGTCTTCTTTCTTTCTACCCTTCCGCGAAGATGACTTGTTTGGGCTTTTACAGAGGGTGATAAAGACTTGGCTATTTAATTACGGTTGTGATTCTTTCACGTTTAACCCACAACGTAACTATCACTTCGGTGTCTCACTCAGTTGAGAATGTCAAGAGGTTTTGTACATTGGGTACACCGCTTTCTTTTTCACGAGGATTAGTACAAGTTTAAGTAATTAACTGGGAAGTTCACTTCATGATCAAGTTTGGCATATCAGGTCTACTTCACCGTGTTGTCACTACATTAGCCGACTGAATACGTGAATGATGTGTTTACCAAAGTGTTTGTTGGATGGTTGTGGATGATGTTGGTATTGGTTATTGAACCGTTGATGAACCGATGCATGTTCCCTAAAGCAGATATTCACCGAAACCAATGTTGTCATTACATTCAAGTCGACATTGTTTACGGTTTTGTCTTGATTTTGTAAAATCCCGCGAAAGAACCTATTTCTCGTTTAAATCATAGACTTGTAAAATCCCGTGACAATGGAAACATCCCGGTATTAGTAAAGTGCATTTCGAATCTATCTTACGGTTTATTTTGGTTTTGTAAAATCCCTGAAGAAACTATTTCTCGGTTTAAACTATAGAATTGTAAAATCACAGTAATGATGGATCCATCTTGGAGAAGAGAAAGGGTAATTCGGATCTTACTTGATCTTTGGTGCTACGGTTTTCGCTTCAAAGAAGGGATAAAGGGTGTACTTCATGAATTGGGTGTGTGTTTGGGTTGTCTTCATGGCGCTTGGTTACTACATGGTTTTACGGGGTTATGTGCTTTTAACCATGGTCGGGATGAAACCATTATCATAGTTCATTTAGATGTCAAAGAAGGCTAGATTTGAAATGTTCGTAAGATGTGACAACGGCATTAATTCACTATTATTTATTTGAGGTTGAAGTGAAATATCACTGGCGAGTGTATTTAGTATCTCAAGATATCGGGGATGGTTGGATGAAGATTCTTCAAGATCCTTGTTCGAGCTTATTATCAAAAACGAAGACATGGAAATCTAGTTATTGTTGGGTGACTTTTACCTCTTCTTTACCACTGGGGAATTGGGCTCTTATCACCTCAAAATAACTATCACTTAAAGGAGTTATGTTGTAGTGCTCGTGTCACATTCAATTGTGGATTTTCAAGAGGTAATGTACGCCTTATACTTGATGGTTGGTTGGTTGAAGAGTATAGAGTACTTAGAGATTCAAATGGGCATGAAGTCTCGACACCGCTCTTTGTTACATATGTGCAAGTTTAAGTCACGAGTTCGGTTAGTTTACTTGAGGTCAAATTCATCATATGGGTTTTCTCCATCACCGTCACGACAAAGGGCCTACTGAATGATAATGGGGTTGATTACATGTTTTGCTAAGAGAGCTGAAAAGAGAGATTATGACGCCTGCTCACATCGGCCAGCCTCAGACTCCAAAGAAAAGAAATGTGTACGTTTTAGTGCGATTATCTTCGAAAGAAGAGAAATCTTCTTATGACGTATGAACACAATAGTTCATGCCTCGCTCTTCAAAGAAAAGAAAAGTGTACGCTTGGCGCTTTATCTTCTAAAGAGAAATCTTCTTATTATGACCATTCTCATCAACATGCTTCATACTTTTTCCATGCGCTTCACCATCAAGTGAACCGGGCTACCACCGATTGTTTCTCATTCCACTTGCTCGATTATAATGAAGATGGCGACATCATGTGCCGATTTTCGGGAGAAGTGTGAATATAACATTCGGATGATTTTCACTTATTTAATCAAGAATGGCAACTCCGTATGCAATTCTTGGGGAGAAGAAGTGTGAATTTTTGCATTGTTGATTGATTTTGAGAATATAAATGGTCATACGGCTCTAAACTCATGTAAGAACCGAGCTTCTTCTTATCGAGTCATATTCACATGGAGTTTTTCTTCTAAGAGCCGTTGGTTGACATCTTCACCCTGATTGATGAGTTTATCGACAAAGTGCTTCCGGTTAATGCTTCACGTATACATCAACATGATGATTCGAACAATCTATCTATTCTTGTTTGATGTGATTGGTAGTTTGGTGTTACCATCTTGTATGTTCGTTCGCGGCCTCGATTCTTGATTTCCTTGATGAACATCTTTCGTTCTTGTTTGATTGGGAGGATTTTAGTTAAGGATTTGCAAGATGTAAGTTGATTGGGATGCTTTTTGGTGATGTTCTTGTTTTGGTGAGTTGAAGATGTTAACTATCTATTCCCCAACCGCACAATCTTGAAGAAGGTCGAGTCTTGATCCGTTTCTACGCCGCTACATGTTAGAAGACTAAAGACAAGTTGCATTTATCGATCTAAAGACTTCTTCTTAATCTAGGCTATTATCAGACAGATTTTCAGTTTAGGGGAGAGCACTAATTGGGGGAGGGTGAAATGTCAGATTTAATCCCCAATTAGACTTGCTCACATTCTACTTCAGCAAGTTGATTCCCACAAGATTACAAGTGTTCTTCTCTTAAGATTTCAAGTATTTGGGCTGATAAGATGTTGCTGATTCTGAAGTATCAAAACCAGCAAGGAGAAAGGAGACTCACATATAAATACAAAGTGAGTAAACTTGATGAACTTAATTCTTCTAAGTGATTGAAGATATCCCGGGAAGACAAATGTTATTACCACAGAGAAACTCAAGGTTTGACTCATGACGAGTAAACTTGATGAACTTAACTCTTCTAAGTGATTGAAGATATCCCGGTAAAACAAATGTCATGACCGCAGAGAAACTCAAGGTTTTACTCATGAAGGCTTTGTGTTATTATTCCAACGACGTGGGGAAGAGATGGAAGAGTTAGTTTCGAAGATGAAAGAGGTACACAAGTGTGTGATGATTTTGATTTTATCACAATCATCGTGGGATAGAGATTGTGTACATTGGGGATGCTCACTGCTTTACCCGAGGGCTTAATGTGATTCGTAGATATAATCACTTATTCCGGTGTTGACATCCGCAGAGATTGTCACCCGCAGAGATAATCGATGATTCGCCCGCTTCTTCAATGTTATTGGTTATTCTCTCTTTGGGCATTCGGTACCGGGTTCTTGAGCTCATACACTTTCTTCATGGGAGAGAAAAGTATACATCGGGGTTATTCTTTGGCTATTGGACTTAACTGCTACTTGATGGTATAAGTTTCTTTGTCTTCGGCATGTGTATTCGGGTTCGTGAGCTCTAGTCTAGAGATTGACCGCATCAATTCAACTACTTGGGGAAGTGGTCTCTTGACACCTTTTGGAATGGATTGCTTGAGACTTCAGTGGAAAAGAAATTTGAGAAGATTATTTAAGTGTGGGATGAAACGTCTTTGGTGTTCTATTGGATGATATAACCTCGAACGAAGAATCACGGTGATTATTCTTAAAAGGAGCAAGAAGTTCGATGATAATGGTGTGCTTCTTTGTGCACCGCTAAGAGAAGCTTGAAAGAAAGCTTTGAATCTGCTTCACTAAAGGATTTTCGGTTTGGGGAAGTCGCCAAAGTCTCTTTCTCAAAGGCTCATGTTCTATCTTCTATTCTCGAGCCACGAAGCTTTGGTGGTGAATGTTTAAGGGATGATGACTTCTATCTTCTACAACGGGCTGCTCGATATCCTTATCTCGGTACTCGTATCATCATCTTCTTTAACTATATCATCTATTCTATCCTTGTAAATATTTTTTGAAAAACAAAATACACAAAATATAAAACCAACAAAAGAAAATAGAAAAATATAAAACTTTCAAAACCATAAAATCGAGAAAATTTCAAAAATACCAAAAATATGTTTTTCTCAAGACATGTCTTCGGTATCGATAACATCTATGGTCTTAGAAATGTCATTCAATAATGGCACGGGACCATAGATGAAGTTCGAAGAGAGGTGTAAATATTCTTTTCTAAACATGTCTCAAAATATGGCTTACGGTTACCTCGCATCAGTAACCCGTGCTTAAAACTATGGTTTGCTATTATTTCGAGATAGCAACCCGTTCTTTAAAGAAAGGAAAGTGTCACGCTAAACCAATTTTCAAAATATTTCGTGCACTTATCCTAAAAACAAAACAAGGAAAGTATGTCGAAGGATCTTGTTCCTACACAAATGTTTTTCCGTCTAAAATTCTTGAGAAAAATATTTGGTGTTTTCAAAATGGTGGTAAATGAGTTGCTTTAAAACAATCGATTCGTAGTTTTGTAAATTGAAAACTCAATCAATGACTTCTGCGCTTTTAAACTTTTCAGAAAATGAGTCATTGATTGAGGGGGATAATGTTTGTCAAATCTACATCATCTAACGGGCTTTCTTAATTATCCTAATATGCTTAATTAAAAATGATGTTAACCTATGTTGAAGGACTAGGTGCCTAGGATATGATTGCTAGGATTAGATGATTAGAGTTTGATAAACACATTATTCCCATGCTTTATATGAACTGATTTGTATGTTGAATTGACTTTTATTAGTCGATTGCTGTTTGGTGATGTCGACCACCATATATCTGTATGTGTGTTCACTAACGATGCGGTATATTGGTATATAAGAATGTTCCCGATCCGGATCCCACAATTGAAGATGATTGGATGCCGAAAGAAAGGGTAACTATATCTTGGGTTGACAAATGAAGAAACGGAGCCTAATTGGACTTATGGAGAGTTGGCATAAATGCAACGTAAGAGGTCTCACCGCATCACAGATGGTTTTCTTCTAAGTGATTGAAGAAACGGAGCTTAATTTGACCTCGATTGGCATTAAAATGCAACGTAAGAAGTCTCACCGTGATCTGTGAGCGGTTTTCTTCCAAGCCCTACTGACAACAACATCAATGTAGTAGCTCAACCACCTAACGCTTCTTTATGCAGTGATAACGCCACAGCGTCGTTCGGGGTCAAGGAAACTTCCTTTTCTTGAGCAAGTTTTATAACACCCTAGGCGATGAACCTAATCGTTGTAGTGTAGTAATTAGGGTAAGCCACGGGTATTGATATCGTTCTCTAGGGAATAGGAATGCTAGTAGGGAGTTACTACGCTAAGGTTAAGGTTGAGGAAGATTATTTTTATCTTTTTATATTTTATGAAAATGGAAAGGTACGAATCTAGGGTATTGGATTTGGGGGTTGGTATTTCTACCGATTACTCTACTATTATCTAATTATCTAAACTAAGGTTGTGGGAGTCTATGTCTAATTAATGTGTGCTCGTATGATAGTTTAAAGATGTGTTTACTTAGTTTGTATTACTCCTTAATTATCTCTATTGATGGTTGAGTGTCACGTCTTATTCTAGTTCGTTGTGTCTAAAGTTGTAGGGTATGCGTTTCTCCCTAACTCTTTGAACTTACCAAAGGTCTTGTCTACAAACCCACTAGAGATTATAGACCCTACTCTAAGCGCGCTTCGGATGGTTTAGCCTACAATTACTCGGTAATTATACTCTAAGGTTCACAAAGATGAATCAAGCATTAAGTACAACGAATGACCTATCGCATTACTAGATCATTAATCAACTAAGATAAGAAACAACCAATCAATATTCAATAATTAAGTTTCATACTTCCTAAGCAAACACACAAATAAATTAGCGGGACATGGAGAACATGCAAGCATACACACAAATAATCAAAGACATAATTGAATTAATGAAGTAAAGACTTATCTTGATGTAAGATAGGGTTTAAAACCCTAAAATCTTGTACAAGACACCTTAGGTTCGGTTTTAGGTTTTTACTCCAAAGACTCTCCACACAAAGACCGAAAAATTCGGATTCTATATATAAGATTACAATTGCGACGGCGTCACCTTATGTTTAGTGGCGCCGCCGTGTCGCCGCCATTAGGGTTTCGCCTTGGCCACGTTAACCTTGGCGACGGCGTCACCTTATGTCCGTGACGCCGTCCTCTTGAGCTTCGACGTCGTCTGGATTGCATCTAGGTCGTTCGAGTAGCGACGGCCTACTCTTTCACAACTAGACGCCGTCTCTTGAAAATACGAGTTTTGGGTTACGGCCCGTCACAATAATTTTGGGACGGGCGTGTAATAGCACCTCGGACGTCACCTTCTACTTTCACAGCTGTGAGTGTCTCGATTTCGACTTTGGCCATTTTCTTCATATATTCGCGCCTTTTCGTCCAAATAAGTGCCATTCCAAAGATTTTGCCTTCACGAGACCTAAAAAGTGAAAAGGAACGATATTAAGCAATAACGGATACAAAGTGATCAAATAAGGACTTAAACGACCCTCAAATGGTACCTTTTAAACCTTATCAAATATCCCTACACTTGTTATTTGCTTGTCCTCAAGCAAATGTGCTTTAGCCAATTAATTTATAAGTTGGGGTCATTAAGCATTAATTCAAAACGGTCCACAACACATATAAGCCCATAGAAAGTCATAACAAGCACGGAAATTACATACTAGCACCTCACATGGGGTGTTTGGATACTCACATCTCTCTCGGTGTATATATGAAATATAACAATATAGAAATGGAAGATAAACACTCATTAACCGGTCCTAGTACATAGATTACCATAGGCTTGAGAATAGATCAAACCTCCATCGCTTTGGCGTAGCACCTAGGAAAGACTATCAAAGAGGTCTTTAAAGGGTTGTAACGTTAGGCTTATGGTAGGAAATAAGGGTTTGGTGAGATAGGCTATTTAGTGGTGGTAAGTCAAAATCTCTATGTTAAATGCATATGAAGAATGGCGTTGCTAAGCCAAGACTCGACACTCTAAACTCTAGATAACTGAAATAAACAAACATAAATTTAAAGGATAGATGTAGGATGGTAGCCGTATGTTTTTTTTTTTTGTTTTTTTTCACTCTATATTTTTTCTTTTTCTTTTTTTTTTTTTTTTTTTTTTTTTTTTTTTTTTCCATACACTTTTACTCTACCATCCTCACGATAACATCAAAATACTAGGATTTATAGCATATCCTACACTTGAGTTTTTATTACTCTAACACTAATTTGACCCGAATTGAAAAGATCAAAACACTTGGGGTACATTATTACGCAAAACAAAGGGAATTTGAATTTAACGTTCCTTCCGTCATTTCATAAACTTTAACTTTTCCCATGAATCCCAATCATCCCAAAACTGTATACAAAGGATATGACTCGACTTAGCAACTTATGCAAGCAACCGGATAATTAAACTAAGGGTTTGGGGTGATAACAAACATTTGCACTAAAAGTGAGTGCATAAGGGGTAGGCTAAGGCGATTTGGGTGTATATTTGGGGTGGGGTGTAAACAATGTCTTCATTGATATTCGAAAACCGAAACATCACGAGAACCGCGAAAAGGATAGGCTCGAGGGGTTAACTAGGGTATCGTGTACTAAAATGAGTAACAACGCAAAGGGTATGGGGAATTACTCAACCGATATGGAAGAAGTAATTATATTACGGTGTATCGACAAGCGGTTATCCTAATGCCTCTTATCATTTAGTTATTCCTAACTACACAAGTGTAGCCTCACTTGCGATCTCGGAATGCATCACAAAACAAGTTCTAGAATCTAATATACTACCGGTTCACACTCTAAGCATTAAAGATGAATGCTTTAATTCCTACTAATCTAAGGCGATCCTCACATTTTGGGTGGAATTTGGGTGGTAAAGGGTTTTGTGCTAGTCATGCAACTTCCTATCCATGAGACGCTTTTGTTAAGACTAATGGCCCACTCCTATATGTCATGAAAAATTTTAAATTTGGTGCCAAAATTACCCTAACCGACATTTTCTCATGGTTTATTACACAAATACAATTGACTAAGCAAATAATCAAGGATAAGCATAGTTTCAAAGTTCCGTTTTATTTTCCCTCCCTACACTTAAACCGAACATTGTCCCCAATGTTCCCTCAAAGTATCAAAGTTATGATAGAAGAAGGTAATTAAAAACGAAGAAACTAATACTCCACGATTAGCTCGGTAGGATCCGTGTAAAGTGGTGGTTAAACTCTTTCCAAGAAGAATTATTAGTGAAAAGCTCCTTCCAATCTTATGTAACTTCTTCTTGACAAACTAAACACACACTTGAAGAAAACAAACGAAACCTTCGCGGAAAATCAAGTGGTAATAATATATATAAGACTCGATTTAAACTAGGATATAATGCTTGTGGAATGGATGTTTACGCAATTTCTAAGAAAATTAAGACCGAAATTCCAAAATTTATAAGTAGCTCGAAAACGAGAAAAAGTACTACGATGTTTTACTCCTTCGACGTCAGTTGCAATCTCGACGCCTCCAGTTATCCCGACAAAAGCGGTCTGCGATTTTACGGAAAAATTCGGAAAATTTACATCTTTAGAATCTGAAAAATTTCGCAAAACATCCATTATGACTCGATACAAGCATTTGACTCGAACAAACAAACATAAATATCTTTTAATTAATTTTTATTCTCATGTTTACGTTTCTTTGAAAACGCAGTGTAATCCTCCCTACACTTATCCCTTATGTAAAATACCTTTATATGCAATTAAGACGAGGTTAAAACAAAATAAAGCATTTTACAATTTTAAACATGAGGATAAACAATTAATAAAAGATATAAGACACTAACAAGCAAACAATTAAGCATGGGTTGCCTCCACGAAGCGCTTTTCTTTATTAAAGAGTCTTGTAGCTAGACTCGTAGTCGTGCTCCTACGGTTTCCTCACGCATCCTCAATGAGAATTCTATCATGTTGACAAAATCTTCATCGACTCTATACCTAGGCCCTAAAGTCAAGAAATCCTTATAATAATGCCTCCTTCTTTCCCACATGAATTTATAACCTTTTTCAACATCTTCCTTGCTTTTGTCCTCAAAAGCTTTGATGTTGTCTCGATCATAAATGGACAAGTGGCCATACTCGGTTGTTTTCAAGGCATCCTATAGGTGATCTCATCGGTTCCTTCCTTGAACCTAACCGCTCCATCATGCTTGTTATGGCTTATTCTAGATGTTTCAACAAACGGTTTCCTAGCACTACTTGGGATAAACTATAGTCAATGACGCATCCCACATCTTCTAGAACCATAAAATCAACTAGGTAGGTGAAATTTCCTATAAAGACATGCACGTCCTCGACTCTTCCCACAAAGTTGCAAACTCTCCTTGATACTTAGGGTCTCTCCTAATATTGAGTCGCTCATTCATAATGTCATTGTAGCAGATGACATTACGTTGATGGGGATTCCGTATCTATGTAAGCGTGGTCGACATTCCTATATCCGATCATGCAAGGGATTTTTAGGTTCCGTGGTTTCTCTCCTAATCTTTGGGCATATCCTAATGATGGGTGATCGCGATTATCGATTATGTATTGATGGTACGCAACCTCTTCCTTAGTGGGGTAAAGATTGAAGTAAGCACTATTTTCCACATCCACGTTGTTGTTTATCATGCCATTTTCCGAATCATCGCTAATCATCGAACCAACTATAGCAAAGTAGCTACTACTTTCTCAACGACTTCCTAATTGTACTATCGAATATTTTCTCGCAAATCTCAAGGTCGGTGTTTCTACTCACATAACGGCTCGGCGGTTGTGTTGGTTATTAGGTTGGGTTTGAGTGACATTGAATTTTTGTATTGGGTTATTAAGTGGTGGTGGTTATCATTCTCCATGATGAAAAGTGATGGGTTACGAACAAAGGTTACGAAGAAGGGGATAGACTAAGAGAAATTAAAAATGAGAAAAATTTACTTGATATGAATCAGCAAAGAAACCTAAACGAGGGTGGACTACTAACTAGCTATTCTATTCGCCAGCCGCGTAAAAACTTGATAACGCTACACGCGTCGCTCGGGTCAAGGAAACTTCCTTTTCTTCGAGCAAGTTTTATAACACCCTAGGAAGTGAACCTAATCGTTGTAGTGTAGTAATTAGGTAAGCCACGGGTATTGATATCGTTCTCTAAGGAATAGGAATGCTAGTAGGGAGTTACTACGCTAAGGTTAAGGTTGAGGAAGATTATTTTTATCTTTTATATTTTATGAAAATGGAAAGGTACGAATCTCGGGTATTGGATTTGGGGTTGGTATTTCACCGATTACTACTACTATTATCTAATTATCTAAACTAAGGTTGTGGGAGTCTATGTCTAATTAATGTGTGCTCGTATGATAGTTTAAAGATGTGTTTACTTAGTTTGTATTACTCTTAATTATCTCCTATTGATGGTTGAGTGTCACGCCTTATTCTAGTTGTGTTGTGTCTAAAGTTGTAGTGGCATGCTTTCTCCCTAACTCTTTGAACTTACCAAAGGGTCTTGTCTACAAACCCACTAGAGATTATAGACTCCTACTCTAAGGTGCTCTTCGGATGGTTTAGCCTACAATTACTCTGTAATTATACCTAAGGTTCACAAAGATGAATCAAGCATTAAGTACACAACGAATGACCTATCGCATTACTAGATCATTAATCAACTAAGATAAGAAACAACCAATCAATATTCAATAATTAAGTTTCATACTTCCTAAGCAAACACACAAATAAATTAGCGGACATGGAGAACATGCAAGCATACACACAAATAATCAAAGACATAATTGAATTAATGAAGTAAAGACTTATCTTGATGTAAGATAGGGTTTAAAACCCTAAAATACTGTACAAGACACCTTAGGTTCGGTTTTAGGTTTTACCCAAAGACTCTCCACACAAAGACCGAAAAATTCGGATTCTATATATAAGATTACAATTGCGACGCGTCACCTTATGTTTAGTGACGCCGCCGATGTCGCCGCCATTGTGGTTTCGTCTGGCCACGTTAACCTTGCGACGGCGTCACCTTATGTCCGTGACGCCGTCCTTCTTCTTCCTCGACGCCGTCCGGATTGCATCTAGGCCGTCTCGAGTAGCGACGACCTACTCTTTCACAACTAGACGCCGCTCTTGAAAATACGAGTTTTGGGTTACTCGCCCGTCACAATACTTTGGGACGGCCTCGCTAATAGCACCGGCCGCCACCTTCTACTTTCAAAGAATCGTGAGTGTCTCGATTTCGACTTTGGCCATTTTCTTCATATATTCGCGCCGTCCAAATAAGTGCCATTCCAAGATTTTGCCTTCACGAGACCTAAAAAGTGAAAAGGAACGATATTAAGCAATAACGGATACAAAAGTGATCAATAAGGACTTAAACGACCCTCAAAATGGTACCTTTTAAAACCTTATCAAATATCCCTACACTTGTTATTTGCTTGTCCTCAAGCAAATGTGCTTTTAGCCAATTAATTTATAAGTTAGGGGTCATTAACATTAATTCAAAACGGTCCACAACACATAAGCCCCAAGAAAGTCATAACAAGCACGGAATTACATACTAGCACCTCACATGGGGTGTTTGGATACTACATCTCTCGGTGTATATATGAAATATAACAATATAGAAAATGGAAGATAAACACTCATTAACCGGTCCTAGTACATAGATTACCATAGGCTTGAGAATAGATCAAACCTCCATCGCTTTGGCGTGAAGCACCTAGGAAAGACTATCAAAGAGGTCTTTAAAGGGTTGTAACGTTAGGCTTATGGTAGGAAATAAGGGTTTGGTGAGATAGGCTATTTAGTGGTGGTAAGTCAAAATCTCTATGTTAAATGCATATGAAGAATGGCGTTGCTAAGCCAAGACTCGACACTCTAAACTCTAGATAACTGAAATAAACAAACATAAATTTAAAGGATAGATGTGGATGGTAGCCCGTATGTTTTTTTTTTTGTTTTTTTCACTCTATATTTTTCTTTTCTCTTTTTTTTTTTTTTTTTTTTTTTTTTTTTTTTTCCACACTTTTACTCTACCATCCTCTACGATAACATCAAAATACTAGGATTTATAGCATATCCCACACTTGAGTTTTTATTACTCTAACACTAATTTGACCCGAATTGAAAAGATCAAAACACTTGGGGTACATTATTACGCAAACAAAGGGAATTTGAATTTAACGTTCCCTTCCCGTCATTTCATAAACTTTAACTTTTCCCATGAATCCCAATCATCCCAAAATCAGTATACAAAGGATATGACTCGACTTAGCAACTTATGCAAGCAACTGGATAATTAAACTAAGGGTTTGGGGTGATAAAACATTTGCACTAAAAGTGAGTGCATAAGGGTAGGCTAAGGCGATTTGGGTGTATATTTGGGGTGGTGTAAACAATGTTTTCATTGATATTCCGAAAAACCAAACATCACGAGAACCGCGAAAAGGATAGGCTCGAGGGTTAACTAGGGGTATCGTGGTACTAAAAATGAGTACAACGCAGGGTATGGGGGAATTACTCAACCGATATGGAAGAAGTAATTATATTACAGTATCGACAAGGGTTATCCTAATGCCTCTTATCATTTAGTTATTCCTAACTACACAAGTGTAGCCTCACTTGCGATCTCGAATGCATCACAAAACAAGTTCTAGAATCTAATATACTACCGGTTCACACTCTAAGCATTAAAGATGAATGCTTTAATTCCTACTAATCTAAGGCGATCCTCACATTTTGGGTGGAATTTGGGTGGTAAAGGGTTTTGTGCTAGTCATGCAACTTCCTATCCATGAGACGCTTTTGTTAAGACTAATGGCCCACTCCTATATGTCATGAAAAATTTTAAATTTGGTGCCAAAATTAC